>CM054377.1:109045530-109403030 GCA_028858755.1 Ara ararauna | reverse complement strand
AAAACAACCCGAAGAGCTAGTGAAACTCTACAATGCGGGGCTTCCATCGGAGATGCGCTGCTCGAAGTTGTGTGATACTCGGCTGCGGGGTAGCGGCTAGAGGGAAGGAGCCCCGCTGGCTTCGGGCATGGAGATTCTCAGGGTGCAGGGTCACCCAGGGCTTCCCCGCACCCATACGGGCAGGTCTAGCTTCTTCCACCTTCCCTACACCCTGGTTTTCTATCCTATTTACCAGCGCAACGCAAATGCAGCCGGGCTGGGGATGCTGCCCCGGCTGGGAGCACGTATGTGCATCCCCCCCCCAGGTAACAGTCCTGGGGGAACGAACACTGGTGCGCCCAGGGGACAGCGGAGAGGAAGCGGCGGGGGGGGGGGGGGAGGGGGGGAGCCGAGGAGCTGGCGTCAGCCCTGTGCAAACCCAGCGAGTCGGAAGAAATTTAGCCCCGAGGACTTGGGAGGGTGAAGGCGAGAGGAGGCGGCCCGGGACTCCCGGGGAAGGGAGAGGCTCCCACCGAGCCGGTGCTGCCGGAGAGAGGGGGGGCCGGGAAGTGGGGCCGGCCACCTCCACCAGCGACCCCCCGGCGATGGGCCAGGCTTTGGGAATAGCCTTTAGGAGGAGTAACTATCCTTTTTTCCCTCTTTCCCCATGAAATTACAAGGCGCGTGCAACCGGCGCCAGCCCCCCCGGCC
Organism: Ara ararauna; assembly: GCA_028858755.1. Taxonomy (NCBI): domain Eukaryota; kingdom Metazoa; phylum Chordata; class Aves; order Psittaciformes; family Psittacidae; genus Ara; species Ara ararauna. Next base: position 109,402,340 of record CM054377.1, on the reverse strand, counting down.
CGGGCTGAGCCGGGTGGCCCTTCCCGCCCCTCCTAAGGCAGCGGTAGCAGGGGGCTGCCGGGGAAACGGGGCACGGGGACCGTCCGCCGCAGCTCTCCTGCTATAGGAACCGGAGGGGGCGAGGGCTGTAAAACACCCCCCCCCCGGCAGGGGAAGCCCCAGAGACACGCAAGCCGTGGGGCTGCCCCCCCGCTCACGTCGGTTCCCACGCACGGCCCCGCGGCAGAGGCGGGTCATTCCGACGCGTGTGTGCCTGTGTCTCTGCTTCGTTTTGGGTTTTTTTAAGCTTTAAAATGTGTCAAACGCCAAATTTAAATTTCTTTCCAGGTCGAGGAGACGGTGGGGCGAGAGGAAATGCGGGTGGTAAATGTGGGCAGGCAGGGACGGGCAGCCGGCAGGAGGGGGCAGCAGGCAGGGACGGGCCGCAGGCAGGGGCTGCTGGGGGCTCCCGGCGTGGGTCTCGGTGGAGCTGGCGGCTCCGGCTTCTCCTCATGCCCGAGCTCCTTCAGGCCTCTTATTCCCGAGGCTGGGGCTAGGATCTAGCCGCCAGCATTGCCTGAGTTTGCTAGGGGTCCCAAAAATGCTACAGAGTAGGCTGAGGATGGGCTAGAGCTGCTTTTAGCTGCAAGGCTGGTGTGGGTGTGGGGGGGAGAAGCCTAAGACATGGATCTCCCCATCCCAGCGCCCCAGAGCCCAGCTCCGCTGCCAGGGACCATCCCGACAGCCTGCAAAATAAAGCCGGAACTGCCTTCAGCTCCCCAAACGCGTCTGGGTGCGTTTCCGCCGGAGCCACGGCTGCTTCGGGACATCCCCGGGGCTGTCCCAGCCCAAATCTCTCCCTCCGCACCCTCCTCCATCCCTGGTCCCCTCTCGGGCTGCTCCGGCCCATCCACTAGGGAACCGGCACGAATCTTGCCCCGAGCACCCGGTTACAGCCCGCGCCCGGGGGCTGCCGGCTTCGGCTTCATTGTTTGTTTGTTTTTAAGGCAACACGAATTTGTTTATAAAATCGACTCGTGGCCCTTTGAAACAAATTGTTATTAACCTTCCCCCTCTGAGCGTTTCATAATCACAGATGTTAGTTTGGAGATGATATCCAAACATCCCAGGGGTACTTTTGATAGCTGCATGGGCGGGGATTGAATGTGGAGGTCGGATATTAAATCAGCGGGATACAGAATTACTTCTTTTTTTTTTCCCCACAAACCCGAACTAGCTAAATAGTTTCCCCCTCTAACTCCGATATGCATTTCACAGTAAATGGCGCGGACATTTGCATACATAGTGCCTGGGTAAGGGTTTATACATCGTCTGTGCGATACACCGCGCTAACAGACAGGGGAGCGGAGGAGCACCTTCACTAAAGCTTAGTGCTCAGATGCTTATTGACCAGAGTTACGTGGAAAAAAATATACTTAATTAATTACACGGAGGGGCTGATTGGCGCCGGGAGGAGAGTGCAGATGTGTTTCTGCTCGGCCCTCGAATACTTCCCTGGGTTGGTTGGGGCTTTAGTTTGTTTCATTTTTTTAATGGGACTCTGCAGCTCTGGCTGGACGGGAAGAAGCCTGCAGAAAGCTGCTTGCCAGGAAAATATTCCTGCCAGGTGGTGGGTGACTCCAGGACCAGCCCTGCCCCAGCTTTGGGGGAGCTTCGGGGGAGCTTCGGGGCTTGGGTGGTTTGGGGTTGCGGGTTTGCCTTTCCAAAAGAAGAAACGAGATAACCCCTAGCCCGGCTGCTGCTTTGCTCACATCGCAAGAGGCGCTTGTGCCGCTCCTCTTTCGGTTAAATTGATTTTAAATTTTAAATGGACGAGGGCTAATTTCTCCGTGTTGTCCTTCCCGAGCCGGCGGGGAGCCGCTGCCCGGGCGTGGGAGCGCAGCCGGGGCGTTGCGCCGGAACCAAAGCGGCTCCAAACGGGGCGATGGGAGCAGCCGGGCCACGGGCCTCTTCCTATGGAAGCATTGCCCCCAGAACCACCGAAGGCAGGTGAGGAGTGTGGCCCCTGTGAGCCATTCCCTGCTCCCAGCTAAAGGCACCTCTCTCCAACGGCAAACATTTTGTATTCTAGTCTGGATAAAATCCAGGGAGCCGAGAGATCTTTTCTGCCCTTGCTCAGAGACTGAACTAACTTAGAGCAGTTTCCCTGCTATTTTTATTAGCTTTTTTAAGCTAAAACTAAATGCATATTCATGCTGGTGTCACACATCTGTTTTCTTTTCCCAGTGCTTGTTGCAGGCCGGGAGAGGACAAGTGGAAACCGCACACTGAGGAGCAGAGTCAGAATTTTCCCCGGTGCAGGTTTAGTGACTCCTTAGAAAAGAATCTTAGAATCTCCTGAGGACTGACCCGCCGGTGTGTAACACATGCACGGTGCCGGTTTGTCCCATCAGAAGCGCGGAGCTGGTTTTAAATCGGGATTTAAAACTCCTCTTTAATGCTCACCGCCACTGATTCTCTCCCTCGGGAGACCTGCCTCCATTAGTGGAGGTGGTCAAAACCCAATAACAATAAGAATAATCTCCTCAAAGGTACGTTAACCAGAAACGCTGGAAAAATAAAGCCTGCTTTGGGAAAGGAACCCGGGCGCGTCACTCGCTGCCGGCCCCCACTTCCCCAAGCAGGTGAAGCCCTCGGTGCACTGTCCCAGCATCATCCCTGCTCCTGCAGAACTGTGTTCCTTGCAGAATATATTCCAAAGCACCAGCTTTAAATAAACAAAATAACATTTTAATCCCCCCGCTTTCTCTTTTCCCTGCGGCAAGAGACGGCCCTGAGTGTGCAGCTCTGCCCTCGCTCCCGCTCCTCCTGCCTGCGGAAAACGGGCTGAACTATTTCAGAGCTCCCGTGCCCTTTGTTGCAGCAGTTTTATTTTTATCCAGCCCATCCTAAAACCGTGGTACTGTCATTTCCCGGGATGCCAAGTATTTTACAGGGTGCTTGGTTTCCTAGCGTGGCACCGGCGATCGTCACCTCTCCTCCCGAGCTCCAGGTTTCTGTGTTCAACGAGCAGAGGTTTCCCAAACGCAGCCTGCCAGAGCATCACGCCACCGGGCATTCAAAGTCTTGAAAAGGTGAAACCTGTTGACAGCACGTGAGATTCAAAAGATACACTTTCCGTGTTCATGTCCCTTTTAACACGGGCAGTGGCTCGGAGCTGGGCTCAGTGGCGGGGGGCGGTTGCACTCTCGTTCAGCTAGAACTGAATCCCCCAAAGTTTCTTCATAAAGTCAAAAGGCTGATGAAACGCTTGGCTGCAAAATTACCTCTCCTAAACCGCCACGGAGTTTCAACCCCCCTGTAAAAAGCTGAAACTACGAGATACTTCCTGCTCCAATGCTCAGAAATGCAGCCTACAGACTATACAAAAGTGTAGATATATAGTCCCGAACAGCGCTACTCCACCTCGACGTCTGAGTAACATGGTCTGCATTTTGTAATAAAGTGGGTTATTTTGGGTTTTGTGTTTGTTTTGTGGTTGGTTTTTATTATTATTATTTAATGCAGTCCTCGAGAATTGAAACACAGAAAATGCAGCGAGAATGTCCACAACGTTGAGAGCACAGTTGTAAATAGAAACATTGATATTTCATTCCTTTATAAATATTTGATACTGCAGTTGTAAAATGCACATGATTCGTAAAGGGGGGGGGGGGGGGGGAGAGAAATCCTGTTTGCTTCCTTGCTAAAAGGCAACGTCATTTAATCCTGGCTCCCAAGCAGCTGAGGGTTATTCACAGAATTTAAAATTACAGGTTTTATTTTATAGTTGGATTATTTCCTATTTTTAAGTGTATACTACTATGTACAATGTGTGTCGATTACAGCTGCAAAATAAAGAGGTTTTAAGGCAAAGTGAGAAGTTTCCTCCCCAAAACCGGCACCCCACACACACTCATCCCCACGCAGGACACAACTTCCTCCCACTCCCCTCGGGCCGTGAGGAGGGGGACACCCCGCTCCTGGAGAAACAACAGGTTAAACGCAGCCCAGAGCATAGAAGCCCCCCTAAAAACACCGACTGCGAGGAGGTGTCTGGTGAGGAGGGGGGCGTGGAGAGAAACACCCGCCTCCACGGTGCCACGAAGTGTCGCGCTGGAGCGGACCGCGCCGTGGGATGGGAATAGGGAGAGAGGGAAGGGGAAAGGAAAAATGTGACTATAGTTTGGGAGGAGGGCAAAACGTTCCTAAACACTTCGGGAAGGTGATAAAGAAGAGGAACCGGGTCCTACCCCGTGGCCGTCCCCCGCGGAGGGGAAACGGGGTCGGGAGCCGAGTCCCATCCTGATCCCGATTCCCCTCCGCGGGGGGCGGCCACGGGTTAGAGCTGCATTCCAGAGCGGCTCCCGCTTTTAGGAGATGGGGGTTCTAAAGTTTTCCCTTTCCCAAAGTTTTCCTGGAGGTGGAGGTGGTAAGTAAGTGATACTAACCCCATCCCTACATCCCCCATCCACGCCCGCCCGTGGGCCTCGCTGGGGGGGGGGGGAGGAGAGAGTAGGGGCTCAGGGAAGGACCTCGGGCAGGTTTCAAGAGGGTGCTTTGAGATTTCTTTCCCTATCGTTACAGATATATAATTTTCTTCTTCTTAAATTAAATTCTGCACGCCTATTCCCAAAGCCAGCCCCAGACACACACATCCCAAAAATGAAAAGAAAAAAAAAAAAAGGGGTAAAAAAAAAAAAAAAAAGAAAAGAAAGGAAAACGGGAAGGGTGATAAAAAAAAGGGTAAAACTCATAGAACAAATAGGAGAACTATTTATTCGGTTCACAGTCGTGTGAAATGCAGCAATAAAATTCTTTGGACTTCAGCAAAAGTTGTTTTTAATTCTTTTTTTTTTTTTTTGAATTTCAAAAAACAGCTTCCAATGTCCAATAAAACTGCGCTTAAGTCTATAAAAATGTAACTTAAGCATTAAAAAAAAAATCATAAAGATAGCGTCTAAAATCTCCATACAAGAGAGAAAAAACCAAAACCAATGAAACCAAACCAAACCAAACCACCAATCAGCCCAAACCCCCGAAACCAAAACCAAGCAAAAAGAAACAAACAGAAAAACCAACAAAAAACAAACAAAAAAAAATCAAAAAATATTTTATAATCAGATCTCTTGGATTTTTACACCACCTTACCTGTAAATTATATATACATACAATATTGCAGAATTATATCTAATACACAATATTTTCACTATTAATGCTGGTATAATCTTTATACACTGGCCCTTACGTTTCTTTTTATTTTTTGTTTTTTAATTAAATTATTGCATTGTATAAACTTTAACTGCAAACGGCCCCCCCCTCCCCGGCCTCCCTCTTCCCTCCCTCTCCCCCCCTATCCCCCTTTCCCCTTGGCTATTCACTGTCCGACTTGCCGTCTTTCGCCGTAGTGGAGTGGTTGTAGAGCCCCTGGGCCATGAGGTGCACTGCCAGGGAATTCTTGCTGCCCGTCGCCTTCTTGATCTTGGCTCGTTTATTCTGGAACCAGATTTTAATCTGGGACTCGTTAAGCCCGAGCTCTTGGGCCAGGCTTTGCCGCCGTTGCTCCGTCAGGTACCGGTTCGTCTGGAACTCGGCCTTGAGTCTCTGCAGCTGCTCGGCGGTGAAAGCGGTGCGCGGCCGCTTGTCCTCCTTGTTGGGGTTCTTCTTCTTTGGTTTGCGGGACCGGGGACCTACGGCCGGGAGAGACGAGAAGCACCGACACATCCACGTTCCTCTGCGGGCGGCCCCAAGCCACGCACCGTCCCGCGGGCATGGAGGGGGAAGTCATCCCGCGCTCCTACATCCCCCACAGTCCCTAAGAAAGAACAGACCCCACCGACAACCCCCCCCCCTCCCCCTCAATAAAAACAAATCCTACTTTGTGCCCTTGCTGTCGGGGGATGCTCGGGAGGCGGCGGGAATAGAGCCTCAGCCCATGGTAACCCCAGCCGGTCGCGGCCGCTCCCTCCGCACCCCAAAAACATCTACACGCCCTTCTTTCATACGGGGGTGCCCGGCAAGTGGAGCCTGCACCAGAGGCAGCTTCACAGAGCCACATTTTATTCTCTGAGCAGATTATTTATATATATATACTTATATATAATTTTAAGGAATTCTTTTTTTTTTCTTTTTTTTTTTAGTAAACAATTTTTTTCTTCCTTTTTTAAGGAAACACTTTTTTTCCTTTTTTAAGGAAACCTCTTTACTCTTATCTCCCTTTCTTTTTATTTATTTGGTGGATGGTGATTAAATAAAAAATAATGGAAATCCGCCGCCTGTTTACATTGCGAGGAGAAACCCGCCGCTTTGCTGCAGTGCCCATATGGCGCTCCGCGGCCCGATCCGAATCGCCAGGATTATTCTCGGGAATATTATTCTCGGCAGCACAAGGAGCCTTTTCTGCCCGGGCCGAGCCATTGTGAGGATGTATGTTAATTAAATATTAACAAAGGAGAGCACTGGAGAACAATGGAGTAAATTCCAATTCAACCCTGAATATTAACCTCTGAGGAAGAGTTTGGTTTTAGAATTTACGAACTAATTTTCCACGCGTTTTAAAATCCCTCCTTCGGCCGCCCGAGTCTCCGGGTGAAAATCCCAGCTCGCTGCTTTTGTAAGGGAAAACCTCGTATTTATTTATTTTTTTTATCCCTGGGAGCAGCTCTTCCCATGGCTTTCCAATGGTTTCTACTTCTTTTTAACGAGGGTTTCAGCGGTCTGCCGGGGCCAGCGCTGCTCCGGCAGCAGAAGGACATTTTTCCCCCTGGCTTTTTGTTTTTAATTGTTTCCTCCCCCAGTGTTTTATCGATAATTTCAGGAGGTTTTGCCCAAGCCCTTTGCCAAGAGACGGACCCTGCCGAAGAAGTTCCCCGGCTGTTGGAAATGTCCTCCGGCCCCTACAGAGCTGATCTACAGCACATGGAGTGAAATTAAAAGAAAGAAACGAAACGGCGGCCGCTCCGAGGCCTCCTTTAGAGAAATAAACCATCTCGGGTTGCTTTTGGCTAACGCAGAAATACAAACAGATCAAAGCGAGGCCTGTGGAAATCCACGCTCTCTCCCCACAACACAGCGCCGGGGTATTTTCCTGAGCGGCAGCTCGCCGGGAGCGTGAGCTGGGAGCCCAAACCCAGTGGTTTGTGGCTTTTTTTTTTTTCCCTTCCCTCTTTGATAAACCCCGGCAGTTGGTGGGAAATGCCCCGAGCTCGGCGGCCCCAGCTCCTCCGCGGCGGCTGGGAGGGAACGTGGGAGGGCAGGGATCCCCTGCTCCCACTCGTCCCCCCTGCTCCGCGCATCCAGGCACCCCTTCTTCATCTCCCCTCTTTTGAGGGCCATTTTAAGCACACACCGCTGCCCAACATAAAGAGAGAGAGGGAAAAGAAAAGGAGGAAGATAGAAGGAGCCGGAAAGGGGAAGCGGGGTTTGTTCCTTCTGCCCTCCCGGCCCTGCGGTTGGTCGGAGGCAGCCGGAGCCCGGGGAGGGAAGCTGGGAGCAGGGAGCCGGGAACCGGGAGCTGATCGGCAGGCGGGCTGGGAGCGCTTACCTGAGGAGGGCCGGTCCGAGTACCGCGTGCAGTACACCCAGGCGGGCCAGAGCATGGGCTGGTTCCCGGCGTTGGAGCTGGCCTGGGAGCTGTCCGAGTCCGAGCTCACCGACAGGTCGCCGCCGCTCAGTCCCCGCGCTTTCAGGGCCGCCTCCAGCGCCGCGGGGTCCCCCCCCTTCTTGGCGGCGCCGTGCAGGGCCAGCCCGGCGGGGCCGCCCTCCCCCCGGCCGGGCGAGCCCGCCCCGCCGCCGGGGAGCGGAGCCCCGGGGGCCGGCGCCGCGGCAGGGCTGCGGCGGCTTTCCGCGCCGGGCCGGCGGGGCTCTCCGCCGGGGCCGCCCGCTTCCTTCCTCCGCCCGAACTCGGGCCGCAGGATGTTGTCGATGAAGAAGTTGGTGATGCGGTGCGGGTGCGGGTGCGGAGGGTCGCCTGGAGGGAGCAGCAGCCCTCGCCGCCCGCCGCCGCCGCCGGGCTCCGCGTCGCCGCCGGACTCCTGCGGCTCGGCCGCCTCCTCCCGGGGGCTGCGGCCGCCCTCCTCCATGCTGCTTGCCGGCCCCGCCGACGGCTCCGCCGCCCGCCCCGCCGCCGACCGGGCGGCTGCCTGGAGCGTTTTGTCGGTGCTGCTGCAGTCGGTTGTTCTTTATTTTAATCTTTTTGTTTGTTTGTTTTAATAGATATATTTATATATATATGTACACGCACGCACAGGTGTCTATTTGCTTTCGTTTCTCCTGGCCGCGCCCGGCATTCAAAATCCAGAATTTGAGGAGAAAAAAAAAGAAAAAAGGAAAAATAAAAATTAAAAATTGAATAATAATAAAAAGAGAGGGGAAAAAAAGAGCACAATTGGAGCGAAGCAAACCCAGGAGCCCCCCAGGCCAGCAACCGAGCCTCCACCAGTTCCAACTTGGCCAAAAATGAAAACACACGGGCTCCGGTCCTCCCGCCTGCCGCTCGCCGCCTCCTGCCGCCGCTCAGCCGCTCGGTCCCGCGGCGCGCTGCCGCCTTCTCCTCCGGCCACCGCCGCCGCGCCTCATCCGCGAGGAGGAAAATATTATTATTATTAATAATAATAATAACCGGGGGTGCGATGGACCGGGGGGTGTTAAAGCGAGAAAAAGAAGCCGAGGTCCGGTGCCGGGGCGGGCTGGAGGCGGGCTCTCAGCAGCCGGTGGTGTCCCGCGGAGGGCAGGGCGGTGAGCGGCGCCCCGCGGGGCTCCGGCCGGCAGCGCCTCGCCCCGCGCCGCCCCGCGCCGCCCCGCGCCCGCACATGCGGGGGCCGCCGCGGGTGGGGGGCGTCCCGCCCTGCCGCCCTGCCGCCCGCCCGCCCGCCCTGCTCCGCGCCGCCGCAGCCGCCGCAGCCGCCGCCGCGCCCGGACACTTCCAGCCCGGATTGTTGTCCTTTAGGTTTTAACGGGGCCCCCGCCGGTGACGTCGCCGGCCCGGGCACTTCGACACGTGCCTCGAGCCAATGATAAAGCGGGCATGCGCACACGTGGTGCGCGGGGCTCCGGTAAATGACAGCGCACACGCCCCTCCCCCCTCCCCGAGCCGGGCCCGGCCGCCGGGGGGATGCGCGGGGGGCAGCGGGGAGGGGGGAGCCCCGCCGCGGGGTGCACAGCGCCCCCCCTTCAGCACCCCACACCGCTGGATTATCGGGGTTTAATTGCCCCGCTGTTTACGGGGGGGGGACGGGGACGGGGGGGGACACGACGGCATCCCATAATTCCTTGCAGAAATGCATAAATAACATTAAGCGAGCGGCGGCGATACAAAGGGGGTCGGGGGGTTGGGGGGGGGGCACGGGGGGTGCAGGGCCCGGCCCGGTGCCTGCGGGCTGCCCGGAGCGTCCCCTCCCCGCGGCGCGGTTCGGCTTCCGCAGAGGCGGTAATTGACTCGTCCTTCCCGCAGCCGGACAGGAGGCTTTGATCTCCAGAAACGCTGTGCTTTCCCCCCCCCCAAACCGCCTGCCCGTCACCTTCCAGACCCTCCCCACATCCCCGCTTCTTGGGGACGGGGAAGCTGCCGGTGCTGTTTTGCCTTTTGTCTTTAAGAGAGCCCTCCTCCCGGAATAAAATTAGGGAGCAAAGTGCGGCTGGATGGCCTAAGGGATGTGGGGCTGAGCCGCCTGGGGGGCGCGGATTCTCCGCGGGGCCCGCAGGGAGAGGAGGCGGGAGGGGGGGTCCTCCCCCTGCAGCCACCCGTTATCCCTCCTCGGGGCCCGCCGTGTGTCGCCGCCCAGACGGGGCGCACGGTGAGGAGCTGCGCGGCCCGCGGAGGGCCAGGCAGGGGCGGCTCCTCTCGGTGGCCACAGCACTCTGAGCCCTGGTTTTCCCGGCTAAGTGACACTTTTATTTGGAGGAGGCTTCCCTGCGGTGACATGGACCCCTCCGCCGTGATAGAAAGGGACAGAGAGTCCTTTCTCTCCTTTTCTTCTTTTTCACTTTCTTCTCCTTCTTTCCTGATTCTTCTTTTCCTTTTCCGTTTCCTTTCCCTTTACTCTTTCCTTTTAATTTTATTTTAAATGTATGCCTCCCTTTCCTTTGTATTTCGCAGCGGGTCGGGTCCGTCAGCGACGACCAGCGCTACCTGATCCAAAGTTGTTTTGCTCAAACAAGCACCTAGAGGTTAATTTCTTCAAGCGCCCCATGAAAAGCGATTAGCCTGTCTCCCAAGAAGTATTTTCTAATTACTTGGAAGCTCTCGCTTTGCTACTACCCCATAATTAAACGTGTTCAAGGTGCTGCACTTCAAATATTTCGCTCCCGGGCGGACCGGCGTTACCGATAAAAACTTCAGACCTCCGGGAACCCCGCGGTACCTGCCCGCTCTGCCGGTACCGCTTTAGCCTTCCCATTCGTTATCCCGCTCCTTGGCGGGGATATTTAGACCCTGCATAAGACAGGGGGGAGAATTCCGGAGACAAACTCCAAAGCAGGAGATAAACAAAGCTGTACAAAACAATTACTGCATCTGCCTGTCCTCTGACAATAATCCCGCACCTCAGGTATGCAGAGGCAGCGGAGGGGGGTCTGGGGGTGATCTGATACCTAACCGAGGAAATCTGAATGAACTTTATATATATATATATATATATATTCCCTCTTTCCCAAGGTTATTTTTACCTGGGAGCCCAATCTCTGCAGAAACATTCCCCAGCAGCACGTTTTCTCGCCGGTCTGCAGGCACCCTGCCAGCGGCATCGCAGCGTGCGGGGGCTTTTCCCCGGGAACCACTGCGGGTCACAGGGAGAGGTGGCTTGAAAACGGGAATTTGGCTTCGTTTGCTTCTTTGCTTTACCCTCCCCTCGCAGCCCTGGTGCTTGCAAAAGTCACCTCGCCGCTCCACAGCCAGGCATTTGTTTTTCTGTGCGCTACGCGCGTACTTTCACCGAGACTCACCCATTGAAAATACATTTATTTTTCCCTCCTGCAAACAGGCGAGTGTGCGGAACAGCCCCCAGCATCCCCCGGCAGCCCCCCGCTCCGCTCTTTTGGCATCGAGAAGTTTAAAAGCGGGATGACAACCCGGGAGGGAGGGCGGGAGCGGCCGGCCAACCGCTGCCGACAGCGGGCAGGCTCCGTTGCCGGTCCTGCCGCTCCTCCGAGCAAACCCTCCTTCCTTCCAGCTTTTCTCCACAGTCGGAAAAAGCAGCAAACCCCGAGGTGCTGGGAAGCCAAAATGCCCAGGGCAGTGGGCGAAACCCAGGGAGGGTTTGCGTATCCCATGTTCTTCCATCGCGGGGATGGCTGCTGCAAAACGTTGGCATACACTGTATTTCGCCGGATTTTCAGCGGTTTCCCTCCGTTTTCAGCCAGCCGCTGCCCGTACAGCCGGGGGATGGCTGCCCGCCGGGCACAGCCGGAGCACCCGACGCATCCCTCTCGTTTACACCCGGCATGGGCTTGATTTCCAAGTGGTGCCTTTTTAAGGCAGCTTTGGCAGGGCTTTGGAGCAGGCAGCTGAGGACGGAGGCGAAGGAGAGGTCGCAGCTTGCCTCTGCCCTCCGCCGAGGCTGGCCGTGCCGGTGGCCGGGTGCCAGGTGCTGCCGGGCAGAGACCCTGCTCAGCCTTCAGGGGTACCGCACCAATTTTGGGAGGGGGGAACCCAGCAGTGACCCCCTCCTAGCTCCTGCCGGGCTCTCCCTGGCCGGGAGAGCTCAGCCTTCACGGCTGCATTTCCCCAATGCCGCCGGGTTTCCATCGCACCGCCGACAACCAAATTAAATAACCCCCCTAAACCCACCCAGATTGTCCCAGTCCCCGGAGGGAGCGAGGGCGCTTTGAGTCTTCCCCCCACCAGCAGCCTGTCGTCGGGCCAGCCGTGCCCGTCCACTTCACGCGGGAAAGATATTCCCGTCCACGGGAGTGAAAGGCCGGGCTGGGAATGGCGGGTTTCACTTTCTTGCAGGATCGTGGAGATTTTGTGACCGTCTCTTGGTGAGGGCACAGCCTCCCCGGACTGGGTCCCCGCGTGGGGCATCGGGATGCTCTCGGGGGGGAAGGGAGGAGGTGCAGTGTAAGGGTTCTCACGGCCACGGCCGCCGTCTGCAAAGCAGAGTGGCAGGGGGAAACTCACCCCCCGCTCCCACGGATGGGGTGTGAGAGCCGGCCCCCGCCATGCCCTGCCCCTGGCCCTGCCCTGTCTCTGCCCTCCTCCTGGCCCTGTCCTTGTCCCTGTCCCTGTCCTCGCTCTGTCCTCTCCCACTCCTGCCCCCCTCTTCCCTTTTCTCGCCCTCCGCCCCAGGCAGTGTGCCCAACTCCCCCAGCTCCCTGCTGAGACGGGGAGCAGCCCTCATGGCCCTATTCGAAACTGACCAAAGAACATGAATGAGCAAGAGACTTTGGCCAAAATTCGGTGGAGAGCTGTCCACAAGCTAAACGTCAGTCCAAAGCTCAGTTAGATGGCAATCGCTGGCAGAATAGAGAAGAGGAGAGGGAAAGAAAAAAGAAAAAGGAAAGGGAGAGGGAGATGAAGAGGGAGAGGGAAAGGAAAAGGAAAGAAATAGGGAAAAAGAAAAGGAAAGGGAAAGGAAAAGAGAAAAGAGAAAAGGAAAGGAAAAGGAAAAGAAAAAGGAAAAGGAAAAGGGAAATAGATAAGGGAAATAGGAAACGAAAAGGAAAAGGAAAGGAAAATAGAATAAAAATAAATAGAATAAAACAAATAGAATAAAAACATACAGAGTAAGACCAAACAGAATACAAAAGAAAGGAGATGAAAAGAAGAAAAAGAGAAAAAATAAGAAAAAGAAAGAAAATGAGACAAAAGAAGATGAAAAAGATAAGAGAAGAGAAAGAATAGAATAGAATAGAATAGAATAGAATAGAATAGAACGGAAGGGAAAGGAAGAGGAGAAGAGAAGAGAAGAGAAGAGAATGGAAAAGGATGGAAAGAAAAGGAAAAGAAAAAAGAAAAGAAAAGAGTAAAGAAAAAATAAAAAGGAAAAGAAAAGAGAAGGGAAAATGAAAAATAAAAAGGAAAATAAAAGGGAAAATAAAAGAAAGAAACCCCCAATGGTTTCCCAGGACAGAGGCAGTGCTCGCTGTAGCACGGCCGGGTGCATGCAGCCCTCTGTGGTGCAGCCCCCGGTCAGATCTCTCGAGGGCAGCAGGACCTCGGCGTGACACTGCATGGCACTGGGTGACAGTGGGTGCCATTTGGTGATACTGGGTGACATTGGGTACCGGTTCCCTTCTCGGGGTGTCTGGATTTTGTTCTGCTGAGCAGTCGCCTTACAAATCCACCAGCTCGAAGAGTAGCCAGGATGAAACTCCCAGCCCCTGTGGGAAAGTTTTTTGGCCTGTGCAAAGAAATACCTTGTCCCCCCTTTTAAATATAATAATAATGATGAACATCAAAAACCTAAGAGCGAAACCTCATGCCTATTTCACAGACTCACACCTACAGATGCTTGGTAAAAAGAAATCCAGCCCCCAATTTCTGCTGCCTGCAGATGGGTGCAACGTGCCCGGTTCAACCCGGCCCTTCCCGACTGTGCCCCCGGGAGATGCTCCGGCCTCATCCAGGGCTACTGTCCCTGTCAGGGCGCGCGTCCCCGGCATTGGCTGGTGCTGTCACCCACCTCTGATCCTCGTAGAGGATCCGCCGGGGTCGCCACTCACTCGCCCACCTGGAGCTGTGGAGGCAGAAAAGCTTCAGAGAAGTGCAAACAAATTTATCTGAAACCTGTTTTGTTTAACGTTCCCGGCGCGAGGCACTCCCTGCTTTACACACCCGTTTCGTGTACAGGCGCACACTCGGCACCTACACAAGCATGCACACACGCACATATTGCGACTGAGGAACGTTTCCCCGCTTCTCCCATGACTCGGAGGAGTTAATCAGTACAGACACAACAGAAGCTGTTGTGACGGTAAAGTTCAGCAACTCTACACCGACCCCAGCATTAGCAGGGGCTGGAGCGGGATGCTGGGAGCCGCTTCTGCACTTTCCATGCAGGCAGCTAATGCTCCTAAACTCCCTTGGATTTACACCTCGGCATTTACTCACAGCTAGAATAAACCCACCGTTCTAATTAACTAGGCATTTTCCACTCCAGCTCCCTACCGGATAATCAACTTTTATGGTCTCTCGAAGTCTAGTTTCCAGCTGTCGCGGGTCGGGAGCCCGGCCGGGCTCACCCCGGACCGCCGGGGCTGAGAGGTCGGGCATGCCCCGAGCGAGGTGAGGGACGGTCCCGGCCCTCCCTCAAGGATCGGGGGCGTCCCTGCCCTCCCAGTGAGACCAAGGCTCTCTGCCCCTTTCCCGGCCAGGCGGAGCCGGCCAGAGGCTTTCCGGTAAGACGGGAGTAGGGCACTCCTTCCGGTGAGCCCCGTCTTGGCGGTGGGTGTCCGGGACAGCCCCCTGCAGAAGGGACGGGGAGGACTGTGGTGTGGCCTCCCGGTAAGGGTGAGTATTGCCCCTGCTCTGGGTGCACGCACGCACTTCATTTTCTCAGTGTTTGGAAAAAAGAAACAAAACCCAAACAAAACCAAAATCCCAAAACAAAATTAAAAAACACAATCAAACCCAAACCATCAAACAAAACCTGCGATTCTCAGCAGGAATTTCCCTGCAAGGACAGGCAGGAGCACTGCCCGCTGGAGCCGGTGAGGGGGAACGGGACAGGGAGGATGCGCTCTCCCGCCTCCCTGCTCTGCGGAGTTCCTTGGGGAGGGCTAACAGCCCCGACCACCACCCTCGCCCTCGGGGCGCCTTCAGCTCTCCTCGTCAACTCCCGCCCTCTGGCCGGAAGACGACCCCTCCGCGCCCGCCGGGCCTGGCCGGGAAGCACCGGCCAGCAGCGCCGAAGACAGCTGGGAGCAGCGAGAGCCCGGCGGGGTCGGAGGGGGGGGGGAGGGGGGGTGTCTTCGCCTCACGGCAACAGCGACGGTTGAGGGAAACGAAGGCGCGGTGGGGTTGCAACTAAATTCTTTCCTTCCCTCCTTCCTTCCTTCCTTCTTTCCTTCCTTCCTTCCTTCCTTCCTTCCTTCCTTCCTTCCTTCTTTCCTTCCTTCCTTCCTTCCTTCCTTCCTTCTTTCCTTCCTTCCTTCCTTCCTTCCTTCCTTCCTTCCTTCCTTCCTTCCTTCTTCCTTCCTTCCTTTCTTCCTTCTTTCCTTCCTTCTTTCCTTCTTTCCTTCCTTCCTTCCTTCCTTCCTTTCTTCCTTCTTTCCTTCCTTCCTTCCTTCCTTCCTTCCCTCCCTCCCTCCCTCTTTCCTTCCTTCCTTCCCTCTCTCCCTCCCTTCCTTCCCTCTCTCCCTCCCTTCCTCCTTCCTTCCCTCCCTTCCTCCTTCTTTCCTTCCCTTCCCTCCCCTTTCCTTTCTTCCTTCCCTCCCCTTTCCTTTCTTCCTTCCCTCCTCCCCCTTCCTTTCTTCCTTCCTCCCTTCCCTCCACCCCATCCTCCCTTCCCTCCACCCCTTCCTCCCTTCCCTCCCCCCCTTCCTCCCTTCCCTCTCCCTTTCCTTCCTTCCCTCCCCCCTTCCTTTCTTCCTTCCTCCATTCCTTCTCCCCTTCTTTCCTTCTTCCTTCTCTCTCTTCCTCCTTCCATCCCTCCCTCCCTCCCTCCCTCCCTCCCTCCCCCCCTTCTTTCCTTCATTCCTTCCTCCCTTCCCTCCCTCCCTCCTTCCTTCCTTCCCTCCCCTCCTTCCTTCCTTCCCTCCCTCCTTCCTTCATTCCTTCCCTCCCTCCTTCCTTCCCTCCCTCCCCCCTTTCCTTACTTCCTCCCTTCTTTCCTTCCCTCCCTCCCTCCTTCCCTCCTTCTTTCCCTCCCTCCTTCCCTCCTTCCTTTCCTCCCTCCTACCTTCCCTCCCTCCCTCCCTCCCTCTTTCTTTTCTTCCTCCCTCCCTTCCCTCCCTCCCTCCTTCCTTTCTTCCTCCCTCCCTCCTTCCTTTCCTTCCTCCCTCCTTTTCTTCCTTCCTTCCTCCCTCCTTTTCTTCCTTCCTCCCTCCCTCCTTTTCTTCCTTCCTCTCTCCCTCTCTTCCCTCCCTCCTTCCCTCCTTTCCTTCCCTCTCTCCCTTCCTTCTCTTTTTTTCTCTTTTATTTCCTTCCTTCTTTTCTCTTTTCTTTTCTTTTCTTTTCTTTTCTTTTCTTTTCTTTTCTTTTCTTCTTTTCTCTTCTCTTCTCTTTTTTCTTTTCTTTTCTTCTTTTCTTTTCTTTTCTTTTCTTTTATTTTCTTTCTTTTCTTTTCTTTTCTTTTCTTTTTTCTTTTCTTTTCTTTTCTTTTCTTTTCTTTTCTTTTCTTTTCTTTTCTTTTCTTTTCTTTTCTTCTTTTTTTCTTCTTTCCCTTTCCCTTTTTTTCTTTTCGTTCCTTTTTTTCATTTTCTTTTTAATTTTTTTTTGTTTTCTTTCTTGCGCTTTCATCCTCCGTCCCCTTTCCACTTTCACGCCGTTCTCCTCTCTCCCTGGTCCCGCCTGTCCCTCGGGCTGTTACAAACCACCATTTCTCCACGTTTGTCGGTGCAGGGGCAGGGCGGCCGCAGCAGCAGCGCAGGCCCCGCGGGGAGCGCACCGTGTGCCCCCGCCTGAGGTGGGGAGGTGAGGCTGGGCGGCGGGGCCGTGCCTGCCTGCGGAGCCCTCCCGCGGGACACTTGCCTCGGGATCGTGGCCAGGGATCTGTGATCGGAGCCCAGCGCCCGCTCTGCTCCACCTCATCTCTCCAGCGCGCCCGGGTGACAAGGCGGGGGCCATGGAGGACCTGTGAGTTCCGCACCGGTCCCGGGAGAAAACCAAGAAATTTCCAAGGAACTTCCAGGCCAGTTTGCCCGGTGGCAACGAAAGGGCGCGATCTCCCTTGCCTGGCTCCTAGGAGATTTTTTACAGGAAGCAAAAAGAGGCGAGGGCCAGCTCCAGGCCATCTGCTGGATATCGGGACTGGGTGGGCTGCGGGAGCGCCGAGCTGTTGCGCTCCGTAGGCAGACATTGCCTTATTCATTATCTTTGTCCTCTAGGTTTCTTGGATTCCCGGGATGTATTTACCTCGTCTGTCTGGGGTTGCTTCGTTAAGTTACTGTGTAAGTTGAAAGGCTTCCCCCCCCCCCCCCCCCCCGGCCCTTTTCCTCCCCTCCCCAGCTCACCACCTTTTTTAATTAAAGCTTTTAACTCGACTGGTGTTTACTATCTTATGTAAAGTATCTAAACAAACAGACCCGGCTGAATCTAAACACCAAAAGGGAGCCGGCCCCCTATTCTTACCCCTTTATTGTCCAAAAAATAAGCGCATCTCCCCATGTCATAGTTACAGTTCCAAAAGGAAATTGCTTTTATTTGTAAAGGAGGCTTTAAAAAGCAGTGACATGAAGGGGAAAAGCTCCTTAAGGGAGGAAGGTCACGGGGTTAGGAGCGAGGTTAAAGGAGTGATCTCTCCACCTCGCAGGGAAAGCAGCAACAGAGCCTCCCCAAACCTGGCAGAAGGGCTGCAGCAGGGGCTGGGGGCGATGCTGGGGGCTGGGGCTGGAGAAGGCTGCTGGGCCCTGGTGGTCCCTGGTCCCACGGAGGCACCTTTCAGCTGTCAGAGAAGGGAGTGGATGATAAGAGGTGAAATCCCTTGCTTCAACCCCCAAACCTCACATCCTCAGTGTCACCCAACAGGAAACATAGTGGAGGAAGCAGCCCCTCTGAACTCCTGCTTAGGCAGGCACTGGGACACAGAGGGCCACAGGACGTGGAGGGCGATGGGTATGAGAAACCTTGATAGGGCTGTGCCTCCTCCCCAGGGCTGGCTGCTGACATCTATTTGTGGGAAGCTGAGCTAAGTGATAGAAGGGACAGGACCACACAAGTGATTGCCCCCAACCTCTCTTCACCTCTTCCCATCACACATCTTGTCTGTTTTTTGCTGAATAATGGTCATCATGAGGGATGTGGAGACACTTGTCTTTGCCTTCCTACACAGGCAGCACCCTGGTCCCAGACATGAGGACGAACCTGGAGCTCTGGGGTCAGCACTGACAAAGGCAGCTGCATCCCCCCTGCATGTCTTCTGCCGGCCCAACCCCTTTCCCATTCCCCTACCCCTCTGGCCAGCACAGCTTGCTCGCCTCACCAGTTCCAATTCCAGGCTGTGCCCAGCCGTGCCCTGTGCAGGAGCCCAGGGCCAATTCTGCAGGGCAGCAAGAAGAGTGAGGTGCAGCCTGGGTCTCACTATGGATGGAAAATGTCTCTTCCATCACTAAGAGGGATGCAAGCATCTCTCTTTGCTCTAGTCTGGGTTTGGGTCCCGGAGTGTCCGTATTCTGTGCTCAGGAGATCCCTGGTAGCAATTGATCCCCATCATGGAAAGGGAAGGTGCCATTGGTGCTACTTCCCTTGCTCCTGGGGTGCTGCCAGCATGGGTGAGTGGCTAAGACATTTTTCTACAGCCCCGGGGAAATGTCCCCAAGGAAGGATATTTGGAAGGAAAGTGGGGTGTGTCTGTGCTTCCCCCTGGGATAAGGATCTACCTGACCCATTCAGGGTTCCAAAAGCAGTACTGCACAGTTACCCTGTTGCTATGCTGAGGCCCCAGCATTACCAAGACATGGGTGCAGGGACATTCCTATTCAGGCTGCATAGGAAGATGCAGGATGTTTGCCGGGTACAGGGTTTAAGGCAAGCACTAGTGAGGTGGCCATGTTCTAGCCATGACCCTGAGCAAACCCCTTTGTTCCTCCATGCTTGTACGGACAGGATGCTCACACATAATCTCTCCCACCCTTTCCCACAACCCCAGGGCTCTGTGGCATTTGGGTAGCATGTCACTGGTGCTCTGCAGCTTCTGCTTGGTGCTCCCAGTCCCTAAATCTATTCTCACTTTCTTCTCAAAAGTACAGCAGCCACATTGTCCTCGACATTTGGAAAGCATGTGTGATAACAGAATGAGAATAGATGTGTGGGAGGCTGCTCTTCTCCCAAAATATGTGCATTTAAATTGTCCAAGGGAATTACTGACATTAGCCCTGATTTGCTTCTGGGTTTTATTGGTGTCATTCAGTAAACATCCCCCTGCAACCTAGTAGCGACTGCGGTCCTGCTCGTCGGAGATGCCAATCGGCACTCCGCCTGCCACAGCAACTGCTTGAGGACGCTAAATCCATTCACCCTTTCACTTGCAGGTGCTGGAGCTGCATTAGCTTGGGCAGAGGTGGCTCTTGTGCTCACCTGAGGCTGGGTCACAGCCCCTCTGACTTACAGGACTTACATGCCATGAAGCATCTGCAAACTGTCCTGTCCTTGGGACTTCTCCCAGTGGAGGGGACTCTCCTCACTCAGGCAAACACATGGATCCTGTGGGCTGGGAACTTGTCCTTCCATTTTCCCTTCCCTTTCTGCATCACTGGTTTTATATAAAACCACAGGATAGCCCATAAAGCCTGGAACTCACAAGTCACCGAGAACTGACTGGGTATCGTGGATACATGCTGCTTCTATAAATATTTATGGAGGTACAGTCAGCCTTGGTGTGGGCAAACACAAATGTAAATCATGCCATACACTCCCAGTGTGCTACAGACAATGCTGTGAGCAGGAATAGCGGTTCCCTGTAAAATCAATTTAATGAATCAGTTATAGTAGGAGGGAAATAATCCCAGCAGCATTATTACATCCAATAACAGGAGTGTTGCGATGATGGCTGGGTTATTCAGTGAGCTTCTGCCAGGGGGCGTGGGCATGGGCATGGGGAGAGAAGAAGGGGCCCTCCACAAGCTTCCCAGTGGAGGAAGATGAAGATGAAGAAGATGAAGAACCACCAGAGGAGAGATGTGGGTGCAGATGACAGAAATGAGAAAGAAAGAGGTGGGTTTCCTGGCTGTTTATACACAAGGGTGTTGTGATGTTAGCTGGGATGGTGGCTTTTGGATGCGACAGTTTGTGTGGTGGTGGCGGCGGTGTGAGCAAGAAGTAGATGAGCTGAAATGCATGGGCTTGGCTGGAAAGGGATGCTGCACACCCTGGGCCCCTCCAGTATCGAATACCTATGAACAGAAAGCTTGGTTTCAAGTTTTTTTGGCCCCTAAGTATCTGTGTGCCCCCACCTCTTACCTCCAAACCCTCCCAGGAGAAGGATATCTTGCATTTTTCACCTCTGCTAGAAAATGGAAGAGGTGAAGTGTGCAGGGATGAAATATCCATTTCACAATGGGCTTCCTCATGTCCTAGGGTGAATCATTTCATCTTTCTCTTTCCATTTTCTGCAGCAGAGTGTTCTCTCCTGGCCAGGCATCTCTTCCATGCTCCGTCTCTGGCCCTTGGCTAAGTTATGCTGTGAGTCTCACAGGACAGAGCAGCCTCCGGTTCACAGATTCTACAGCTAACGATCAAAGGCTTTTCCTAAATGGGGACAAAGTAGGTCCACACATGAGGGTTTTGTCTGAGTAAAACCCATGCTGGTGCAAAAGGCCAGCACAGAGGCAACTCCTGTGTCCTTGCTAAAGCATGTGGACCTTTCAGATGCCTTTAGGCTGAAGGATGCTGTGTATAACTTGCAGAGACATAGCAGAGAGGATGAGGGGAATTTCACTGTCTGTGGAAATACAAATTTCTGGAGATCTTTTCTAGCTTATAGTTTTCTGTTTGCAGGCATACTGCAGCCAGGTAATAAATCTGTGAGGCCATGTAAGGAAAATAAAGGCAGAAGAGGCCAAAGCAAATAAGATTTTTTTTTAATTTGAGTGAGTGTTTCGTCATGTTTTTGTTGTCTGTCAGCTCAAGCAGTGAGGATCGTCTTCTTTAGCGGGATACAGTCATTGCAGAACTTCCCCGTGTGCTGATTCTGTGCTTATAAAATCAGGGGTGTTTTGATCCAGCAGCTCCAAGGCTGTTGGTGGAGCACAAGGGCCAGTGGAAGAGGATGATTTGTTATCTGAAGAGTTAAGTGACTCCGTTTTGGCCAAACTGCTTTGTGAATAACTGAACTTGAGTGGCAACAGCTGGATTTCCACACTGAGAACTCCAGCAAGGGCACGAAATCTGGGTACAGCTGTGAAGTGCTGTAGAAATCAAACACATTTAGCGTCTTTAAAAACATATTCCTAGCAGTCTGATCCTTGACCTCACAGTTATTTTCAATTAATTAATCTATCAGAAACCATTTTTATCCTTGCTTTCCCTCCTTCCCATGGGTTTGCAAGGCCGTACACTGCACTGCGCTCCTGCACAGAGCGGTATTGTTTTCACAAGGTTTTGGGCAGATGCTGTATTTAATTAACATGGCACATTAGCATCCAGTAATATAAGGTACTATACATCATCAGCTTTTTTCCTTTGTCATCTTTTCCTATTCTAATTAGTGGGCTGAGGGTGTGGGAAAGAAAACCAGCACAGGGCAAGGGCCAGAGGTGTGCTTGTTCAACTTCCTCATTGAAATCAATGATTGTGTCTTGAGGGCTGGATCCTGCTCCTGATTACATTGCCCACAATCTGGAGTAGCTCCATGGGGCTGAACCCCTTTCAGTGATAAACCCATGTGATGGGAGTGGGTGGAGGACTACTGCAGCCAAGGACAGGCAGCGGGTAATCAACTGGGCTGAGAGGAGATGGGTCTAGCTGGCAGCTGAGTTGAGCAATAGTGTGGGGCTGAAAATAAAAGCAGAAATCTTGAGGACCCTTGAGTGCGGGAGCAGAGGGGGAGGACAGATACAATAGCCCAAGACTGGACACTGGCTCAGAGCACCCAGATAGAAACGGCTGTGTGTTTTGGAGCACCCTTGAGGGCCGGTGTAGGTTTGGGTTTATTCAAGCTAGTGACCCTCCAAATGATTGCCATTAAAACCTCTTGCTCTGGCTTCTGCCACAGAGGGGAAGCCAGAAAGGGTTTGAGGTGAGAGGCAGCTGGAGCCTTCACAAAAGCAGCCTCAGAATACTGAATTGGAGAGAAATTAGGACAACTATTTCTGGGAGCTTTGAAGGCAAAGGCTGTTTGTTTAGCCTTAAAGGAGGCAGGCTGCTCCCGTTGCTGCATCATTTGCCTCAGCTTGGGAGACATCCTTCACGCTTCTTAAATGCAAAAGCCCTGCCGAAAGAGGAGGAGAGGCTGGGTTCCTTTTGCTGCGGGGTGTGGTAAGGGGACCATGGTACTGCTGTGGGGTCCAGGCAGAGGTCAGTGGGTTGCCAGGGTTTGATCTGCCCTGATCCCCTTTCACAGGGGAAATGAAGCGACAGGGACTTTGCTCCAGCACAGTGGCCACTTTGAAAAAATGTTTCAGGCAGATAATTTATCGGGTTTAATTGCTCTTTAATCCTCCTGATCGGCCTGGCGTGGAGAAATCCCCTCTGAATGGGGGAGCCTGTCCGAAAAGGCCCAGGAGGGCTGGGAGGGAGGATGGAGGGAGGGATGGAAGGATACAGGAAGAATATAAGGTTGAAGGGAGTAAAAAAAGGAGGAATGGAGGGATGAGAGGTGGAGGGAAGGAGGGATGGAAAGAGGGAAAGATGGAAGGAGAGACTGAAGGGAGAATGGATGGAAAGTTAAAGAGAAGGATGGAAGGAAGGACAGAGGGATGGAGGGAAGGATGAATAGAGACAATGAAAGATGAGGGGAAGGAGAATGGGTGGGTGGATGAATGGAGTGATGGAAGGATGGAGTGAAGGAGGGAGATCTTGCTGCACCCACAAAGCCTGACCTTTCTCTGTAGCTTGGTGCCCCAGTGCTGCTACCCACAGCTTTCATCCCTTTAAGTGATTTTATCAATGGATTAGACCCCCTGAGTTACTTCTCCTGTTTCCTTTTGCACAGAGGAGCCTGGACTAAACTGCATCACTGCAGCAGATGTGCAGCCGGGGGCTTTCTCGGCCACCTGCACCGAGGAACCCAGCAGCAATGAGCCAGGGAGGAGCCATTGGTGGCACTGGCAACCCGGTACGGATCCTCTCAGGTCCCCAAATCAGCAGGGACTGATGAACTGATGTCCTTCCCCCCCTATTCGGCAAGGTCCCTCTCCTCTGTGTGCTTCTTGCTGTTTCCGTGATATATCCTGGGCTTTGTAAGGATTTCAGAGGAGGAAATCCTTTGCACTCTCTGTAGAAGCTGTTTGTCTGTGCTCTGATGTAGTCACAATTGAGGGAATGAAGACTTTCTCAAGGTCAGCAGTATGGCAAATCACTATCCTCCACATGGGGCAAAACCTCCTTTAACACCCCTCTCTATTTATATCCAGTACTCTTGGACAAGGGGAAAGTCCAGAGACAGGAATGAGGGACAATGGGGACTTAAAGCATCTCCAGCACAGATGTTTTCCTTTGGTATTTATCTTACCCTGGGATGGCAAGGAGGTTTCTAGTGGGATATCTCCAGCTGCTTTCATGGAGTGCATTTAGCCTAAAATACATCAAAGCACACTGTCCATAATCCAGCATAAGGCCATGCATAAGGCCATGAAATCATCTGGTCTATGCTGTGACACTGAGCACTCAGAGAGCTATAAAACTTTAATAATGTTTTAATAAAAATCATAGGCTAAATTTAACAATGTAGTCATGTGTAGCATCTCTTGCAGCTCCCCTTTGGCTCTTCATGGTCAAGCTGTCCCCTCTTGTACATTGGTGTAAATCAGGAGTGCTCCAGGTGTGAGTTGGATAGTCACCAGGTTAAAACCAGACCTCAACTCAAAGGCAGGTAATATTCATTGTGTGTCATCAGCAAAATTATCTGTGTGGCTTTACCCTGGAAATAATGCATGTTTTCTATTTCTTTGGTACAGAAACTGCCCATCTAAGGGCTCCTCCTGCCTCTGTTTCCATAACCCAGCACCAGAACCACATTATTTTTTTTCTATGAGATGCACATGAGCCGTTTCCTTTCAGCCAAAGTGCTTACAGATTATTTCACCACGCTGGTTGAAGGTATGTGTTGCCTTTTGTGCCGTAGCTATCATTCTGGGTTTATTACACATTGAGTCCAGACTTTTGCTTGCTTGAGTACAAGAAAAAGCATTCCAGTTAATTCCCAGCATTATAATATGCTACTGGGAACTTGAGTGCGGAGTCTATAGGCTCCCCAGAAAATTAACCCAGGCTTTTCACTGGAGACTTCATCGGTTTTAAATCAAGAGCACAAAACCAACTATAGGCAGGTTAATGACAACTAGAAGAAAAAATTGCACTGATGAGCTCAAAAGGCCCCAAGGTACGTTAACCACAAGAGTGAATCTTTTTTTTCCCCAACCTTCAGCCACACAAACTCTCAAGGAAAACCTTCACAGTGCCTGAAATATGCAATACAAACAAGACTGGCTTTCATTCTTACCCATGGCATGAAAGAATTATTCTTACATCTTCTAAGACAGAAGAGCTTCAAATCTGTTATGGAAATTGCCATAGCTGGAGGGGTGTAGATCTACCCCAACCATCCAAAGCTGCGGGAAACCTTGAGGACAGGATTCCGTGCTTTGCCAAATTAAAAAAAAACAGTTGCAATGAACTTTGTGCTGGATCATATGTCAAAAAGGGATATTTCCATCTTAGTGTCAGTCATGTCTCAGCACAGCAACATACGGGGACTCTGAGCAATTCATTTAGGAATAGGAAGAGCTGTTCCCTCTTGGTTCAAGACAGGCTGTGATCATGAGGTCCTCTTGACTGCAACACATTGGTGGCTCCTTGGAAATTGCATTTCTGGGCTCAGTGGCTGGAAGATCTGTGAGCCATAGAAAGAAGGGGGACCAGACATCCTGGAGTTTTTCTTTTTCCCAGTGGTTGCTTTACCTGCTCAGGCAGGTGTAGGAGCAGTGGGCACTGGCTACAGAGTCCTCAGGAGATGAACATCCTTTTTCCTACAAGCCCCTCTTCCAATGCAGAGTCAGGGTTGTTCCATCACACACACCCCATGTGCTGCCAGCAATGAGTTACATGGTTGAAATGGTGGGGTTTTTTCTAGATGAGGAAGTTTGACCTGGGGATTTTTGGCAGGTGAGGGGGCACACTGCTGCTCTTCTGTGGCAATGAGCTGGTCTCTAACCAACCAACCAAATGTTCTCACATCCATTTTCCCAGCAAGAAACAAAGGAGGTGATAGAGCAAAAGAGCAACCAGGAAAAGTATAAATTAAACTCAGTTTTCCTAATCCACCACCTCTCCCTAGCTTAGGCATCAAGATGGCAATGCTGTAGGCTTGGAGCATCCCCCCAGCAGGAGTGCACACCCAGTGAGCCCACAAATCCCAAAAGTGATCCATGAAACCATGAACTCACTGATACAAGGCCAGGCTGAGGTCTGGATGGGCTTTTTAACTAATTTATGGAGGAGTCTGCAAGGGAAAAAAAGAACCCAAACCCATGTGCAGTTTTCAGAGTAATCCAGTTAGGGACAGATTTTCTCTCTCCTTTCAACTACATCATCCTGTTAAATCCAGGAAAATGACTCCTGATGATGGTGATGTAGGAGAGTGGAGTCAGAACCTCTAAAACCTATTTTTAGCACAAGGCCCCTTATTGTTGACCCAACATACTGTAATTTCTTCCCTCCACACCTTTTCTGTGTCTTTTTTTCCTAATGGAGATGTTATATTCCCTCTCTGTATCAGGAACTGCATGGAGTGACATTTTGTCCTTGTGACAGACACAGCCTACCTAAGGGCTGCTGGCCTTTTTCTTCCACCTTCTTATTTCATTTCTTGGCAATTTCTCCTTTGGCTGATGAAACCCTCCCTGAGGCAGGAGAGTTTAGCTTCCCAGAGAGCGGGCTTGCCAGGCGTGCTCCCCAGCCTCTGACTGCTCTAATTATTAACACGAGGACAAACAGATGAGAAGTCATGAATGGACTCAGCTCTACCTGAAAAAATATATCACCTCTGAAAACCCCAGGCCAAGGTGTGAAAGCACAGCCTGATGGGCAGCAATGGAAGTGCCTGACTGGCCAAACACTAGCAGATGCACAGTGATGCTGACCCCAGCACAATGTCTGAGCTCACTTTCCAAGTAAGTATCAGTTTACTGGAGGCAGAGAAAAGTGGGGATCAAAGGCAACTCTAGCATTCTTCAGTGAGGAGGAGTCAGCAGGTGAAATTCCCAGGTAGGAAACAGGCAACACCTTGTGCTCTTTGGGATAATGAACCAACATGGGATGAAGAAACACTGCATCTCTCCTGCTGCTCCAGTCTTCTCTCCAAATGATCTCTTCAGGTCCAGGCTATCCATAGAGGGACCCAATATATGCTGGAAATGGAGACCTGGTCCTGTGATTCCTAGCCAATCTGAAAAAAAAAATAAAGAAGAGGAAGAGATAGCTGGACCATAGCACTAAATACCTTACCGTATTTTCACTGTTTGCTCAGGTCCGTGGGGACTGATGTCTTGTGCTTTCCTTCCAGGTTTTTCATTAAGAAGAAACTCTCTACTGCATTTTTTAGAGGAGCTGATGACTTTCAATGGGAAAGGACAGATCAGGACACAGAAATCAGAAATTACATGAGGTCATTTCATCTTGACAGGCTGCTGCCAGTTTCTGAGCTAGATCTTTATCCAAAGACCTAGAAATTATGTCGTGCTCATGGTAATGCTTAGCCCCCTATAGAAAACACTTATTTCCACTGCCGTTGGCATAACTAGGAACAAACTAGGTTTTAGCCACAGTTAGCTCTAGCTCCAGCACAGCAAAAGCACAACCTTAAACTGCTGCAGGCATCTTCCCTGGAGGAAAGCAGTCATCTGCTCTCTATGGCAAACAATGCTGATGAGAGGTCAGCTGAAAGTGTCTGTGGGCTGGAGCACCTTGCTTCAAGAAGCAATGCAGTAATAATGCAAGCACCTTTATGATGATGGGTCTGGTTATTTTGAGAAGTCTATGTTTTCAGAGCAAAGCTGTTGCAAATTTGCTGCTTTCAGTGATGAGATGGAAGTAACAGCAAGTCTGGGGCTTTTCCAGCCTTTACCATTTGAGCAATCAGCATCGGATCCATGAAGTTGGCAAGTGAGCCATGAACAGATGCTCAGGAAAATTGGATCATTTACAAAGTGTTTACAAATACTTCCTGCTGGTCCCTTGCCAATTTTGCCATCCCCCCCACTTTGAGAAAACACGCACGTACGTCCCCAGCCGTTGTCCTCTGGGTCCTTTCTGATGGGATTGGCCCTGAAGGCATGGGGGGGCTTTGCAGGAACTTGTGTCCTCCCCATCACCTCAGCCACAAGAAGAAATGTTGCCTGCACAGCCTGCCTGGCTGGGGGAGTGGACATGGCCACTGGCACTTTTGACACAGCCCCAATCTGAAGACATTTTGAATTAAAGATATGATAAACAGGTTGTCTTATATATGCAGCCCAGCAGCAACTGGAGGTATTCCTCCTGTGCTGACACACTTTCCTGTTGCACACAGAAAATACAGGTGCCACTTACCTGCACCTGTATTACCTACATTAAAAAGCAGTGCTCAGCCTGCCTGCTTTCAGGATGGGCACCTCTCTGAGATGATTCCTGGAGGTAGTGAGAGGGGTAGGTTTGCACTTGGGCTTCTGCTTCCATCCTAAACATGTCCTAGAGCTTGTGACAGATTTGCCCCTTTCACACAATGTTTAGTATGAGAGAGCAGGGTTAGTCAGGGTGGGCTAGGCTGATGTTTCAGGAGAACTAAGGCGGATAAAATTTACCACCTTCCTCCAGCTGACTTCTTACTGATCTTCTCTAAGACAAGCAGCAATGCTGATACAAGTTGGCAAGTGCATTGCAAAGACCCCAGAATAAAACTTCCCTCTATACAGGCACCTCCGAGTCTTGCTCTTTTCCAAATACCTGTGCTTTGAACCCCCAGATTTTGCTTCTCCGAAACACAGACTTAACATGACTGAGGAGTTCCAGGGTCATCTCCGTACCACTTTTTTTCCCCCTATAGCTTACAGCCAGTTTCCCCAGCTTACCTTTTTTTACTTGCTAGGAGCATTGCAGCCTAATGCCACTGCCCAGGCAGCTAGCATCTTCATCAGCTCTTAAACCTCCTGTTTTAATGGAGGAAACAAGATCCTCGGCTAGACCTGCCTTCCCCGGCATGTGCATCCCGGACTCGCAGAGCCCTTCGCTGCTGCTGCAGCAACGGCAGAGGGAGCACACGCTGCTGCCTGCCTGGCACGGCGTGTTTGTCATCCAGGGATGACTCTCAATTTCAGTTTTCTAGCAAAGAAAAGGTGGACTGACCCATCCACATCTCCAATGATTTTACTTGATTGGCAAGGCAGCCCCGAGTGAGCACAGCTCGTGAGTAGCGTCAGGAAGAGCTTTGCTTCAGTGCTGTGAGAGCAAATCCTGCTGCACAGTTGTGGTTTGCTCCCCAGTAAGAGGCTTGGAAATATTGATCGGGACTGAAGAAGAGATGTGCACAGGAGAAGAAGCACAAGATTTGGGGATTTAAAAATGATATAATTGGATTCCTGAGTCAAACACAGTGGACAGGAAGGTTGGCAACAACATCCATCTAGGTGCTAAGGTTTTCTTAGCATTGCTCATCTGAGTATCCAACACAGGACCATCTCAGACAATATATCCTGAGGAAGTGGCATGCCTGAGCAAATGTTTTAAGGAATGTCTTTGCTGTTGGGCCAAAACAGTGTGTTTCCTCCATGTGCATCACATTAGGTTGTTGTCCTTACAATGCAATGGCACAGAATGGTGGTTCACCTGGATGCCTTCTGAAGGATGGAAGGTGGCTTCTGATTTCCAGGGATGGCCCATAGCTGCACTTACCAGTGTTTTCTGCCACTAAAAATATTTGAAATACTTTTAATTTGTAGCTTTTTAAACTCTAACCTCTGCTGCTGTTTGTGTTAATTCTTGGATGCACCTATTTATGCCATGTATCTCTCCCTATATGGATCTCCCAATGCACATGCCTATGTGCCATGGAAACCAGCAGTTCTGTGGGATAACTTCTTGGAACTAGTAATACCTCAGTCCTTGCACACTAGACTGAATGGTAGACCCAGGGTCCTTTGGTGCTGTTTCATGGACAGTGCTGAGTCCCAGCATGCGGCAGCCCCCCATGCCATGTCCATAGGTGGCACAGGTAGCATCCCCTGGCCTGGGGGATGGTGCTGAGCTGCTCCAGAGGTCTCAAGCCAAAAGCAGGGACTACCTAGGTGCTACTTGTACCCCAAAACCCCAAAGTCTGCCACTGGCCCAGGGGACAAGGCTATATATCAGCATCCCCACCTGGCCCTCCAAAGTATTACCTATGTTCAAGTGGGAACCTCGCTGTTAAACTATATGCTCATTACTATGCTTAGGAAACATATTCATCTTTTATATGTATTTAAACATTCAGAGAGACCTGGAAGCCTTACAGCAACAAAAAGCCCATGTTTTACAAATTACCCCTTGTAGTTTTCAGTTCTGGAAACCTCCCCAGGGGTTTCCCTGCTCCCTGGCTGCCTCTGGCCAGCTGATTTTCTGGCCACGTTTCCATGGAGACAGAAGATGGATAGGTGAAAAGAGGGGGAAAAAAGTTCTTGTGATAGGTGGCATTTCCCAGCATGGAAAGTGGGATCTTCCCAGGCTGGGGTACTTTTCCACATGATGTGGAGGTGGATGGGCAGCAGTGGGTTGCTCTTGTTGCCTGCTGCATTCAGAACAGCAGCACTGACCTTGAGGGTTTAGTGCTATTGCTCATGGCCATTTTGCTGCTATAGAGGTGTTGATTTGATTAAAAGAAAGTGTTTTCTAATGGCTGGGTCAGGACATGGGGACTGCCCCATCCTGCTTGAGCCTTTTCAGTGATGGGACCTTAAAGGATGGCTTCAGCCAGTAGATACCTCCTCTCCATGTCTGTGTGGTCATATAAAAGTGCCGGTTTTCTTTATACCTCTGCTACAAGGAGCCATTAAAAAACATTTGCAAAGGGTTTGTAGTCCTTGGGTGGACATCTTGCCACGTCAATGGGAGCAGTCATAGCACACCATGCTGCCAGGTAGGGCTGGCACAAAGACTCTGACTTCCGATGAAGATATCAAACCCAAGGTGGACTGCAGACAGCTCAAAGCAAACCCAAAATTATAATCTCTGCAGGGAGAAGTGACAGCCCTGCTAAAGAGATCAAGGATTTATGGAGATGGGGCAGCCAGATCTCTCTCTTGCATCCTGATAACTGATGTGACACGTCAGGTGTCAGGGCAGCTCCTATTCCTGAGAGGTTAAATAAGTTGTGCGTTTAGGAGGGGCTGACATGTTGGTCCAGGCGAGGAGTGAATCATTAAGTTATATTCCCATTGCTGAGACAGGCAGCACAGCTCACTGAGGTTTACGTAGCCTCAGGTGAGCTATACGACAGGAAAATACACATCTGATGTGAGGTTAGGTGCTCTGAAATGTGAAATGATAATCAGGATGGTTGTTTAGTGCTGAGCCAGGCAAGAGGCTCTGTCATATAATGCAGGGTTGTGGTTTGGGCTGGTGTTTTATATCTACATATGTATGTGTGTGTGTGTGTGTGTGTATGTCTGTGTATACATATATCAGTAAATACATTTATTTGAGTATTTTAGATGGTTGTTTGCTCTGCTTTTTAATTATTTTTTTTAATTATTATAGTCTGCCTTGCTTGAAAACTATCTTTTAATATGTCACAAGACAGGAGAAAGAGGGTTCCTTGGTGGAAATCAGGGCAGCTTTTGGCTATCAGTGGAGAAAGAGTCTGGTTACAGGTTCAGGGGTCCCAGTATGAAGCACTGGGGATGGACTATGCCCAGTGAAGAGAAGTGACGTTCTTTGTACATCATCAAGGAGAGAGAAGGTAAATGTGTGCATATACGTACATATATATACACATACACACATATATATGTGTGTATATACATGCATATACATGTGAGTGTATATATACATACATACATGAATATACATGAATACATATATATGAATATATATACATGAATGCATGTATATATACAAAAGCCACCAGCACAAACCATGAGATACATCGATATAGATGATAGATATAGATGATATAGATATAGATATAACACACCATTCAAGGTGAGTGTTAGCATTTATATTTGACCATATGTGCCAGCAGGATACCTCTGTCCTTAGCTGCTGGGATTCCTGTCTGTCACTGTAAATATTTGTTATTACCCCTGCTGGAAAGCACTGCCACTCTTCTCCTGTCTTCTTTCTTGCATGTTTGGGCTGTATAGCCCTATTTATTTTCTTGCAACTCCAAGCTATTTTATGTAGTAATAGGATAAGAAAGTTTCGGGAGTGAATACCATCAATCTGAGCATCTCACGTCACCAAACTTAACCTTGAGAAGACATTGGGTATTGGTAGGTTTGAGAGGGATGAACTGAGTTCTCATTTTAACATGCTTATGATTAAGAAGCCACAAGACACACACTGAAGTGATTCTCTATCTCTCCTCCAGCCTGCAGTAGCGAAGAGGCTCAGGGTCAGGGCTGTGAGGAGCAGAGTGGCTCGGTGTCCTCATACTGCAGCACATATGGCGAGCCTGGCCACACGCTGCTCCAGAGCTGTGAAATCCGGAAGCACAAAGGTACACACTATGGAGAAAATATCAGCTCTGATATCTAGCTAGCTTTCTGTTCAGAGCCATAGCATTACCTGAACTAATGCTTTTTCACAGTGGAAAGGGTTTGTTCAAAACCCCCTCTCAAAAGAGGAGAAAATAAAATCAGATAGACAAGAAGATGCTGATTGCAGCAGCTACATGCAGCAAAGGGCTTGTGATTTTTAGATGATTTCAGGAGTTGGGATGATGGGAGATGCAGCAGGCAGGGGCCACAGTGCAGCAATGCTGGCACCCCAGGGGAGCCCGAGGATGCTGTACCACAGAACTGTGGTATCTATCTTCTCTCTCCTTGATGATGACCAAAGAATGTCTCTTCTCTTTGCTGGACACAAGGTGCTCCTCATGCTGTGCTGGGCCCCCTGAACCTGTCACCAGCCTTTTTTTCCACTGGGAGCCAAGAGCTGCCTGATTCCAGTCAAGGATTCCTTTTTCCCCCATCTTGTGACACATTAAAAGTTAGTTTTCAAGTGAAACAGACTAGGATGATGAAAAAAAATTAAGCAAACAACCATCTAAAGTATTAAAAGAAATACACCCACTGCTAACCTCTATTCCTCATGTTTAAGAAGCTGCTTCTAGTCTGCGCAGTTTACCTGGGTAAAGTGAGTTGCTCCTGGTTTCATTGTCAGAGTATTAAGCAGAAGTTTCATTATTCTAATGTAGCATGAAAAGACATTTAAATAGCATTTCATTTTGCCCTTTCACAGTATTAAGTAGCCGCAAGAATCTTTTCAAGAGCAATTGCCAACAGCTTTTTGAGCACATACTCTCTTTACAAAAGTCTCATGATGATTTGGGAGAAGCAATAGGGGAAAAATATGCTTCACTGACAGAATAAATGAGAGTCTAATGTAATACTCAATACAGTCTTATTTATGCTGTAGCTAATTACAACAATAATCTGTTGTATAAGGGAGGCATTTCAATGTCAAATTTCACAAAAGAGATTAACTCTCAAGGAAAGACAAAGCAATGTGGATCGGAGAGCACTGGAAGTGCCCACCAGCACAGAGCATCCCTCTGCTCCTCCAGGTGGGGGGACTCAGCTCAGACCCAGACACACTTCTGAGCACCAGGCAAGTAGATTTGGGATTGCCTGTTCAGTATCCTTGGTTAGTTTATTAAATTCATAGAATCACAGAATGGTTTGGGTTGGAAGGGACATTAAAGCTCATCCAGTTCCAAACCCCTGCCACAGGCAGGGACACCTTCCACTAGGCCAGGTTGCTCCAAGCCCTGTCCAGCTTGCCCGTGAACACTGCCAGGGATGGGGCAGCCACCGCTTCTCTGGGCAACCTGTGCCAGAGCCCCACCACCTCCAGCATAAAAAATTTCTTCCTCATGTCCAATCTAAATTTACCCCCTTCCAGTTTAAAACCATTGCACCTTGTTCTGTCACCAAGGCCTTGATAAAAAGTCTCTCTAGATCGTTCTTATAAGCCCCTTCATATATTGAAAGGCCACAATAAGGTCTCCCTGGAGCCTTTTCTTCTTCAGGCTGGACCACCCCAACTCTCTCAGCCTTCGTCCAAAGGAGAGGTGTTCCATCCCTCTGACCATTTTCATGGCCCTCCTCTGGACCTGTTCTAACAAGTCCCAGTCTTTCTGGTACAGTGGACTCCAGAGCTGGATGCAATACCCCACGTGGGGTCTCATGAAAGCAGAGAAGAGGGGAGAATCACCTCCTTCGACATGCTGGTCATGTTTCTTGTGATACAGCCCTGGACACAGTTGGCTTTCTAGGCTGAGAGCTCACAGTGCCGGCTCATGTCCAATTTTTCAGCCAGGAGCTTCTCTGCAGGGCAGCTCTCAATCCATTCATCTCCCAGTCTGTATTGATACCAGGTATTTCTCTGGCCAAGGAGCAGGACCTTGCACTTGTCCTTGTTGAACCTCATAAGGTCTTCACGGGTGAAATCCTGTCTTAATCACACCAAACCTGTGGATTAATTTTGAAATGTTTCAATCACTAAAATGTGAAATGGTGCTCAGGCATCAGTTTGACAAGACTTCCCTATGTTTGGTGGTGGTGTTGCTGGGGAGCAGGTTTTAAAGAGCAGCTGCTACTATAGAACAAAGGCATTTCAAAGATCAGTGCCACAGACACTCTACATGAGGACCCTCCTCTGTTGTGCATTCATGGCCCTAATATTTATCGACCTCCCTGTGAGGTTAGTGAAGAGACAGAATTACCATGTAATAAATCAAATTGCTTGTCCTGAGAAAGAGGGGTGCAATATCAGTGTGGTTATTGCTTATGCAAGCAGAGACCAGAAATATTCGGGAGATATCCATGGTGTTTTCCTAACACTAATGAGAATGAACTGCTTGGTATCGGTCACTTGTCAGGTTTATGGAGTGGGAAATTTGCTCATAACCTTTTTGACATGTGCTCCCTGAAGCTGAGTGAAAAGTATTCAAGTCCCAGGAAGACCGTCTCTGAGAGGGCCTGTTCCATTAAATCTTCTTCAAGATGTCAATCACCAGCTAAATGGGTCTGGGCATGGGAAGTGCAAATCAACAGGTTTAAATGCTCTGGGAAGAACTAGATGACAACAGCTGGAGTTGCTGGAGCCTCTGCTGCTCCAGTGAGCAGCCACGCTGACAAGGAGACACATTGCCCAGACTGAGACCAAACTAATGCAATTCCATTTCCAAATGATGGGTGTCCTGTGAACTCTAGCACAAAACAAGGCACTTACACTCCTTTGGATGATGTACTTAGGGATCCATAGGCGTTAAACTAAAGTTCACAGGTATCGAACTAATTAGCTGAACAGTGATGCTGCATTGACCTTGCCAGGTGACCTTGTAAAAGACCAATGTCTCTGCTGCCTGTAACTTAATTGTGAAAAGTAGGTAACCTCTCCCTTCTTCCACAGATCTGGCTCTGTGGATCGAGAACTCGTTGGGATGAGATATGCTATGTTTCAGGCATAGAAAACATCAGGTGGGTTGGTACCTGCACGTACCAGAGCTGCATGAGGCAGTGGAATAATGATGATGATGATGATGATGATGACTGCAACAACAATCAGCTGGTCAGAGAAAACCTTGTTCACAACACAACCAAGCAGTTAAGGAGCATTTGCTCCAAAAGCCTTAATTTGTGCAACTTTAGGCAAGACAAGTTCTTGTGAAATCACCGATTCAAATGCTGCCCATGCTCTAGAGAGTGAAAGCCCTGCCTGTGCCTTCTTGCGCTACCACAGGTCTCCAGTGTCTCTGGTCTCTACCTAAAAATAAAACCCTAAGCAAAAAAGAACAAGCTCCCTGCCAGCAGCCTGGCATGGAGGCAGAGCACAGTCACTACCAGGCATGTGGTGTCTTTGTCCTTACAGGTCAAACCTGGAATTGAGTTAAGGATGCCAAGTCCCTAGATCAAGGCTTGGAGCCAGAACTCCCTCTGGCCTGTCTCTTCTCTGTCAGCCTGTGACCAAGAGCCCTCTCTGGACCCCTGCCCAGGGCTCAGCCCCATGGTAGTATCAAACCCTGGCACTGAGGTCAAGGCAAGGTCTGAGGGCATCACTTAGGCTGAGAAGTGCCCTCTCTCTTTCACCACCATGCACTGAAGGCAGGCAGGAGCAAAACTGGAGCATTTTCTCCACCTTGCGGCCCCGTAGGATTTTCACCCACACCCATGAAAGTATGAAAATTGTGAGACCTCAACTCTAGGACAAGTGGAAATAGGAACTTCATTTTGCCAATGTTTTCTACTGTGTCCCCCTTGCTGGCTGCTGGGGACCAGAGCCTGTTTCCTCATGAGGATGTGAGTGGGAGGCTGGTTTGTGTCCTGATCCCGTCTATGTCCTCCTATTTCCCAAAATCCAGGATAAACCACTGCAGTCCCAGCTTGTCTGAGGCACAGCAAAACTGTGAAAATCATGTATGAACTTCCAAAAGGAAATACCTGAAGTCATCTGCTCTCAGGAGCTCTTAAGTCCGGACCAGCACTTGTCTTTTGTTAAACACAGGAAGAAAAAAGAGAAGTTAGACCAAACCCACGCAATACAAGATTGAAATTTAAAAAGAGAAATGCAGAGTTTTCACATCACTCCAAGTCACCACATAAACAGAGCATCATTAAAACAACATTCATGGGAAAGCCACTTCTCAGCTATCCTCTCCTAGTCTGTCCTACCCGGCTCCTGACGCCCAAGACAAGGAGTTGAGAGGTTATAAATAAAACCGTAAAGGAGAGAAGCTTTGACAGTGCTTCCAGCAACTGGGATTTCTGCTCTGTCTCCAAGAAGGTGGAAAATCTGCCACACAGTGCTTACAGGTTATCCTTGGTGAGCTCAGGCATAACCCTGGTGTATCTGTTAAACCCATGGCCGGGCAGAGGGAACGTGTCTGTCTGAATTGCAATAAATTCATTTTAAAATAGTTGGTTTAACACTCTTTGTCTTGGTTTGAAGTGTTCAGACATGGTTTCTCATGACTAGGTACTGGGTGCCTTGCAGACAGCTCTGGTGACTTCAGGAAACACTTAGGGCTCTGGTCTGGCTTTTTCCTGGTGGTGTAGCTCAGCAAAATAAGTTGCTCTTGTGTCTGTCTATGAATATATGTGTCTAGATGGATAGATATATGCACAGTGTAAATGCATACAGATATGCTAGATTTTATTATATGAGGCTGGCTTTGCTCTCAGTCTCATTCACCAACCCCAGCACCAGCATCTGTCCATGCAAGTCTTAAGTCTTCACGTGGATTGCTTACAAAATTGACCTGTGGAATGAACAACTGATGGCTTGGTTGAATAAGACATTCACCTCTGGGCCAAGCCTTTCTAGGGGCCCATTGCACAAAGAGACACATGCATGACCTGAAACCTGACTGTGTTCCTCAGGAAACACAGTCTGGCCAGCCTCAGCCTTAGCCAACACTGGGCTGAACTTTGTTTCTGGCCAACAGCAGTATCACTGGAAAACACAGCAGGAGCAGAACTGCTGCTTGCACAGCAAGGCATAGGAGTGCCTCCACAGCCTGCAGTGTTCAGATTATTCAGGCTGTCTTCTTCATCTGGGGAATAAGATCCATGAAAGTCAATATGGTGACACACATATTCACATGGAGCTTAGTTTCGAGGAGCCAACATTGTTGTTTCCGACACTGTTGTCTCCAACATTGTTGTTGTGCTTTCAAAGCTGAAGTGACTGAGCTACATATAAGGCTGTGGCCTGCTGCTGTCAGTCCACAGTCATCTCCTGTGGAGCAAGCAGACTGTAATCTAAATGAGCAAGCCTGTATCACAATGTTCTTTGCAGAAACCATGGTTTTGCACCCTGCGAGGACTAGAGAGCCACCATGACCTTGCCCATGATCCTATCCCTGGCCATTCTCC
This sequence comes from Ara ararauna, assembly GCA_028858755.1. Taxonomy (NCBI): domain Eukaryota; kingdom Metazoa; phylum Chordata; class Aves; order Psittaciformes; family Psittacidae; genus Ara; species Ara ararauna. Next base: position 109,365,500 of record CM054377.1, on the reverse strand, counting down.
ATGTCCTCATCTCAGCCATTGCTGGGTGTGTCTTCCTTATCTCTAGCACATATTGTTACTGAGAGGCTACACCAGGCACCAGCATCATTTGAATGACCTAAAGACCACACCGAGCCTGAGAGCTGGGCAAACTGGGGCAGTGCAGAAGACAAATCAAATCTTTTGCTGTTTTCATGTACATCCAAATGTTTCTGAACAATCAACCAGCAGTGTTAGGACAGAGGTATCTCAGGCTGTGGGTTGCTTCATGAGGTTTTCTGAACAGACCTTCTAGCATCTTGAGGATGCTCTGCAGCTGTGCTTGGGGGATCAATCCTCCAGGCAGCCCTCACTAAGGCCAGGTCTGTGTATTTGAAGGCTCAGGGGCAGTAACTTGCTGAGATTTGACAGCAACTTTGATGACATATGACCTTCTCCCCCCCGGTGAGGAGGATTCCCTGTACAGGGAAATCAATGCAGCTCAGCAGCCTGAGCAATACAAAGGTCTGTCTCTGCAGTACCTGGTGGCAAGTCCTCCCTTTCTTGGGCCCTTTGGGGTCCCCTCATGCTTACTTGCCCCAGCCTAGCACTGGGCCCCCTTGCTTCCCCTCCCTTCCAGCCCCACATCCCTTCCTTTTCCCCATCTACTCCCAGCTGGGATGTGGAGAGGCAGAAGCCAGCTTTCCTCTGCAGAAAAACCTTCCTGTATGTTTATGTTTCCCTCCTGCACACGCAGATCTCACCCATCCCAGAGAACTGTGTGAAGTTATTTGCTTGAGCAAACTGACAGCAGCCTCCAGGCTAAACTTTTGATCCATCAGTTTTCTGCCATCTTCAGAAAGTGCTGCAGCACAGGCACATGCACAGCCCGGTGCAGGCAGCAGTGATCCTGTAGTGGATGGGGCAGGCATGACTTGCCACAGGCAAGAGGAGACATTGGAGGTGCACCTCCATTCTCCTGTATGCCACGTTATGCTTGGCAAGGGGGTGGATGGCTGGTGTTATCCTGTCCCCAGTGTCCAGGCATGGCTGTCTCCATTGTGGCATGGCGGGAGGCACCAAAGAAAGTACAGGGTGGTTCTGCTGTTGAAGCAAACCATTGCTGCTTCAGCTCCCTTTAATGTCTCTCTTGGTCCTCTGTTCCAGGAGACCTCCTTCTTCTCCTGTCCCTCAGAAGACAGGGGAGTAGTTGGAACCCATCACCCAGACCTGCCCAGGCTGAAGTTTTTCAAGTGCTTGCTGACAATGCTCACATTGACTCTCCCATCCTCAGGTGTTTTTCAGTGTGTGTCATCGTCTCATATCCTGAGGCTTTTGTATGCACTCACAGAGATTCAAAATTATCGCATTGACACCAACACTGTTGTTTCAACATTTACACCTCTAAGATAAATACCATGAAAATAATCATAGAATCACAGAATCACTTAGGTCGGAAAAGAACTTTAAGATCATTGAATCCAAATGCAAAGCTAACCCTGCCTAGTCCACCAGTAAACCACGTTCTTAAGCACCACGTCTACCCTATCAAGAATTCCCGGAGCACTGGAAATTTCTCAGAATAAGCAGGTGCTTATAAATGTTGTAAACAGCAGTGTCTCTATGCACGGGACATCTTGGATTAATTTCTCACAAAATGAAACATGAGTTTACTACTGAGCTTCTGTGGTAAATCTGAACTATGGAGCTGATGCCCTCGTAATCCAGATGTGTTCACCTCCCTGGATCACACCACCTCCTTCCCCAGCTCCTTCCCCAGCACTAGAAGTGCACAACAGAAGAACTGCAGGGATGGATTTAAGCACAGAAGGAAGAAGGATGGAAACTGTAAGGTAAGCAGGCTCAAAGTCTACACAGGATAGCCCAGACTTCCCACTCCAGAGTCATTAAGATGCACATAGATTATCATGTTGTGAAACCTTGCCCCGTAATTGAATAGCACGAATCAGCATAGATGAAACCACAGGTTTTGTGCATACACAGGGGTAATGAAAAACACATTCATCACCCAGTGATAGTGAGAGGTTACATGCTATACCAGGGGGCTAAAGAACATGGGTATACTCTACTCTGAACCAAACTTTAACGTCTACTGACCTCAGTGTATTGTTCCTCACTGACTACTGATCCTTGTCCTTCAGAAGTGAGGACAAACTGCTCAAGCAAAATGCTACTTGTGGTTAGTAGACATGCAAACTTGGAAATGCACAAGCAAAAGTTATATCTGTAGGAACAGAGCACAAGATCAGGACAATGCCACGGCCTTTTGCCAGCTCTTACCATTTCCCATGATGAGCATAACAGCAGCACCAGAAAGTCCTCCTGGAACCATCCATGGAGGATTCTGCACAAAGACAAGGGGGGAAATGCTGCCTGACTGGGGAATATGTCATTGCTGGTCCCTTGAATAGGAAGAACCTGGTTGTCCTCTTATAGTAGTCCTTGCTTGCCATTCCCATTTGATGCCTTCGAGATGACCAAATTCTGAAGCTATTTGTCATTCTTTGCTTCTAAAGACTTTGGAGACAGATGGATTTGGCTATGAAGCAAACGATAACACCAGCTCTTCAGACACACTGATGTCCACAGGTGAACAACTAACTCCACACTTACGGGTACAATGAATGGCCTGATTGTCAAAGACATTGAGCATCCAGATTCTGTCATAAAAGGAGATTGACATATTTGACAAAAATGAACTTTCTCACAGTCCCACTGGAGAATTTTAAACCCAATTCAGCTCTCCACAGCTGTGCAGGAAAATCTGTAAATCAAGAAGTTACTCCAGGCAAGATTTAAAATGCTCTAATTGACTGTTGGATTTATGACAAAAGTACCACGAGAGACAAACTGGTTTCAGTACCTCACCGGCATAATTTACGGGAAAATATAGCTTTTATTCTGTAATAATTCATTATTACATTACATTTAGTGTTCAGACTTTCCCCACTAATGTTGCAGGATATGTAGAGATAAAGACAAGGGGGAATGGCTTTAACCTGGAAGAGGGTAGATTTAAATCAGATATTAGGAAGAAGTTCTTCCCTGTGAGGGTGGTGAGGCATTGGCACAGGGTGCTCAGAGAAGCTGTGGCTGCCCTGTCCCTGGCAGTGTTCAAGGCCAGGTTTTATGGGGCTTGGAGCAACCTGGTCTAGTGGAAGGTGTCTCTACCCATGGCAGGGGGGTTGAACTGAATGAGCTTTAATGTCCCTTCCAACCCAAACCATTCTGTGATTCTATGATTTTATACCAAAAAAAAGCATTTATAATTGATTATCAGAAGTGCTTGAAGACAGAAAGATGGGATATTTTAGCGTAGTGAGCTTAAATAAACAACTACAAAGTGAGATCTCCATTTAAGCTTTTGCTGTGAATCACAATGGGAGGTGGATAAACAGCTCATGCTACATTCTGCTTTCACTACCATGATGTAATTTGGACTGATCCTGTTAAACCACAGTGGGTTTCAAGGGTTAAACCAATATGATTTTTTAAATGTAGGTTTGATATTTTATACAAGTCCTACTAGTGCCCATCAGCCGCCAATATTAGTTGTGGTCATACCCACAGGATATGCCAATTAATCCTGTAATACTCTTGTTCACTTTTATAGCTCGTTTTCAGGTTACCAAAACCTTAGGCAATCAAAAAGATGTAGTCAAGCAGTCAAAAACTGTGTAGATGAGACACTCAGTGGTATGGTTTAGTGGTGGTCTTGTCAGTCCTGGGGTAATGGTTGGACTTGATGATCTCAAAGGTCTTTTCCAACCCAGTTGATTCTATGATTCTATGATTCTATGATAAGCATGGACTGGCATATACCAGGACAGGTATGATCTCCGTAACCTCAAACACTGCCGATGTAAGGATTTTAAGATTTGGCCACAGCCAAGGGAGGCATGCAGTGCCTGTGGTGGTATGGGTACAGAGGAGCTGCCTATGGGGGAGCCCAGTGGCTGTTTACCAGCTCTTGAACTGCCTTCTCCAAGTCATGCAGTCCTCCGAGCCTGTACATAGATGCACACCATGATCAAAGAGAAGACTGGGAGGGCAGGCTGCATTATCTCCCCAGGTTCCACAGAAGACATCATAGGGCCGCAAAGGAGACCACATAGAGAGGGAGCCTGGGAGAAGGAGTGCTGTGTGCTGTAGGGTTGGGGCTGAAAGGCTGTGAGATGGTGTGAAGTGTGTGGATATGGACCTATGCCCTGTCCAGTGTCCCCCTTCTCTGCCTCAGGTGAGGAGGAAGAGGGATGGAAGTGGAGGGTGAAGAGTGGAAGAGGAGAGTGAAGGGTGGAATGGAAGGGCAGAGGACTGAAGACAGCAAAATGAGGAAAAGGAGGGTGAAGTTTAGAAGACAAGTGTGAAGCATGGAAGAGTAGGGTGAAAGGTGGGACAGGGAAGTGAAGGATGGCAGAGGATGCTGAAGCAGCTTTGCTGTCCCAGCTGCTCCTGAGTGTATTCTAGCAGAAGGAAAACACTCTTCATACTGTGTTGTTGTATAGCAAGATTCTTTAATGGATGTAAGCCCAAACCTGCAGAAAGTTTCTCTTGAAAGGCCAGATTCTCACAGGGCTCAAGTAATGAAGCTTCTCTGATGAAAGTTTATAGCAGCTGTAAGAATGAGTGTAATATAAGAGTAACCAGGGGAATATTGACTTTAAATATACTGACTTGCTCTGGTTTTAACCGGTATTTTGGATCAAGAATCTTTAAAGAAGATTTGACACCAGCTTTTATGATAATACTTTTCCCTGATGATACCACACTTTTCCCTCAGTAACCACTAGAAGTGAAACTAAGAATAAAAGCATTTTTCTAATCTTTACACTTTATATTAAAAAATAACTCTCAATAAACACCTTCCAGGATCACTTCTGACATTAAACATTGATTTCTATGTCTGTTGTAAACCTTGAAGAATTGCCTCAGGCACTTGTAATAATCTAAGCATTAGATAGGAGCATTTTCACTACCTAATTATCATCCAGTTTAATAGAAGCCACACTTCAAAAATATTTGAAAAAGAAATTATCTTAAAAAAAGACCCATCCCCCAGCAATTCCACTGTTGCTGTTGGAGCCAAATGCAGTACATGCCAACACAGGGAATACAAGTCAGACCACCCAGTAACATGCCTTCTTTGAAAAGACACTGCAATATATACAGAAATGTCAGGGTCTTCTTCTTTCTAAACAGGTAAAATCCTCTCCCCTCTGCCCTTATTTCCAAAAAGAATAACATCCGGCTTCATTCTTTCCTATTTCCAAAACATGCCTCATTGATGAGCACATTTCAGACACAAGGTTAATGTAGCAAAGGGGTTTGTGCACTCCCATGTCTAAAGTTGATTCCTGCTTGTTTATATTTGAGGGCCATCATTTATTTTTACATTGTTCTCCCCAAAACATGGCTTTTAGGAAACAAAAGCTGGGAATGTTCTGCCATAATTCAACTCAAAGGAGGACAGTAGGGTAGTATATCCAGGCACAGCACAGAAAGTTTCTGGAATAGCCTGAATTTAGTGTCTCCTCTACTTCATACAGCTGTTTCCAGGATCTATATGCACTTGCTTAACTTGGTTTTACAATTCTCACTCCAAAAATTATAGAGGAATAAAATACCCAAAATAGAAAATTAAATACTTGAGCTGGGATAAATCTCATCACATGTAATCATGTACACTGGAATCTGTTGTGCCAGGCTGTCTTCTCAGTAGCATGAAGTTTGCAGTGATGCTCCTTTCTCTGTAGGTCTCTGAGTTGATACCAAAAGGATTCATTTCTCTTCAGTGACCCTGTGCCTCCACCAGGGTGACAAGCCCACATGGAGACACATATACGGGAGAGAGCTACAGCTAAGTGGGGTGAATCCCACTTTCTAATGTCCAAACGATTTAATAGAGATGAAACCCAAGAGACATTACTGAAATGAAATAAATCTGGGCAGAAATGATTGTGATAGTGTCTGGGGAATGGAAAAATAGCATGTACCTCTGAGAGATATGGGGTTGACAGAAAGCTGGATGTTCTCTGTGGAGACGATACAACTTTTCCTGGGTAAGAAAAAGCAAATGATGGCTCCACAAGCCATTACTGCTTGCTTGAACCCTATCCTGAAATTGCTTGAGCTTTACCTGGCTTGTAAGGGCAGGTCTGAGTGCAGGTGGCTTCCTTGGAGCTGTAGGAGTAACCACAGGATGGACACACTGATTACTGAGTGTCTTCCCAGCCCCTTCACCGAGGCGAGCGAAGACTGTGGGTGGAACTCATCCCTTCAGCCAGGACATTTTCAGGGGAACCCCTCATCTGAAATGTTCCCAGTTGCTGGACTGAAAACAGTATTTCTGAGGAGTTATCATCCTGAGGTCCTTTTGGGTAGTGGCTTCACCCACCTCCTAGAAGCACCCACATCCCTCCATGGCTGTAAGAGCAGTCAAAGTGACAGGTTTGTGTGTGACATTTGCATTGCCCGTGTCCACACTTGGGGAATTCATCCCAGCTGTCTGCCCACAACCAAGTTGCAATAGTAACCCCAGCACAACTTCCCAGGGACAGCAGTTGTAGGTAGGGGAATACCTCTTATTACACCTGGAATGGTATATACAACCTGGTGAGGAAAGGTAGACGAAGTGTGACTCACACTTTCCTGCAGACCCCAAAGACTACCTGCTGTAGGCAGTTACCCCAATTAGTCTTGGGGAAAGTACTATTTTTACCCATAAATATTGCCTCATTTAAATGCTTCAATCAGAAAGAACAATAACCACCTCCACTACAATGATGTTTTCAATACAGTGGGAAGATTTCTAGCTCTCTGTACAGCAATGCTGCCCAAGAAGTATGAGATCGTGACAATATTACCTGCGTTTTCCCAGTACCTTGCCACGCACTATGCAAACAGAGCTAAATATGATTTAGGCTCCAGGTATCAGCAAGCTGATGCAATAGAGAGATCAGAAAATGTCTTCTGCTGGAAGGCATCAGGTTAAAAAAGGATAAAAGGCTTGAGAAAGGATGGGGTTTATGATGAATATTATAGAAAAAAATCAGAAAGTCGTGATGGAGGTATAAATCTCCAGGTGTAAATCAGACTTTATGGATTCTTGTGCTTGCATTAGCCAAGGATCTAGTCCCATGTGTCTGATCAGACATAGTTTGGTATGAGGGAATAAAGGAGTGCTGCAGAAGTGGGAGAAAGCAGCTTCATTCTCCAAGGCAGAGCAGGAATGTAAAATATGTCTAAAATAATACATTACCCAAATAGTCTTTCAGCCTTTCCCGAAGGAAAAATGCATTTCTCTACAAGGAAAATGCCACATATCTCTACAGCCTCAGGAAAAGAATGAGGTCACATCTTTCTTTAAAGCTGAAAGAAGGTTTGGGATAAAAAGAGAGCTTTTCATCCCTTTCCTCCTGTAACTGGACATGCCTTGCTGCAGTGGGGTCCTTGGTATTCATCTTTTTTGGGCTCCTTACCAAAACAAAAGTTCAATACTCACTCAATCTGAAGGGCCAAATCCTGCACCACCAAAGCAATGCTGCTATTATGGAGGAAATAGGCTTGCCCCTTGCTTTCATCAGTGTGAATTGGGAGCAATTTTCCTTAAGTTAAGAGGTGAAAGCTGTCCCACTGACTCCAGCTGCAGAAGGGTTTTCTGCGTGGGAATGAGGGAAAAGAAGCCAACTTTATAAACCAGATTTTGGTCTCTTTACACAGGGACAATTTGTAATAAACCCTGTGGCTAACATGAAGTTATTGAAGATTTGCACTGGCATGAATGAGGTCAGAAACCAGCCTGGGGTGGCTGGGACAAGGAAGCACAGAGGTGCTGCAGCAAAGAAATGTGGAGTTTGACTTCCTTCAGCCCCTAAACAGTCTTCAGTGCGGTGACACTTTGCCTTCAATGTATTTTAGGTCAAATTGATGAGTGTCACAGCTCAGGACCAAGCAAATCTGACATGGAAAAAGCCATGTGAAGCTTGTCAGCACGAGCCGGCCCCGTGTGCTAATTAGAGCTGTCTGCTCAATGAATTTAGCTTTAGCTTCTCGCAGAGTGTCTGAAGCTAGATTGGGATTTCCTCAAATTGATTTGTAATTTGAGGTTACTCAATTAATTCTTTCCTTTTTTTTTTTTTTTCCAGTTTTATTTTATGTTTTCTCTCTGGCTTAATCGCACAAGTGTTCGACTCCCTGTATCCACACCTTCCTTGCTTCCACGGATGCCAGTGCTCCATGGCCTGGTGCTGTCTCCAGCATCGCAGCCCTGATTTGACCACTAACAAGCCAAACCTCTGAAGATTCACCAGTCCTTTAGAAGGAGGTTTCAGATAAGCAGGATAGAGGAAATTCAAGTTATTTTTTCCCTTTTCTGGGCCACACAAGCCTTGCCCAAGGCATTATTCATAGAGAAATTAGGCTGCTGCAAGATCCACTGGCGGGGTGCAGAACTTAAATAGCATTTTCTCTTGTCCCACTTATACAAGGCAGCCTGATTCCCCCGTCCCCTATGCCGGTGTAAAGTGGGAGTAATTTCAGCCATGTGGCTGCAATTTGCTGCCCAACAAAGAGTCCAGCCCCAGCCCTGTGGGTGAGCACGTCCAGGGCAGATGCTGCAGGAGGCAGGCAGTGTGGACGTTGCTCTGGGTGGCTGGTCTCAGCCGTGGTTCATCAAGTCATCACTGCTCAAGCAGCATCTTCCTTCTGAAGTGAAAACCTGCATGGGTGCCATTCGATGTTTTTTTCCAAGTGTTTTTTGTGGTCAAGCTTTGAATGATGGTGTGTGTGGAGGCAGGGAATGCAGGGGGTGTATGTGTGACTGCTGCAAAGTTGTGCAACGTTTTATAGGCAATGTTGTGCAATATTTTATGTTTGTTGTGCAATGTTTTATGGTGTCCATCTGCCACCGCTGCTAACAGGGAGCAACCAAAGGACCCAGATGACTTTCCAGCCTTTCAAATCTCTGACTGCTTTCAGCTTCCCAGTCAGAATCATTGCTCTGTTATGGCAGTTTTGTGGCAGGCAAATCTGAGTAGCTCCAGGGAAGTGGTGTTGTCACAAACTAAGTGATGTGCTTTCAGGAAATGTTTAGTTCTGGGAATGAAACTGCATCTCCTACTCAGAGAGATTAGCTTTTGCAATAGCTGAGCCCAATGACATGAAAAGCAGAACCTTGTGAGGGGATGTGAACCCTTCGCTGCTGCTGCTCAGCCTCGTTCCAGCTCTCAAAACCAAACATCTGCTGATGGGAGTATGGGTGCACCCTGAGTTCAATGAGCTTCCCTTTCCCCTTAAGATTGTCCTCTAAAACATGTTGAACAGCCTGGGAAAGGTACCAGGCACACCCAAGTAATGTGGTTCATCATTTCAGCACTTAAAAAACGCCGGCACAAACACTTCTGTGATATTATGGGATTGTCATGACAAAGATGTTTGTTCTGGTTTCTGTTCAACTTCTTCCCCAGGGCAGGGGGTAAAACCCAAAGCTGTTACTTGCTGCCTGTGGCTCTGCCTAGCGGGAGCTCAGAGCTGGAGCCAGGCTTCCCTCCTCTTGACTTGAGATTTTCAATCAGAGCAATTCCACTGACTTCAGAAAGCTGCTTCTCATTTCCAAACATATGCTTAGGAGTATAATCAGGCTTACAAATCTCTGCTGATGGCAAAGCTGAATGTCAGCTTCCCTTAACGAGTAATGCAAAATACTGCTGGTGGGGGGGAGCAGCCTGCGCCCTCCACCCAAAGCTCAACAAGCCCAAAGCTGAGCATAGCCCCAACTTCCTCCTTAGAAGTGAACATTTTATGAGCAGGATTGGAAATTAATGGGTGTTTTGGCACTGCGAGAACATGATACACCCGCATGCCACTGCTGGTGTTGCTGTGTTGCCTGCAGGATAGGGATGGGCAGAGCGCAGGAGGGTCTCTGCATATAACCAAGCCCAAGCAAGAAATAGCATGGACTTCACTAAAGCACAACTCATGGGAAGTGAGGGTTTCTCCCACCCATCTCTGAGCAGCCCATTTCAGCCCCAAGTGCCAGCAAAAGATGTCCCTGTGCTTGTTCCCACACAGGAGAAGGTGGCACAGTGGATCCGAGCCAGCAGATGCAGCAACGAGCTGCTTGTACTTCTCAGCATTACAGTGCTTCAGACACATGTCCCTGCTTACAAGGATCACTGCTCTCACCAATGCAATTTATCTGCTACCTGGCTGCTGCTGGAGCTGTACAAAACATTGCTTGGACTTTTGTCAAAGCTGAAGACACCCTGGGCAGGATTTAGTCCTGTGTCTCCTTGTCAGGGTCTATGTGTGAGCAAAATGAACAAGCTGTGGCATTGGTTAGCAGGGACCAGTGCCACTGGAAGTGTGTCTGGGACATCCATGTGGTGATGGTAGATGTCACCAATGCTCTTTTGGACCAGCAGCTGATGGTTGAATAGAGGTCTATATGGGCAACCCAGAACCCAAGCTCATGTCGATGCCCACATCCAGACATTGGCATCTACAGAACTCTTCATCTGCCAGTTATCCCCATGTCCATGTTGTTCCCCAGAAGACCATTCTGACGGTTTCTGACCACCCTGACCATTTCTCCCATCAATGCTTGGATACTGTTTCCAGATGCCACAGTAGTATGCAGCAACAGAAGCACAACACAGCTCTGTCTTGTTCAAAATTCAGTAAGAAAACTCCATGGAAATGGTTGCAGCACTGCTTGGTGTGGGTGTAGGATTGTCCTGGGTGGGTGCAGCACTGATCGGCGTGGGAGCAGCATTGCCTGGGGTGGATGCAGCATTGCTCAGCGCAGCACAGCACTATGCAAAAGCTGCGGCCAAGCCCCCAGCAGGTGCCAGCATGCAGGGCTGCCACTCCTCTGGCTGTATTGGCACCATGTCCCCCACCTGCATGAGGACGAGTGCACCAGCAGCATCTCCAAAATGACCAAGACTAGGAGCACAAGGGTCCTGGCTGGGTGACAAGGCATCTGACCACTGCCTTGGGGCACCCCAGGCCCACTCCAGCCCTACTGTACATCCCCTCTGTGTCCCCCTCTGCCTGCAGAGGAAAATGGAAGGTGCCTTTTATCTGGCAGGGGTCAGACAGAGCTGGTTTGCTCGATAAAGGCTTTACGCTTTGTGAACACGCAGAAAAGCTCAACCTGGGGCCCTTTGACAATCCCCATTGTTTTGCAGCTAAAAAAAAAGGAGAAAGAAAGGGAGAAAGAGACAGAGAAAGAGAGAGAAAAAAAAAAGGAGAAAGAGAAAGAGAAAGAGAAAGAGAAAGAGAGAGAAAGAAAGAGAGAGAAAGAAAGAAAGAGAGAGAAAGAGAAAGAGAAAGAGAAAGAAAGAAAGAAAGAGAGAAAGAAAGAGAGAAAGAGACAAAGAAAGAAAGAGAGAAAGAAAGAGAGAAAGGTAGGAAGGAAAGAAGGAAGGAAGGAAGGAAGGGAGAAATGAAAGAAAGAAAGAGAAGGAAAGAAAGAAAGAAAGAAAGAAAGAAAGAAAGAAAGAAAGAAAGAAAGAAAGAAAGAAAGAAAGAAAGAAAGAAAGAAAGAAAGAAAGAAAGAAAGAAAAAGAAAGAAAGAAAGAAAGAAAGAAAGAAAGAAAGAAAGAAAGAAAGAAAGAAAGAAAGAAAAAGAAAGAAAGAAAGAAAGAGAGAGAAGGAAAGAAAGAAAGAAAGAGAAGGAAAGAAAGAAAGAGAAGGAAGGAAAGAAAGAAAGAAAGAGAAGGAAAGAAAGAAAGAAAGGGGAAGAAAGAGAGAAAGAAAGAAAAGCTGGCTCGATTTAAAGCAGCAAGTTCATGGCATTTCAAAGAGAAACGATACACAGCTTATGGATTTGTGTGATATGGGGAGATAAAGCAGGGAATAAAATGCCAGGCAGGAGCATTACAAACGCTGCTCTCGGGGGTGAGCCTGGTATTTTGCCATCTGATTATTTCAAGAGGTTTCTGCCTCTGCAGCAAAATCTCTGGCATTAACTTCACATCCCAACTCTCAGCATTTGGGACAAAGTCTGGGAAAGGAAAAGATGTGAAAAAGATGAAAGAATCAGTGATACTTTGCCCTAATGTCTAATGTGCCCAGGAAATGGCATGTATATGTGTGTACTGTCTGCTTCATCCACACTGGGGTTCATTGTCTGCAAAATTTGTAAGCCATGTAATACGACAGTTGCCAAGAAAAGCAGGGATATGGAACCTTCCCCGTAGTTTATTTAAGCAATAAAATTGAAAATAAAAATAGGGAATTCCTAAAAGAATCATACGAGCTGGCGAGGAGGTCAGTTGATGGAATATTTCATTTATTGAATGTGCAACTGCCAAAATAAATAACTCCGGGAGGAAAGCAGTAGTCAGGAAATTGAATGTGGTTTTTTGTCTCTCGTGAAGTTTCCCTTGAGTGATTTCCTTTGGAGGCTGCCACTGCTCATGGAGCGCATACAGCTCCTCCGGCTCCGGCAGCAGCCCAGGCACTGGCGATGTGCTCCTTCTGGCCAGCCTCCGCCAGGAGAACAGAAATGTGTCGTTTCACTGTCTTTATAATGCATGGAGGAAATAGGATTAGGTCCAAATAGCAGCAAGGTAAGTAGGATTAATGGCTGGCTTAAATAAGCTATGCTATTCTTTACAAGGTTTCTCGGTATCGTTCCCACCTGGTTGTGCTGCGTGTAAGGCAGTGCGTTGCCGTGCCCAAGAGGTGCATGCACAGAAAAGGTTGGGGGAATTGGAAATGTGTATTGCTCTGCGGGTATTTTTCCTTTTATTTTTAATAAGAAATACGAGTTTTGCTGTTGGAGATGCTGGCACCCCTGCAGAATGAAGGGATGAAGGGATGGAAGGAAGGGGGGATGGAAGTATGGAGAGATGGAAGGAAGGGGGGAATGGAAGTATGGAGAGATGGAGGGAAGTAGGGATGGAGGATGGAGGTGGAAGCAGCCTTTGTGAACGCCTCTTGCCCCCTGGCGTCCCCTCACTGCAAGGACAACCGGGACTGGGAGGGCCGGTGACACTGCGGGAGGGAACCGGGGAGGACCGCGGAAGGGACGGGAGAGGGAGAACGACACTGACAGTCTCCAACTCCCACGGACTCTTTCCCCCAAAACCCACCCAACAAAACCAGCCAAACCAATGCAAACAAGACTCCCGGGCAAAACTTGTTTCTCTCTCCTCAAAGCATCTTGTGAAAGTAAGGAAGATCCTGCCCAATTCCTCACGGGCAGGCTGGGAGGGCAGGAAGGGGAAAGAAAAAAAGGCAAGGAAAAAAAGCAATAAATTTGAGAGTTGGTTGCTAGGAAGGGAATGCGGCGGCTTATTTGGCGTTTCTTTCCTCTTTTGCATAGCCTCAGTTTCAGCTGGCAGACCAGGAGGTATGTGGTTGCCCCCATTAAATCTGTTTCTCATCGCGGGCTGACAAGGTTTTGAGAAAGGTTCCAAATGACCGATACAGGCTGGCACTACAGCTGAGTTTTGTAATCAAACGTTACTGAGCGGCGGCAGGAGCTGGGGATAAATGTCAGGGCTTCCTTTTTCTATTATTTTTATATTTTCTTTCTCTGTTTTTTTTTCTTTTTCCCCCCTTCTTTTTCCTTTTTCTTTCCTTCCCCTGGGATTTTCAGAGGGGAGGCTGCCTGTGTCACACGGAAATTGTAGCTGCCAAAGCAATCTTCCAAGAGCACATCAATAAAAATAACTTCTACATACTTCCCCAGTGAGCCAAGGAAATGGCACTTGGTGGCCCCGAGATTCCCCCAAAACCTTCAATTACCCACGGCCCTGGCCAACTCCCCGTCCAGCTGCAGCAGGACTCGGTGCATCCTGAGGTCGTTAGAATTGAATTGTACCGAGAAATAATGCTGTGTTGGCAAAGTGACGGTAGGGAAAAACAGGAATGGGGAAAGAAGGATACATGGGAGTGATTTCGTGTGCAATGGGAGATCTCAGGTGCCCAGGTGGGATCCCAACCTATCTGGCTAATCGGGCTGCTGCTTCGCTTTCCTTCTCTCTTTCAACTGGTGTGCTTTTTCTGATAGATTTTTTCCTTTCCTTTCCTTTCCTTTCCTTTCCTTTCCTTCCCTTTCCTTTCTTTTTTCTCCTTCCCCTTCCTTTCCCTTTTCTTTCCCCTTCCCCTCCCTTTTCTTTCCCCTTCCCCTCCCTTTTCTTTCCCCTTCCCCTTCCTCTTCCCATTTTCCTTTTCTCTTCCCCTTCCCCTTTCTTTTTCCCTTTCCTCTTCCCCTTTAATTTTTTCTCTTCCTTTCTGCTTCCCCTTCCCTTTCCCTTCTTTTCCCCTTCCTCTTCCTTTCCCCTTCTTTTCCCCCTCCCTTCCCTTCTCTCTTTCTCTTCCTCTTCCTCTTCCCCTTCCCCTTCACCCCCCCCAGCCCCATCCTCGCTCCCCCTTGCTCAGCCTAGCTCATGTTCAGCACCGCCCCCCACCCCTGCGCAGCACTCCGCTGGGCTGTGTGGGGCCTTCGGTCCCCGCGTATTCCCGCACATCTCCTCTGCCTCCTGCCGCAGCCGGGCTCCGTGGGTGGCGGAGCACCGCGGCCATCTGCGTGGGCGCGCAGCCCCGGCCGCGGGGCAGCGGGCGGCGTTCACCGGTGTGCGCCCGCGGAACCATCGCGGCGGCTCCGCGGGCCCTCCACCTGTGGGAAAGGCGGGTTTTTCCGCTGCCCTCCGCGCCGGCGGCGCTGCCGGGGTCTCGCCACCCTCCGACCACCTTCCCCGAGGCCGGGCTGAGGGCAGCGCGGCCCCTCCGCGCCTCGGGGAGGGATCGATCCAAACTTTGTTAATTTCTCTTAAACGACATTAGACGGCATTACCTCGGCGGGGCGGGAGCCTGGGCTTCACTTCTTGCATATGCATGCGGAAAGTTGAGCGGCGGCAGCAGCCAGGGGTTCAAAATTACGAAGTTAAATATTTGTTTTTAATTTTCTGGCTCAAAAATTTTAACTACCAGGCAGGATTCCCGCCGCTCTAATGTGCTTGCACAAACGGCTTTGTTATTACCGCTGCCCGGCTAAAACAACATTTGCTTCTCGCCCTGCCACACCGTGTTTGAAATCCTGGCCGGCGGGCGGCATCCGTCGCATCGGATGGAAAACCCGGGACGGGCCCGCCCGCGGCTGCGCAACGTTAACACCGCGCGGCGCTCCTATTAGCTTTTAATTAGATTTTCTGATTACGGACATGTTTAAAGGACAAGATTGCGTGTTTATGGAGGGAGACTTCCTCAAGAGTCTGTTTGATTAAACGTATTTACAATAACTCTGCTGCTTAAACATTGTCACATTTTAGAGGACGGGTTAATGAAAGTATAATTTTAAGACGGGAAAAAGTTGTGGAGAATTGCACGCTCCTGCCTGCTATTTTTATTTTTTTTTTATTTTATTTTATTTTATTTTATTTTATTTTATTTTATTTTATTTTATTTTATTTTATTTTATTTATTTTATTATTTATTACCTTATTTTATTTTACTTTATTCTACTTTACCTTACTCCGTGTCACTCAGATGTTACAACCAATAAACCTCAGAACCAGGAACCGGTGGCCCTACAGTCAGACAAAAAGGTCTTTGTCGCCGGATCCCCGCGAACAGGAGCTCTCAGACCCCGCGAAGCAAGGGCCCGGGGTGAGCACCCGTGCCCCGCGTCCTCGGCCTCGCCGCGGCCTCCTGCGCGGGCGCGGCCCCTCTACGGGGCGGTGGGGAGCGCTGTCTGCCCCCAGTCTGGTGGGGCTGCTCAGAGCCCGTTTCTCTGCTGCAGCCATCGCAGCTGGGGGATTTCTTATTTTATTTATCTAAATTTAATTTTTAACCCATTAAATTAAATGTTCTTTTTATTATTTTTATTTCTATTTTTATTATTTCTCTGTGATGCTGCTTTTCTTTAAGGTCTCCCCACCTCCCGACGCGGTTTCTGTACCTCTTCCCCTTGCGGCGCTCTGCCTGCCGCCGCGGAAAATCCGCGCCCGGCAGAGCTGCCCCCCCCCGGCAAATGGGCGGCATGGGGTAGAATGGGGTGCGAAGAATACGATGTGGAGGAAACAGGACCCACTGCCCTCCCGGGCAATGGGAGGAGGATGGCATGGCTGTGCCCTGGGGTACACACACTCTTCCTCTTTCTCTTCCTCCTCCTTCTCATGGTCCCCCACCTCCCTTTTTGTCTTGCCTATTAGATATAATTTAACATAAAACGCCTATTATGGTTAGTGATTATACAAGGGATCCCTTGTTTTTGCAAGCTTCTAACAGGATTATCTAACAAGTGCTAGATTCCAAATTAACCATAAACATTTAGCTGGAATTCATTTTGCTTCACTGGAAAGGAGGGAAGTAGTGGATTTGGGGATGGGGGCACAGGGTGGTCCTGGTAGTCCTGTGCCAGCAGTGCTTCCCCCTTGCGCAAGTCAGGCACATCGGGCAGAAGCATTGTCCCTGCCAAGACTATGAAGGCATCACTCTAATTATAATTATATATATATAAAAATATATATATAAATAGAGAAAAATATATAAAACCCTTTCAAAATGCTGTCTCTGGGGGTTCAGGGCGGCCTGATCCATCCTGGGGCAAAGCAGCAGCTCAGCCTCTTGCCCAACTGCCTTTGCCCAGCCGCGGGAAATGGAGGGCTATAAAAAAAACCTATTAGAGATGAGTTAATTAATGGTAATTGGAAAAGGGACGTCCCCTACGTAAAATCGACTTCCTCCACAAAAGAGCATTTAAAAATAATCTGAGGACAAAACCCCACAACACTGTAACGAAGCTTTTGAGTAGAAGACCGCATGGTTTTACTGCCGGGGGGAGCAGGGAGCAGGGACAGTGTCCTCAGCCCCAGCTCTAGCCTCACTCCTGCTGAACCCAGATGAGAGGAACAGCTCTCTTCGCTCTCTACCTTGGGCAAAGCCTCATGGTCTGTGATGGAACTTGCCTGCCCTGGTTGAAACCCCAGTTTTCCTTCCACATAGAAACCAGCTTTGCCCGTGAAAATGGGACCTGGAGGGGCTCAGTCCGAGTGCAGCCTCCTGGGGGTGCTGCTGCAGGGCTGCGGTCCCTGCCCAGCCTGCCTCTTCCTCTCCTTCCCACCCTTCCACCAGAGCTTCAACTCCTTAGGCCCGGTGGAAAGTAAATTCTTTTAATGAGTCAAATAATTTTTGGACACGAGAAATTTCCCCCCCTCTCCTTTGTAATTAGAGCTGGCCGCGTGTCTAAAATGATCTGCTTTCCAGGGGGAAACAATAATTGAATTGTTGGGTGTCTCCCGAGCTTTGCCGGGCTCCGGGAAGGCTGTGAGGGAAGCTGAGCCGTTCTCTTGTTAGCGCCTGCAATGAGAGCGAGACACCCTAGAATTCAATTACGTGGCTCCTCCAGGAGCCGTTATAATTATAATGTCAAGTTGTTTTTTAAAATTCCGTAATTACGCTTTAGGATCCTTGTGTGGATGTTCGGGAGCACGCCTGCCCGGCCCCAGCCCCCTGCGTGCACCCCCCTTTGCTGCAGCCTCTTTCCTGCCCCTACTTCAGTGACATCCTGCTCCCTGCACCGGGGTGCCCTCCCTCTCCATCCCCATCCCTGGCACACATGCCATGGCCCCACTGAGTCCTTTTCCGCTGGTGTTGCCGGACACTTCTCCTGAGCACCGTGCACGGTATCACGGCACATGCTGTGACACATCCCCATGTCAGATCTCCTGTTCCACCCTTCCAATTTCCTCACCTGCAAATTGATTCCCACACATGCCTATTCTGGAAGAAAACCAGGAAGAAGTGGATCAGAGTTGCCAGTTACTGAATATTTTCATTCAGCTAGTTAGAAATAGGTGTCCAATGTTGTTCTCCCTTCAGTGGCACCAGTGCGGTGACATCTGGGGACCCTGGGAGTGGGGTACTCATTTATCAGAGATGCCTGTGCTCAGGTTGGCATCTTCACCTTCAAAAATGCAAACGTAAAATACTGAATAGCTCTCCCCTTACTTTTGCAGGTGGAAATGAGCTCAGACAGGCTTGAAGTGCCACTGGTTATGCCTTGCAAGCTGGGGCTTGGGGCAGCATTAATCTCTGTTTAGAAAAGTGGACCAGACTGCTTGTATTTTATATTCCTCATTCCTGCTGAAACCCAAAAGCTGTGACTCCTCTCTTGCTGCAGCGTCCTTGTTCATTGCTTCCTCTTTTCCTTGCTTTCATCATGTTCTTGTTGCAGACCATGTCCTCCTTGACATATGCCCTGTCCACTCATTTGTGCAGAGGCCAACCCCAGACTGACAGGTATTCAGTCAGGGCGGAGGTCTCCCTGCTGTACATCGCTGTTTGGAGGTGTTTAGTGAAAGGGGTTTCTTCCACAGGGTAGGAAAGAGGAGACTGAGAGAAAGCACAAAATGGCAGAAGAGCAAGAGGACCAACTGGGAGGAAGGTGGAAGAATCATCAGCTGCTTCTCCAGAGAAATGGTGAGCAGAAAAGCTAAGCCCAGTCAGTCATACACGGAGTACAGGCACTGCAGCACAACTCCAGGTATGTGCTATAATCCTTGGCATCCCTCCATCAGAGGGATCCATCACATCCCAGTTTGGTTCTCCTTGCCAAAGCTGCATGGGACCTGAGAACGCTCCTGAGTTTCATTCAGCCTGGTTTCAAGTCTCAAACTGAGGAAAGATTTTGACTTGGACTGTGATGTGGACACTTTCAGCAGAGCTCCTTGCTGAGGCTGGAAGTCTGACAGCCCCAAGTGTATCAAAAGAAGTCCCAGTAACCACCCACCAGCAGCAAGACACAGGTGCCACCAGAATAACCTTGTTTTGATAGTGCATCCTGCACTCAGCTGTGCAAACCAACTTCTGAGCTTGGAACCAGGTCTTGAGGAGGCTGGTGCACACCACTGGCCTTATGGACCTGCATCACTGTTTGGCTGAGGTGCAAAAGATGAAGAATGTGTCTTGGTCTTTGCAGGTTAGGGCCTCACGTAACAGTTGTGGCACTGAGACAGGATTGTGGAGGGGAATACACAATGACGATGCTGGTTTCAGGCTGGGAATAGATTCACTTTTCATTCTCTCAGACAAGCAATTAGAACCGTCTCCCCAAGCAGTTCCCACCCAGCAAGGAGTTCCAAAATATGAAAGTTCTTCCCTTTCATATTATTTTCCAGATGTTCAGTCTTCGCTTCCCTTTATTAATGCTTCTTTTGCCAGAGTGACTCATTTAACAATTAGCTTAGGCATAGGGTGTAGCAGCTGTTACAGATATTACCTGTGCCTCTAAGGCAAAGCTTCTTACGGTTGTTTTTTATCCACCTCTCTTTTCCTTCTAGGCCTTTAATAATGTGTAAAAATATCTTTAAATTAATGGGAAGCTCTGATTCCTCAACCAGGTCAACAGATGGCTCATTTGGACCTGCCTTCAATTAAGCAGGTGGAACATGCCCAAGGAGCAGGCAGGCAAATGCAGCTGTTCTTTCCCTAAGTCCCACTGCAGATCTGATGGGAAAGGCTCATTCACCAGCTCCTGTGTGAGGCTACTTGTTCCACCAACCTCATAACTTTGCATTCAAACTTCCTTCACCTGGCTGCATCTTCCAGGATGCTCATGACCATGAGATGTGAGTATGATGATGCTGAGATATCCATGCACTGTTGGCTTCAGAGTCTACTTCCGATGTTGATTGTTGGGCAAAATCCTGAAAACCTGGTGTTTCTCAGCTTAAATGCTATTGACTGTCTTTGGTTCACGCATTAGTGGACATTGAGGGTGGGGTTCAAAACCAGTGTAATCTGGTTTTACGATGAGAGGAAAAGTCCTCAAGTTGTGCCAGGAGAGGTTTAGATTTGATAATAGGAGATATTTCTTCACAGAAAGGGTGGTCAAGCACTGGAACAGGCTGCCCAGGGCAGTTGTTGAGTCACCATCTTGGAGGTGTTTAAAAGATGGGTCACTTAGGAGCATGATTTAGTGGTGGACTTGGCAATGTTAGGTTTATGGTTGGATTCAATGATCCTAAAGGTCTTTTCCAATTTAAATTATTCTAACTGAGACATTCCACATCCTGTCTGTGCAGCCTTCATGTGCTACTCTTGGAGGCTATGTGTTTCCTGTGCCAAATTTATCAGCTCCATAGGGACGCCTTGAATCCCCTGGCGCATCTAAAGTCGTGGTCATGTCTGTGTTTTGCAACTGAGTTCCACCAAGAGAAACACTAGTCCCCAAGTTGTATCTTCAAGTCTTATTCATACTATGGTCAGACTCTCATTCCAGAAGCACTGCAAGCTGTTTGAGTAAAGATTAAGTAAAAACTAAACAATGGCACCAGGATCTACTCTGGTGATATCAAGTGCTTTCTTTGCATGAAAAGAAGAAATTTGATAAAATTCTGAGTAAAATCATCAGGAGTGGTTATCCTATTAGATACTTTTACTATATTCTCCCACTTCCAGCAGGTTACAACTGTGTGGCTCTTTTCTCGATGTTTTTATTCAACCTGTTCCAAAATAGCCTTAAGCAAGGTGCTTAGGAGGTGACCTAAGGGAACCTTGGTAGGAGGATGACCTCGAGCCCTTAGCCATGACCGTCACTGTGGCTCTGATATGGCTGTTGCTCACTACTGTGAGCAGAACTCCAGACCTGGAGCTGGTTGTAATGCTCAGCGCATCTCCAGTTCCACTGACTTCACCTATGACACACCTCATGATCCATGTTTGAATCCTTTCTGGGATCAGGGTTAGTCAGTGACTGCATGGTCTGTGTGCTTCAGTAGAGAAAGGAAAAATGTTTAAAACCAGAGCTTGCAAATAAGTTCATTGCTGCAGAGCTCTGCACAGAAGCGAACAAGCTCTGCTTGTCTGGACAAGGTCTCTATTGCACAAGAGAGCCCTTGAAGTTTCGATTTCTGCCTGTTCACTTTGCTAATGCTGGGTAAGTCAGCAGGATATGTATTCATGGTGATTCTTCCTTAGCTACAGCTCTGCATCTCCCTTAGCTTCACAGGGATTTCCACACTGTGCTGTCTGATCCTTGCAGAGCAAAATCTGGAGTGGGCTTGCATGATGCTATTGCACCCCCTTCCTACACCAGCTCACTCCATCTCTTCCACTAGCAGCAAATTTCCTTTAGAAATCAGAGGCCGTTTCTCAGCCCACCAGTATGGCTCCATGCAGTGCCCAGGCTCCTACACTGCAGGGTCCTGTTGCAAGAGCTCAGGAGCACAGAAGCCAACAGAAGGACCCTCCACCCCTGGTCTGCCAGCTGCACACCAGGACTGATCAGGAATAACAGGCAAGTTTTCTTGCTTTTGGGTGACATCAGGTTCGAATTATACCTAGCATTAAATTCAACAGTAGCTTGTTCCTTATAAAGCAGCAATAGTGCAATAGGTATTAAAAACTGAATGATGGCTTGTAGGTTTCAGAGTTAACGCACAGCCTGAGGTATCCCATCTCCAAGAGCTGCTTTCAGTCTCCAGTATGCCATGACAGCTACGTAGCTGGCGCTGCAAAGCTGATCTTTAGGGGGAGACAAATTTAGAATATTTCTGTGGTTTTTTTAACAAAAACATTCAGTTCATCTTCTGAAATGCAATTGTCAGAACAAGGCAGAGATCCCGCACAACAACTCGGCTCCCTGCTTGCCCCCTCAGGCACCAAAGTGGGTCCTTCCAGCAAGCTGGCTTTTTCATCGTGGAAAGAAGTTCAGAAACACACAGGAAAACAGGGAAAAAAAAAAAGTATCTTGAGAGTAAAGCCTGAGAATGAAAAGGTCCAGACAATGCAGTGTGCAGACTAGAAATCCAGCACAGGTGCTTGCTGCCCTTCAAGCCACCTTTGGGGTAGCAAAGGTCCGAAGGGTGATGAAGCCAGTGTTGAGCCTGGAGGAGGCTGTCCAACTGAAGGGGCATGAAGGAAGAAGAAAATGATGACACTGGGCTGGGAAATGAAAGATAGATGAGGGTAGTTATGGCAGTCAGGTGAATTTCCTGACAACTGGAAAAAGGGTAATATAACCCCCGTTTTCAAGAAGGAGAAAACGGATGACCGAGGGAACTACAGAGCAGTCAGTCTCACCTCTGTGCCTGGCAAAATCTTGGAGCAAATTCTCCTGGAAGGCATGCTGAGGCACATGAAAAACAACAAGGTGGTTGGCGACAGCCAGCATGGCTTCACTAAGGGGAAATCCTGCCTGACCAATCTGGTGGCCATCTATGATGGGGCTACGGAACTGATGGACAGGGGTAGAGCAGTTGACATCATCTACCTGGACTTGTGCAAAGTGTTCAAGACTGTCCCTTGTCTCTAAATTGGAGAGACATCAATTTGATAGGTGGACCACTCGGTGGATAAAGAACTGGCTGGATGGCCACACGCAAAGAGTTGTGCTCAATGGCTCAATGTCCAGCTGGAGACCAGTAACGAGTGGTGTCCCTCAGGGATCGGTGTTGGGACCGGTCTTGTTCAACATCTTTGTCGGTGACATGGTCAGTGGGATTGAGTGCGCCCTCAGCAAGTTTTCCGATGACACCAAGCTGTGTGGTTCAGTTGATACGTTGGAGGGAAGGAATGTCATCCAGAGGGACCTTGACACGCTTGTGAGGTGGGCTGATGCCAACCTGATGAAGATTAACCATGACAAGTGCAAAGTCCTCCACCTGGGTCGGGGCAATCTCAGGCACACATACAGGCAGAGAAGAGATTCAGAGCAGCTCTGCAGAGAAGGACTTGGGGGTGTTGGTCGATGAGAAACTTAACATGAGCCAGCAGTGTGTGCTTGCAGCCCAGAAAGCCAACCGTATCCTGGGCTGCATCAAAAGGAGCATGACCAGCAGGTCGAGGGAGGTGATCCTGTCCCTCTACTCTGCTCTTGTGAGACCTCACTTGGAGTATTGTGTGCAGTTCTGGTGTCCTCAACATAAAAAGGACATGGAACTGTTGGAACAAGTCCAAAGGAGGGCCACGAGGATGATCAGGGGACTGGAGCAGCTCCTGTATGAAGATAGGATGAGAAAGTTGGGGCTGTTGAGGCTGGAGAAGGCTGCGTGGAGACCTCATAGCAGCCTTCCAGTACCTGAAGGGGGCCTATAAGGATGCTGGGGAGGGACTCTTCATTAGGGACTGTAGTGACAGGACAGTGGATAATGGGTTAAATCTTAAACAGGGGAAGTTTAGATTGGATATAAGGAGGAAGTTCTTTACTGTAAGGGTGGTGAGGGACTGGAATGGGTTGCCCAAGGAAGCTGTGAATGCTCCATCCCTGGCAGTGTTCAAGGCCAGGTTGGACAAAGCCTTGGTGACATGGTTTAGTGTGAGGTGTCCCTGCCCATGGCAGGGGGGCTGGAACTAGGTGATCTTAAGGTCTTTTCCAACCCTAACTATTCTATGATTCTATGATTCTATAGTGAGTGAGCAAGGAGATACTTAGTAAAAGTGATCAGGAATTTTTCTGAAAAACCCTTTATGACTTTTTGGGCAGTAATACATTGTTTGTAGAATATATCATCTGTACTTTGAATTCTGCCTTCAAAAGGTAAGCAGAGCAGACTAGAGACTTTATCACACAGATAGGCATAAGGATTGTGATTTTATAGCGTATGTGACTCATCGGTAGCCCATGAAGACAGAGCATTGTCACTGCACAACAGGATGATTTAGTTAGATGAAGGGAGATGACTCCAAACTATGCATGTGGCAACTTACGTAGTATTTCACTATGCCAGAGAAATCACCACCATCTATAGGTTCCTTTCTTGACCTGTTAATTCCAACAACCTTGTCATCACCCCTCCTTCTCGCTGGTTTCCAAGATAGGGACCTCAGTGATCTCCAATATAAAGTATGCTTTGTTCAATTAGTCCAGCATGTAATGCTTTGTTCTCATGAATTTTGGAGCTTCTCTGATGTGCAGCAAGGCAATTGAGACTTAATTTCATTATTCATCTCAATATGTTCCTGCTGTATTCAGAGAACAGACTATGGGCCCTCCTGTGGCTAATTTAGCACCTGCAAATCCCCATGCTGAAAGCCAAAGGCTGAATAACCTACTGAAAGAATTTGCAGGAATGACACACAGGTCAAATTGCTGGGAAGACTTTTTTTTTCTTTAGAAACTTGTCCTGGGTTCAGCAGTAGCAGTCATTTTTCTCCTTCTTAGTAGCTGGTGCAGTGCTGTGTTTTCGACTTTCTGCCTGGGAACAGCGCTGATAACACCAATGTTTTTAGCTGCTGCTTAGTAATGTTTAGTCTGATCAAGGACTTTCTGAGTCTCATGCTCTGCCAGGGAGGAGGGGAAGTTGGGAGGAAGAAGAGACAGGACACCTGACCCTAACTAGCCAAAGAGGTATTCCATACCACAGCACATCATGCCCAGGATGTAAAAACTGGGGGCAGTTACCCAGAAGGGCTAGATCACTGCTCAGGTCAGGCTGGGTATCGGTTGGTGGGTGGCGAGTTGTTGTATTCTCTTCCCTTGTTATTTTCCTTATCATTATTATTATTGGTGGTAGCAGCAGTGGTTTGTGTTATACCTCAGTTACTGGACTGTTCTTATCTCAATCCGTGGGAGTTACATTCTTTCAATTCTCCTCCCCATCCCTCCGGGAGCAGGGGGAGGAAGGGGTGAGTGAGCTAATGACTGCGTGGCTGATTTACGGCTGGGCTTAAACCACAACAAAGCTGTACACACTTTTCCTGTCACAAGAAGAGACCATTGTGTCCTAGGTTCTCAAAGGCCAGGCTGTATCCCACAAGTGTGTGCGTGCGTGTAAAAGAGCGTATGTCTATGTATATACACTGTATATATATTAGTAATATATATAATATATAGAAATATTTATGAATGAGATACATATATATATTTCATTCTTTTCAAGAAAATCTGAGCAGAGTTTCAGGGCAAGCAACGTACCTGAAGGAGGTGAGCCATGCTCAGATTGGAGCTGTTAAGAGCTACCTCCTCAGCTGCCATGGAGCATGCACTGAAGCCAAGCAAACACAGGCTATTTAAGCTAAAATAGTTAAGAATGTCCTAATGAAGCCTTCTTCAGCTAAGCCAGCAGACTCTGCACTAACATGAACATCGTTCAACCACAAACACAGTAGGTTCTAGAAGTCTGAAATATTTAAGTGCAGTAAAAGTGAGGACTTTTTGTCTAAATTTGCAAGATGCTATCTACCCTAAATCAGATGATGCAACAGTTTCAGAATTGCTTAGCCTCATCAGCTGTGCTTACTCACTGTTTGTACTGTTTATGATGCTTTGGACTTTAGTAATCATTACTGGAAGTAACCAAGCCACAACAGGAATTTGCACATTTACTCTGGTGTCTCCATATTTTGTTTCAAATTATGAATTTCAGCATGTTGGAAGATAATACTAGTAACATTCAGTACCTTAAGTCATAAAGTTACACCACTTTCTTGGTACACCAAGACAGATTTTCTTCAACTGTATAACACAGGCTGGAAGCCCCTCTAAAAGCTTATCTCTCTAAGTTCAGTTTAGAATTCTTTTTAAACCACTGAGTATGCATGACTGAATATTTGTTATGCAACCATAACAACTGTCCTTTTCAAGAAAGATTCCTGCATAATGTGAACAAAGAGAATCCAAGGCAAACACAACTTGATCTTAAAACTTTAATAGTAAAAAAAGTGTAAAACCAAACACACCGCTGAAAACTTATCAGTAAGAATGAGAATTTATGTGTTCAAATTCAGAATAGTGCAAATTTTCTTCACTCCCCTCCCCACCTCTCCCAAACTTAAATCACTTTGGTTAAGATACTCAGAAGTATTGGCAAAAAACTAACTTTTTGAGCGAACATTTTTGGCTGCATTATGTCTAACATGTACAGATTTAGTTTCAGTCTTTACAAATAAATCTTAAATACTTCTCAATCTATCATATTCATAGAGATTACTGTAATCTTTACTTACATCTGGTTTTATAATGTTTTGAAATTGGTTTCAAGATGGTTATAAAACTGTCTTCCCCAGCAGGTAGCATACTCCTTAAAACAGCTGAGCTGATCCAGTCTTGATCCAAGAATCTGATTTCTTCAAGTAGTCCTATAAAATGTGTTTATTTATGTTTTAAACATTTGAGGAAGGATCTTATACCAATGAATTTACTCTTGATTTACACCAAAGCAAGATTAGAATTGGGGTCTGCTGTGTAATATAGACTATGCTAAACTTTTCCTGCTACAGAAAAAAACACCAAAAGCACAAGCAGCAGTTATAGCATTCCCTTAGAAAAGTGAAAGCAGCCAGAACACTGCTACCTGGCCTCAATGTCTTTTTGATGGGTCAGTCTTTGACTGATGACTGTAACTTCATCTGAAGCCATGTAAGATTGGAAATGCACGCACACACACACACACACACACACACACACAAAAAGCATAATACAAAAAGGCAAATACATAAAAGTTTACAAGTAAACCATAACCACAAAATTGGAGTATTTCTAAAAATTTGGGTTCAATGAATGATACAACAAAACTAGCTTTACTAGTTAAATAAATTATTGCTCCATTTGACTCCATGCAGCATTGAAATGAACTCAGAACCCTCTTCTCTTTTATCTCTCATAAGAAATGATCGATATTGAAGAGAACATGAGGCTCAGATTTACTGTACATTGCACTTCAATTTTAAGACCTAATACTTGCTACTTAGGTCTCCTGTGGTCTAAGCTATCAAATGAATATGTTGTGCTCACCAGAACTAAGTATTAAGAAACACCAAATGTTTTATGTAGTGACATAAGCACTTTTTTCTTTTCTTTTTTTTTTAAGAAGGCAATCACAGATTGCAAGTTCAATAGGGTTGTGAAAAAACAAGTAATGATCTCCTTCAGAAACTGAACTGAGAAAACAAGCTGTTCGCTATTCTTCACATACAGTTTAACTCACATTTTAGGCCCGCTTCCATTTCCAATCATTTCAGTCAAAACTCTGACTCAGAAAGGGGAACAAGGACACCTGTAGGAGGAAACTATGAATCTAAGGACTTGGGGGCACGTACTCAGTGGCCAACCAATGACCTGCAATGTACATTTTGTAGTGACACCAGGCACTGAAGATATCCAAGACCTCATTCAGTGAGATACTGAAGCATACGTCTAAGATTAAGCAAGAATACTCACACTTAAATTTCTCACTGAATTGGGCCAGAATTCAATTCTTGCAAATCTAACTTGCAAGCTTTAGAAGTAATAAAATTTCCAGCCAGAATTTCTTGATATAGTTCAGGTTTGAACAAGATTGTCTAGTGTTCACCTATCGTACTGAAGTAGTTTAGAAATTCCAAACTAAGTGACTTCCAACTTTTTGTCCCTCCAACCCTCTCCACTGTTGAAGAGAGAAACTTAATGCAGCATTACAAGTTAGGGCATGATTCCTTCATAAGACTCCTAAAAGCATTAGTGCAATGCCTTTAATCTGTTTTGATCACTCTTATTTTTAAATAACCCTATTTTTTTAAGATTTTGATAAATACTATTCCTATTAAACCATACTTCATCATTGTTAAGCACCATCGATCTACTTCCTTTGGGCACTGATACAAGAGCTTGTAATTAAATTTCAGTTTCAAGGCTTTAAAATACGGCAGCTGATTCAATAACTTATATTGGAATCTAATACTTGGAAAACTGCCACTTAGCCTGAGCAGTTGTATGCAACTTCGTGTTAAACTCCTCCAGAGAACAGCCATATGCAAACGCTTATGTGGTAAATCAAGGTAAGATTTCAAGATAAGCAGTTAATTTCACTTGGCTATTCTAAGAGTGGATTAATATTTTTTTCCCACAAGTCATTTGTGCAGTGAGCCCATAAAGAGATTATTTTTTCTAAATAATCTTCAATTTAAAACAGGAACACATCTTTGCAATGTTGCTTTCACACTGGCACCATGCTCTCTCTTCTTCAAAGACTTAGTCATTGTGTGGTTTCTCTGGAATACCCTATAGAAAAAAAAAGAAATCAAACAGATGTTATATATTAATGCCTTCTGATAAGTGACTACATTATGCAGTATTTTCAAAGATTAAATAGTCAACTAACTTCAGTTAGGCTGAAAATGGACATGAATTAAGTTTTTTAACAGCCCTCTTTCAAACTGTCTTCAAGCATATGTTGACTTATTTTCCAATCAAAGTCTGGTATCAGACAGGGTTACTAATTTCCTCCCAAGTCCCTTTTCTAATACGAAACCCTACAGTATGTCAGTGTAAGAAATTTAACAAACTTTTCTTTAAAACAAAACTTATTGCATGTTCTCATTCTAGAGTCAAAATGCATATACATTTGCAAGTACTGAATGTGTCCACAGTTCTACAGCTCCTAGCAGTATCAAACTAAGTATTTCTGAGGTCTAAGTTTTGAATAGCACCCTAGTTTGCCAGATGCTGAGAGTAAGGGTTACAACTCAAAATGAACTGTTGCCATCCATTTCACCCAGCACTGACTGAAAACTTAAGGTGCCAGAAGGAGCAGTGAGGGCTGATGGCAGTTACTGCACGTATGATCACTTGAAATTCAGTGACTGAAAAGTAGCAAGCAACTCCCAGCTAACATTTCTCAGGATGGGAATGGATGTCACAGGGACACTTCCCATTCTGCTTCTTCTAATTCCTTTTCTAACTGCAAAAGCTTGACAGCAGCTGAGGAGGAAGTGAGGTAACTTCACTACAGTAGCTTCCATACGTGCTGTATTCTACCCTAGACCTGCCCAGAAAACATCTACTGTTTGATATGCAATTGTCACATGCAGCCAAAGAGCTCAGGGACTGCAGGAGAATACAGCTACAAAAATGAGAATTTTATTCAGGCTTAGTTTAAAAAGTGCAACATACCATCTTCTTGCCACATTCACAATGGCTAACAAAACAGACATGCATTTGGGTCATCTCTATAGAGGAAAGATCTAGTTGACTGGATGCTACCATTCTTTTAGAAGTGGAATTCTTTGACTTTCAGCACTGAATACTTAATAGTGATTTGCAGAAGCACTCCTATGAAAATATTTGGCTTCTCCAAATTTTTCAAGACTAAGTAATGGTATGTAAACCACATGAGGAGATGGTTCTAGATAACCAGAACTGAATACCTGGCCTTGCCAACTGCCTGCTGTCTTTATAAGGAAGATGACAAGACTGACAAGGAAGTTGCAGGCAGGATTCAGTCTGATTTTAATTATGTTCAGGTCAGATATCAGGTGAAAAGAAGTCAAAGGAAAAAAGAATTTATGTGCCTAAACTCATTTTAGCTCTTTAAGGATCACTTCCTTTGCTGTCTAACATAAGAAGCAGAGCAGTACTTTAGTACTGTGTATGCCAATGTGAAAAACAGAACCCTAGCATATAACTAAATTTTTATTCTGAAACCCTGTTTGCAGTACCAGAGCTTAAATAAAACTATATATCTTTTTTACTTGATGTGAGTGGCGAGTTTAAAAAGAGAAATTACATCCTCTTTTACTCCCATACATGTAGTCCAATGAAAAAACATATGCAGAGATTATGCACCACTGGGAATTGAAGGGGGAGTAGTGAGCTTGTGTTTTAAAGAACCTCAGAGCAAACCAAAATTGACTGTGAAGTTAAGATTGTGACCATGGTCCCAGGAAATTCACAACTTGGTATCAAGTCAGTATGAAAGAAAAATCCTCAAAAACAGGAGCAGATTTGCCCATGCTCTTTTTTTTAAACAGCCTTTTCTACCAGAGGCTACTCTTAATTTAGTATAACTGAGAATCAATACTAAAGAAATTGAGCTGCAGTGTTAGCCAGTGGTGGTCAAGCAACATGGCTCCCTTGCCCAGCTTGTAAGCAAGCCTGTCCATCTGCAGCATCAAGTTAAGACTATCCACATTAGAAGTACATTAGCATCCATCCACTAGGTTAGCAAGGCTGGGCAGAAGAGACAGAAAGCCTGTTCCAGGAAAGACTGCTAGCTTTAGACTTAGCTTTCTGCTCATCTGTTGTTCAGTCCCAAAAAGCAGCTCTTCCCTTACTAAACAGTTCAGAGACTAGTATTTCAGGAACTCACAAGTCTACAAATGCTCTTCTTTCTGTAAAAATTAAAGGCACCTAAACCACAGCAGCCTTAGAGAAGTTAAATATTTAAAGGATGTTTTCCAGGATAAAGGACTTATGCAGCAAAGAAGACAGATGTTAAATCAATACAGTACTATTACTATGCATTAGTGTCAGAACACTTTTCCTAACCAAGCCTTAGGCTGAAGTGCAAGCATATACCCAGGTTTACCTTTAAGTATGCTATAAGGAAAAAATTACTTAAGAACCTAGCAAATGAGATGGGAATTTATACTATATTACCCCATAAATTGAGTGATTCTTGAACTACATCTTAAGTGATCAGGAAGAACATAATTGATAGAGTGGTGGAATTTAATGCCATATAGGGACATTTCCTTTTATCTATGTAACAAAAATGCTTTACTGCATAAGTAATTACAGAAAGCCCATCTGTGCCTCGGTTTTCTAGCTACCTTACATGTTAATTTAAAAATACTGATGTATACAGATGAGCAGGAGTGACTGAGATTCTCAGCAGAAGTGGCATACCCATTCCAGTCTTATTTAGACTGTTGCTGGAAAAAGTTAAGTACAGAAGATACCCTAACACTTACAAAGGCATTTCCCACTCTACTGGCAACACAGGTTGGACACTTACAATTCAACTCTTGGGAAGACACCTATTTCTCTGCCAATTCGTGAGTCATACCCTTAAAGCCATAGTTTGTTCTTGGACTAACAACAATAGAAGGTATTTCGATTGTTAAAGGAAATGCTAATTATAGAGTAATTACCATAGCCAGTTGGCGTCCTATGTTTCCTACAGTCACACCTCCTGAGAAAAATATACATGGAAGCCAAGAACGGATGTAAAGAAAATCTGGGGATGTATACCTAGTTAAGAAAAGGAAATAAGGTATAAACAAGTTATTATCATCACTTTACATACTATTAACAAGATGATAGAGAATTCTCTCCCCGGCGCAGATTAAAAAAACCCAACAGTATCATAGGAGAAGGAATAGGGAGACCAAATTAAGTCTGTTAACTTAGTAAGTTTCTAAACCCCAATATCCCAGCAGCAAGTTTAGAAATTCTCTCCTTAGAGTCAGTTAATGAGACTAAGTGTTCAAGGCTAGGCTGGATGAGGCTTTGAGTAACCTGGTCTAGTGGAAGGTGTCCCTGCCTGTGGCAAGGTGGTTGGAATTAGATGGCGTTTGAGGTCCCTTCCAACCTAAACCATTCTATGACATGATTCTATGATACACCAAGCCAGCAGAAGTTCAATTTGCAGAGCTGTTACCATTTCAAAATACATCCCAATTTGTCTGCTCCCCACCTTCTATCCCCAGTTCTCAATCTGATCATCTGGAACAGCTGGACAATTAGTTGCCTGGACAAACAAAATGTCTAATAGGAACATGCTGTATGTGTTAATTACTAACTTCCAGTGCCTGTGCATCCCTGTTTTCAGTCATTACATGATAGTTGAAATAGTATTTTAAAAGCATAACTTACTGATAAACACCATTATATACAAGAAACTGGGTTATCAGAGTTGCTACAAAGGCTATTGTAATTCCAAGTCCGAGACCACTTCTTGAACGATCAAATGTCCACCAAAGACCCAGTGATAAGGCTGCTAGAGTCAGGGACAGCTGGACGTTGTTTGCAAAATCTAGTTTCTGGAGAAGGATGTTAAGGATAATCCTTTTAAGTCTGCAGACACGCTGCTGCTGAAACTTAACAAGGGAGAATTCAAGCTGAAAGTGAGCACGGTTCTATGTCTCCAAATACAATATGTTAAGGACCTGGTTGTTAGACCTCCAGAGCAATCATAGCACTTGTCGACTTTGACTGGAGAGTGAGTGCAAAGACAACATTTTTTATCACACTGAGAATCTAAAGAATATGCTATATTGCAATATTTTACTTTTATGGACTTTTACCTCAAGTGACCTAGTTATCCTTGCTGATTTAGGTTTTCTGCTCAAACCATCATTATTTCACACAAAGAACACTCTTACTGGGAAGTTCAGTGCATGTCGCCAGTTAATTGTGTTAACTATTAAACATAGACAACATATTGATTAAAATAACACAACTTATACCGTTATACTCGCAGTTAAATCAGACATACTATGATGTCTATCCCTCCCCCATCCCAGAGCCCTCCCCCCCCCCCCCCCCCGATACTTTTAAGTGAACTGTGTGCTGCAGGTCTCTCAGAAGTTTACCTCTCTGCCAGTAGCACTATCCTTACCTTTGTAATTCTCCCAGATGTGAATGGGAGAGACTGCTTTCATGAGAACAGACTAAGCACATGTAGCAACAACATAAACTGGTTTAAGGATACAGCACTTGCATGGTTAATGCCAACAAAAACTGCTATACATCGCATTACGCTGGCCCACTCTCTCTTGAATTTGTGTGGTTCCCCCAGGTGGCTGTCAATGCAGGGATACAGCAGGCCAACGACAGCTGCAAGAGAAGTAACACTACTGGTACTAACTCTTATACAATGATTATTTTATTACTACTAAATACTAGTTTGGCAAGTAAGTGCTTGACAAAGTAGTGAGGTGCTTATCACATTACTGTAAGTCTGATGAAGAAGAGACAATTATTACCCCCTTACTTGAAATAGCTCATGTTTCAAGAAATCTACTCTAACAAGCAATACTCAGAACTTTTAAAGCAGAGTTATATACTGCAATGTAAGGCATCTGACTTCAAGCTCCTTTTCTCCCATAAGCATGTATCATTTGACATCCCGAGGAGATGCTTGTACCAATAAATAAGAAGATGTAACAAAAGCTTAATTACAGCTAGGAATGAAATATGTGTTTATTGCTCACTTGCAGGGCAGACAGTTTTATGAACTTGACTCATTAGCTGTGAATCAGGCTCAGAATTAAATATTTGCCGGGATGCAGAAGTCTCTTGGCAGCACTGCTTTCTCTCCTTCTGCTAGGCTGTATGTCAGCCTGTGCTCCCAGCCAACTCAGAGGCTCATTTAGATACCAAACAGAAGCAGAGCTGAACTTGGAGAAAACACCTGCCATCAGTCTTATTTATGTCAGGGAAAAATAACTACTCATAACATTAACCACATAATGTTTTTATCCTCATATAGCATTTTCTTAGCCTTATCAGTCTGCAGATTGGTTGCAGAAGAAAAACACAAGCTAGTGTTAGCTCAGTTGCTAGCACTAGATGAGTTTCACTCTTTAAAGCCTTGTGACTCCATGCGTTGTCACCAACTCCAAGATTAGACATGCTGCTTTAACTATCTGTAACAACTCTGTGTGTGTCTGTGTGTGTTTCCTTTCCTACCCTCTTCCCCCCGTTCCCCTTAAACACCTAAGAAGAATAACTTCTATACTCAGAAGGCTACAAGAAGAACGGTTCCAAGACAGACATGTGATTTGATTCTGGAACAGTTTAATCCTTCTGATGCTGGCTACCAGAACTTTCACCTTAAGGTGACAGCTAAATGCCAAAGTTCAATCCAACTGCGACAGCACTACAGGAACTTTGGAGCATAAACCGTAGCAATCTACCTACTATGCAGTTTATCATTAGATGTTATGGTTTACCATTCACACTTCCTTATAATGACATTCAATTAACACATGCCACATCACTGTATTGACACTGGCGGTGAGCGGGGCAACGCCGCCGCACGTGACTTCCTTGTTTTCGGCCCAGCCCGTGGCCAGTTCCCGCCGCCAGCCAATGGCGAGAGCCTCCCGCCACTCACCAGTTCGCCATCAGCCAATGGCCGGAGAGGGGCGGAGACAGGCGGCCCTACCGCGCCCACCCGTGCCCCGCCGTGGGGAGAAAGGGATGTGGGGGAAGAGCGGGTAAACCCCGCTGTGCCTGCGGGAACAACGTGTCAGCTGCGCGGGGAGCGGCTCACGCTGCGCCACTTCACACACATCCAGGGTGCACCGGCTCGGAAACAGCCTTCAGACACGCGGGAAACGCCAGCCGTTATCCACGCAGGTGGATAAAGCTGGCGTGGGCAGGCGTCCTTCCCAAAGGCACAGTCTGCATCACTCGCTGTGCGATGGAAGGGCTCACGAAGGTCACACACTGAGCCCCATCGCCTCTCCTCACCACGGGAGGATGGGGGGGAGGAAACCAAACTAAATCACGCGTGGAGGTCAGGGACTTACCTGCTGCTGTTCCGCAGCACGGGGGCACCCACCAGGCGGAGGAGAAGAGCGTGGAAATTACTTCGTCGGGGAAGAGAGTCACATTTCGCTGTATCTGCAGCAAGTTCAGCACCAGGGCCATGAAAGCACCGACAACGAAGAGGACCACGCTCCTCTGCACCAGGTGCTGACTCCAGTTCAAGGTGCTGCTGGTGCTGGTGGCGGTGCTGGGGCTGCGCGCTCCGGTACCCACCAGCGTCAGCGAGGGGCTTGCGCCGGAGGAGCTCAGCATCCCGCCCACCTTGGCGGCCAGCCCCGCTGCCGTGTCCCCCGGCTGGGCTCTGTGCCTTCCCCGGGCCGCGCAGGAACAGCTCCAGCCGCCGTTCTCCAACCTGGGCATCGGCTTCACCGCAGTCCTGAAACACACGCGCAGGGACAGGCTGTCAAGCACCAAACGCGGGACGGCCCGACCCCTCACACACACCACCCCCTCCGCCAGGGCTCTAAGGCTTGGAGCCGGGGGAGGCGGGAGCCCCGCACCAACGGGGTGACTCGGAGGCCACGGGCCGCGCTGCCTCGGCCTCTCAGCCGCGGAGCCCCAGCA
The DNA here is from genome assembly GCA_028858755.1 of Ara ararauna. Taxonomy (NCBI): domain Eukaryota; kingdom Metazoa; phylum Chordata; class Aves; order Psittaciformes; family Psittacidae; genus Ara; species Ara ararauna. The sequence goes on along the minus strand of CM054377.1, from coordinate 109,330,747 downwards.
AGGACCAACCGCTCCTGTCAGACCCGAGCTGTCCCCTCTTCCTCGGGGACACGGTTCGCATCCCGGCGTATACCCGGCACGGGGGACGCGGGGCCCCCCGCCCTCTCACCTCAGGGGGCTGCGCCCGCTGCCGCCTCAGCCAGTGTGGGGAGGGCGAAAGGCTGCCGCTCTTCCACCTCCTTCCCGGCTCGCCAACACGCGGCCCGTGTAAGGTTTATAAGCCCCCAGCCACGCGTGTCACGTTACCCGCCGCCGACCTACCCGCGGCCGGAGGCAGCGCCGGGCCCGCCGCTCCGCTCCGCCACCCCTCCCCTCGGGCCGGGCCGCGCCGGGCGGGGCGGGGCCGGGCGCGAGTGCCGAGCGCGGGAGCCACCGCGCCAGCCCGGGCGCCCGCGGCCGGTCGGGTGAGACGCCGCAGCCAATCCCGGCCGGGCGGCTGATATGACGTGCGGGACACACCACCCGCCTTCCCCCCCGCCGCTCCCGCCCGCGCCGCGGCTGACGGCGGCAGGACCGCGCGGCGCCGCCGGGCCGGGTCGTGTTCCCCCCCCCGCCCCGGACCGCGGCCAATGGCTGGCGGGTCGGGAGCGCGCGGTGCACTCTCGGGTCTCCCCGGTTGTAACCGCTCCGTGAGGGGAAGCCCTGAGGAGAGCCCGGGGCGAGCTGCACCCGGGTGTGGTGGTGGTGGTGACCGGGATGGTGGTGGTGGCCTCTACTTCCCGCCACGGTGGCTTCTCCCCTAGGGCGATGACGGTCATGAGGAAGGTTGAAAGCGTCTGCTGTGGCGTCTCTGGAAGATGAAGGGGTTGGTGATCCTGACTGCTGTAATTCTAAGATGGTGGTGTGAAGAGATCTTGTCAAGCCCGTGGCTGTGTTGAGAAGATAGTGCCGAACCCAGACACTGCATTCAGCACCAGCCATGGGGTGCCCGGCAGGCCCCAGAGTCCTGTCTGTGCTGCCAACCTGAGCAGCTACTCTGCCAGCGCCTGCAGAGCCTGGGTCATCACGCTCCTGGCCTAGTGTAGCTGTGAAAATAGTTAAATACCAGCTCACCTTCTGGATTCTGCAGAGGTGGTTAACCCTATGTGCCATACTTCGTGTTAGAGTTTAGCACTGAAAGTTATCCACACAGCAGGACACAGCTGCTAGGCATCTTTTTTAAGGTGCTGTTTTTCCAGGACACTTTGGGGCCTACCGTGTTGATGCAGTAGCAATGACTAGATTTCGTGTGTAGCTGGCCTCACTGGAGCCAGCACATGTTCTCTTTCATGTGAGGTATGCCCCCATTACTTTTGGAAAGGATACAGCAACCAGTGATTCCTAAAGCGATTTAAGAATACTTGCTAGCCACACCTGTGATGGGCAGAATGGTGGCCAAAGTTCTTGGACCATCAGTGTTCAATGCTAGTCCAATGCTGGTTCCAGTTGTCTTTCATCAACGTGATAAATGTGACAAATAAAAAATACAGAATCAATTCAAGATACAGAAAGAGGCAGTTCCTCTGTATATCATGAAGTGTAGAATTCATCTGTGATGTGACTATCCTTTCTGATTGCTGCTCAGTTCTAGCTGGGATGCAAAGAGTCAGGACAGCTGAGCCACATGCCTTTGGACAACGTACTGAATGTGTTGGGGATGGACAAATTATTAGTGCCACTCTCGGAAGTGACAGAAAAGCACAGTATTTTTCTCTTAATACCCCGCCTAGCTTGGGATCTGCCCAGCCCTTTCCCTCTTGCAGGCTTTGCTGCTGGACTGCTCTTCATGTGTCTGCTGTACGTGGAATTGTATATTCTCAGTTTCTATTGCTGTTTTATCTCAATAGTGTGCTGAAACAGCTTTTGGTTTTAGTCTTGTACACTAAAATTGTTTGGGTTCTTCTGTCAGATTTTTAAGACACAATTAATTTTCCTTTGTTCATTTTTTTCCCTGACCCAGTGGAGCTGTAGTATAAGTTTGAGATAACCATTTTCAGGGAAAACAGTCTTAATATATTGTCAGCATTTCATGGGTTCCTCTGCAGAAACATTTGATTTGTTCCAGGAAATCACATGCAGACATAACACTTCCCTTCATGGCAACTATGTACAACTTTTGAATTGGCACAGGCAGTTTATTTGTCTCCCCCGACTGCTAAGCAATACCTTCCACTGCTCTAAATAAGGGCTGGAACTCATTCCCTGGGAAATTTTCCTTCTTGTTGAATCACTCTGAGATTTATCAACAGAACTGTGGATCTGAGATAAAACGACTCATCTTTGTAAGCAATCTCTTTCTGGAGTTGACCTGTGGGAAACAAAGATAATTCATCCTGGCTTGCGCTACATCTCTGCTCTATTTGGAAAGAAAAAAGCCAACATCTGTATTAATGTTTTTTTCCCTGAGTCTTACCTGTATTCTCAGTGTCTGTGCAGAGTTCACATTCCCTTGTGCTGCGTCTGCTAGTTCTCTTTCCTGAAGGAGCCTCTTAAGCATTTTGTTTACCCTATGTTTTTCTTTCCTCATGGGTATGTGTCTTCTGCTCCTTCCTGCAGCATATTTTATTACTTTCTTTTCTTCATATTCATGATACCGTGTGGTGGTACCCTTCTTTCTTCCAGGCAGAGACCAACCTCTGAAATGGTAAAACTTGCTGCGTCTTTGCAAAATCAATACAAATCTACACTAGTAGAGAGAAACTGGCCCTAGGTGTGTTTTTCTTGAAGTTACCTGCTTAGAATAAATGTTAAGTGCCCCTTACATTTGTGTTGGCCTACAGTCATATTGCTTCACATTTCCTTTTAGGATCCTAAAAAGGGTTAGGCCCCTGTGCGCTTTGATTAATGACTGAAATTTTATGCTTAACAGTTATTTCTGGAAAGAAGTGCTCATGTACCTTTGTAAGAGTAATGATGTCATTATTTCTACCTTGTTCCTTAGCAAAGGCAGCAGGATCTGGAAGTACTCGGCATCACTACTCATTACATAAATAAATAATTTCACCCATTCTTTCATGCTTTCTGTATTAAATTCTGTGATGTTCCGGAATCTGGCAACATGCTTGTCACACAGAGAGTCTTTCATGGGCCTCTTGCATAGCGAGCTGAGGATATTTGGACATTTTATGTTTCTCCTTACTTAAAGTAGATAAAAAAAGAGCTGGCTGCTGATGCAGTCACAGAAGGCAGTGGTAGAGAATTATAGAGCAAGACCTGTATTATGCATAAAGCTGCTCTCCCTTTGCGTCATTGGAGGCTTTGGAGTTTATTCACCTTCAGGACTTTCTCCTATTGATACAGAGAATAGAAACCTTCCCAGTCATAAGATAAGCCTTAATCTCCTGTGTCTCCATAAAAAGATTTGGTGACATGCATTGTTTGATTCCGGATGCCAACCGCATATGCAAGAGTTCAAAAAATCTTGTAACATAAGCAACAATTTATCAGAGGTCTTTGCTTTATCGAGGGTCCCAGTGTAGCTGTGCAAATTCTCAGGAATCTGCAGCACAGCCTGCAGATCTCATGGTGCCTTCTCAGAGTTCTGAAGGGTAATTTTGGGATATTGCCCAAGTGTCAGTGCAGGAGCTCATTAAAAGCTAAAAAGGAGAAGGACAAGGAGAGATTACATGGTACAATAAGCGGTGTGCAGCACATACAGATTCTGAACAAGAGAAACTCCAGTCAGAGCACTCCAGGCATGTAAAACAATGGGGTAAAACAGAATGTGTTGGTGGTTAGTATATAATAATGTGAGTCATCCACAGTGAGCAGAACTTGAAAACACGGCTGCTTTTACATAATCTGAGGGTGAGAAGCTATACTTGGAGCATGAGCATGGCAATTACACCCTAAGATGTCCTAACAAAGCTCTATCTTTGTGCAGTTAATGATATTGTAGTGGCCATATGACAAATGTAATTGAAGTTTTTTTGTTCAGTTGCCGTCATTTCTCTAGCTGCTTTATTTACCAGACCAAAACAGAAGGAACAATTACATGTAGATGCAGTCTTCAAGTGTCTATAAATTCATGTAACAACTGTTGTATAACTAGCTAATCAACATCCCACATGCAGCTGTGGACACTGATTCACTGTCAGTGAACTTCTGTCCTGACACAAAGGCAGCATCTCTGCCTCGGTTTCGGCTTCATTCATTGCAATTGTTCTGCATTTTTATGGAGCAGTGAGTTCAATGAGCTCATACATGATATTCAAGATGGTGATGTAATCTACACTTCATTATGAAAAAAACACTATTTGATGGTTATATTGTTGTTGAGAGCAGTTACTGCTTTGATGATGATAGCGGGTCTGTGATGCTGGCATGAGCAGTGTTACTGAGGCAAGCTATTCTGTTCAGATGTGGTTAACAATTGCTGGCGTTCTGGTCTCACCAGATTTACATTTATACATTTATTTATACTGCCTCTGGATCTTTGAAGATACCTGGTAGAAGTGGTGTTTTCATCCTTCTTTTATTTTTGTTTTTACATTGGCTGTGATGTAAGAAGTGGGGCACTGTAAGGAGCAGGTTTCCTTGTAAGTAAAATTGCTGGCTATAATGCCTTTGTAATTGAGTTTTTAGTCAACTGTCATCTGACAGGATGGCCAGTTTCTTGCAATGTAGTCCAAGTGATGATAGTTTAAAGAACAGAAAGAATAAGCAAGTATCATCATATCAGTAAATAGAGATATCATGATTAAAAAAAATCCAAACCAGAAGGAATGTTGTCTTTTATATGCATTTATTTCTGGATGGAAACATTACTTGCAGAAGAAAACTAAGTACGTCTCTATCACCAGTCCTCCTACAACATCGTGTGTGGCAAAAGGGCTCCTCCATGGTGTGTGTGCAAGCATGGCCATGGTTAATTGTAAGCTCAAATGTTTTTCACGTGTTTGGTGACTTGGGACTCTGTCATTCCCATCTAAGATAAAAGGGAAATTTCCTCAAGAACTGCAGCATACTTTGCCCTTACAGCCCTCTGCTTGTGGCACACAGTTCCAGCACTCTTTCTCTTCTCACAGTGACAGCCTTCCCATATATTCTTGACAGGTGCCTTAGAGAGATGCTTCTGGAATTCATCTGCTAGTTCATGGGGTTAACCATGGAGCTGCCACGAAAGAGTTACTGCCCCAGTACATGCTTTAAAGCTTGAGAACTCATCATGCTGCAGTGGGGGAGACATGTAGTGTCATTCTGCTGTAGCCATTCAGTCTGGAATGAGTAGTTGCAGAGGAGAGGAGGCAGTTGTACAGCATCCTAATTTTTCAAACTCTTCTGAATGTGTCAGGAGAAGAACTGCTTCCATCTAGGAGGGCTGGATGCAGTCTCCAAGTCTGATAGACAGCCCAGGTCTGAATCGGGTGAGCAATTCTCTGCTCTGCCCCTTCCTTCACTGTCCTGAACTTGGTAACAACTATAAATAGCAGAGCTGTGGCTACCGAGAATAGACTCAGTATCACACACTCTGGTTTTATCTGTATGTCTTCATATCCCTTAAACTCTGGAGCGCAGTGGCCAAGAGCTTAGAGCTGTTGCTGTCACATGGGAAACAATTTCTTCCAGAGCTTTTCACATAGCATGATTCTGCCCAATGTACATTGTTGGTTTTTTTTTTTGTTTTTTTTTAAAGAAGAGTCCTTTAGGACATCTACAGCTCATCTTGCAGGACAACATTGTGATGGCATGAAAGAGCTCAGAGGAGGTGCTGTAAACATTGCCACTTCTCAGGCAAAATCTTAAGATTCCCACTTCAGGGATTACATCGGTACTCTTAAATGCAGTTCACTATACTGAGGTGGTAAGAATTGCTGCAAGGTATGTTTTCAGATTGCCAACCTGAACTTTTAAGTTAAAAGAGTGCAGTATATGGAAAGCCTTAAACTGTGCCCAGAACTATACTTTAGAAACTGCTGAAGCTAGGTTGTGCTGAGAAATGTATTTGAAGTCAAACCCTTCAGCTTTTACTCATAGAAGGGACACACTTTACTTGTAAGAATGAGATCAGGCCACTTACATGCAAGCTCCAAGGACATAATTATATGCTCAATTGTACTAGTAATATGCTGATGTGAGTCTTGCTGTCATTGTAATGCAAGATTGGACCTTATTCAACAGCTTCAAATATGCCACTGTAAACTTTACTGTTTTTACAGAGCCTGCTAACAGGTTAGTGTTAAATCAAATACTTGGTTTGGGCTCTGTAAATTTTGTCTTGTTGATCTGAGCTGTATACTGCCAGCTTCACTTGCTTATTCACACTTATTTGGGGACGTTTTGATTATGCAAATTGCTGAAGGAGTTCACAACACATAGGAGAACAAGTTGCAAGATATAGGAACATGCACTGTTCCCACTCACTTTGCTCGATTAATGCATGAAATGGAAGTGCCAAAATTAGTAGTTGTTGCTTTAGGTTGCCCTTGGAGAGGGCAGGGGGAAATAGTACCTCCAGAAGGCTCCGTATATGATGGACTGGCCCAGGGAGATGCCCGTTTCTCTCCTTGGACTGCAGCAAAAGCTTCTGCTTTCTTCAATCAGAAATAAGTGAAGCAGACTAGATTCAAGCTTTGAGGTTATATATGTTAGATATATGATAGAAACATGCATGTTTTTATCCTGTTACCACGCAGAATGGTTTATAGATCCAGAACTTGCTCATGCTTCGCTGGTCAGGTTTGTTTGTGTGTTGCCTCACAAGGTCAGGTGTTCATGACATTTGTAAAGATGAGATTGATGCCTTCACATTTGTTTCAGAGGCTCAGAAACTGTGGTTGCAAAAAGACCTTCTGGCAAGTGGGCATTAAGCTCTGGGGTTCCACATCCAGCAAGTGAGAAACAAACACACAGAATAAAGAATAACCCCATCAGAGAAAACAGAACAGACAAATACAAAATGCCTCAAGATAGAGTAGCTTTGGGTCCCATCTGAGAAAATAAAAAGTTTCTTCCTCCCATCTGAGAACAGGATATAGAATAGCTTTGGGTCCCGCCTGAGAAACTAAAAAGTTTCTGCCTCCTATCTGAGAAGCTGTTGGTCTCCTCATCAGTCAGCTTTGGCATCTATTCAACTGAATATGTATTTAATTTTCTCCCATTCGCTGGAGGAATCTCAGATGGAAAAATCAGGCAGGCATCTGTCCTTTACATCTGAATCATCAGTACAGATATTTGTGGGTACCAAAGAGAACTTGTCCCTATTTTTTAACATGTAAGTATCTGCTGGTTTTGCTGCTTTGTGGTTAGCTGCTTGCCTGTGTTTGCATGTGGAAATCTTTGTTCTTGCCCTGTGTTGTTTCTCTGGAATGCTATGAGCAGTTGTTTTTTGTTTGTTCATAGTTGGGTGGAGCTAGCTGTCTAATTGGGCAAACATGAGCAATGTTATACTTGCATGCACATAAGACAAAAATGGACATAGTGGCCTAGCAAGGTAAAGGCTTAAATAAAATTGATAAATACAGCACCACTTCTGCTCAGACTGTATAAAGTGAGTTTAGTATAAATAGCTGTCATGTCTGTATTTGTTTCTAATTACAGATGGACTATATTTTCCAGCTGGGAGGTCCTGTGGTTACAAGTGTGAAAGGGGAAGTTGAAGGGGGAAGTTGCTCTGTTCACTGACTTCGTGTTCAAAAGTGCTTGACTTCCACTGGGACTTAGCCCTGTTGAAAAACAAGGCATTTATTTACCAGCCTGTCTTTGGATGTCAAGGGTGTGTTTCCCACAGATGTAGAAACTTCCTAAGTGAACATTAAGAGATCTAAATGCCTGAAGCTTTTTTGAAGATCACAAGCTTGTGGTGTTCATGGAAGGTGTGTTTGTACATCTGATATATACCTTGTATAAACCTTACCAGGTGTCTGTTTTATGTGTTATCAGCTGAGCTACAAGGTATGCTATAAAGATCTACACATATATGAATAGACTGTAATGAAGACTTATCACTGAGAAGGCTATTTATAGGTAATTCAGCCTTTCCTTGTACAAAGGTTAATGAAAATGGTTGTGACATAAGGAAAAGTGGAAACTGAACTCCACAGATTAGATGTTACGTAGACTTGACTCTAGTTCAGCTTCTGTGTAGCTGCAGCCTGGAGCTTATAATGAACTGATTTATCCTGAGTAGTCTTGAAAGAATTGAATAGTCTCATAGTGCCATTGCTTCACACATGTCTTAGTAGAACAAGTGTCTGTCTGTAGGCCAAGAAAAAAAACCCTTAATATATGAGAGTTTTATTTTATTAACAACTATTTGTCTTGTTTGAAATTCTCAGTGTATTTCTTCAAGGTTTAAATATTTATTCTTGTCTTCAAAAAATAAAAATAATTTAGAGTTTTACTTCCATAGGGACAAAACTCTGATGCTCTTACACTGTCTAGTACCTTACTGTATCATTAGTTCCACTGGGTTCATTGATACTAATTGTGGTGCAAAGTATCCCTCAGACTGAGTAAAACTTCACAATCTGTTTTAAGCCTTTTATTACCACAGTGTAGTCATCCACTCCTCCACTCCTCTTCATCATTTACTGCAGGTCCCAGATTTTTGTCTGCCTTTAGAGTGTGTGTATTGAAGCTTACTTAGATTGTCTCTGAGCAAGCATTCATTACCTGGATAGTCAGCCCTATCTCTCCTCCTGCATAGTAATCCCTGTTGCCAATCCCTACAGTGTACTTGCACCTCTCCCTGTGTAATCATTTTGTGAAGTAGAATGGGGCATGAGCCAGGCAATGCAGATCACTTTTCTCTTTTCAGCTGTATCCCCTCTCTGATGTAGTCCACTTCTTATCCATTTCTACAAATGGCATGGTGACTTGAGAATGAGCAGCTACAGAGGGATGGAGCTACTGAGCTCAATTGTACCACTGCCTGTTTTGCCTTCCCTGCTTGGAAAGTCTGTTTCACTTCAGTTCACCACCAAGCCATTTAATAAGGGTTGTGCTGAAGTCTCCTATGGGCTCATGCCTATCAGCTGATGGCACACTGGCTGTAACTTTCGTTGTTGGAGTCTTTGTAAGCTGCTTTGTTGATTCTTGTAAGCTCATGTCAAGTATTTCTCCATGTAACTGGGATTTATGAAAAAGCATGTATGATTCCTTGCTACCTTCATTCTGAAAACATCTTGAATTTTATTTCAGAGGGAACTTTATCCAGTTATAAAATCTGATTAAAATTGTTCAGTGGCTCTAAAGGTATAGGATAAGTAGAAAAGTGAATACTAAAAAGGCAGCAAGGCTGAATAAATCTTTTTTCATTAAGAAAGCAGGCTAAAAATGGTACCACTTCCCTTCCCCAGGTCGGTATTTTTAACATACTAAAGAGGTACTGACAGTCTTCCTGGTGATTTTCAGGTTTGTATTACTAATCCTATTTCTCTGCAGTTTTTTTTCCTGCTTCTTGTATGTAAACAACCAGTAGTAATAGTATAGTGGCACCTAATCCTCATTTTCTGGCAGCCATCCATGAAAATTAGTTCCTTCTTCAAGTCTTGCCTTTTCTCTGGGTGCTGTGTTTAGTGACACTGGTGATATGTATATGAGTAGCCTAGGACATTTCTCACTCTCCATCAGACCTTTATCCCAGTAACCCTCTGTTTTCTGAATACTTCCATCTGGTTTTGCCCAAAGATTTGGACAAAGCTGTCTAACCTGGATTATAGATGTATTTCACTGACTTTTTTGTAAAAGCTTATCTGGGTTGGGCAAGCAGAATTTACTCTGTTATTTGGCCTTGGAATATTACTGAAGACTCATTTAAGAAGCAGAGAAGCTTTCATGAGGTTGGAGAAGGAATGTGTTCCTTTATGCTTCTCCACACCTACTTGGATCTGCTAAAGCCAAGTCTTGTCCATTCACAGGAGAAATTTTGTCATGAATATTTGGTATTTCAATTGGCAGCCAATCAGAAATGCCTAACTGCCCAATGACTTTCAGTGACTTTCCCCACAAACAAAAGTTAAATTTGCGTTTGAAATATTTAAGCACGTTTAAAGTCCACAACCTAATTTGCTGAGGGAGGTCATTAACATTTTGCTTCATATTAGGAAATAGCCTTTACTAATAAATATCAATGGGGAAAGCAAAAATGTGGGTTCGTTCCAAAAGATTCATTCATGAAAAATTCTGTTGAATGAGAAAGGAAGTTTACCTATTTTTTTGAAGACCTGCTGTATCTGGTATGAGTGTTTTAGTCTAGACTAGTGGTATGTTTTACAGAAAACTATTAATTCAACTAGTGCTTGAGATAACAGTATAATAAATGCTGTAAGAATTATTGGCATGTCTTTAATGTTCCTGTCTGCATAAAATATCTGGATTCTCTGTAGAAATAAAGTCTGCTGCTACTTCATGTTGAAGATCGATTATGTCCATCAGTATCTTTCTTAGGGAAATAGAGAGAACGAGGACTGGGAGAAGGTGGTTAGGCAAACACAGTCTGCATGAGGAGCTAACTTGCATAGCAGCTTGTCTTTAACTCTTCACAAGGAGTGGAGTGTGTCATTGCTTTCGCAATAAAATGTTCTTCAGGGTTAGATGCAAACCAGCTGAAAAACAATTAAACCCATAACTTTATGTAATACTGTGCATGAAAAAAACTTCACTCAGTTTCTTTGAATGGCTGCTCCTCATCATGAAAAAGAGACTGGCAGAAATGCAAGGAGAACAGAGAGGATTTATGACCAGCAGATGCACAGTTGGCCTTTTGCCCTAGAGAAATGGTTTGATCTTCAACTTAAACCAAGCCTTAGTAAATATAATTCAGATAACGTTTAGCAAAACTGCTACAAAGGCTTTTTTATTGTTCAGAGTGGTGCTGAACTGAATGAACTCTCTCGGAGTCTGTTGTGTACCAACCTGCAGCTGCATAGGTGATCAGTCCTACCTTTTGGGAAAAATTAAATTTGTACAGAGGTATGAAATTTTTATTCCAGGTCTTTTACAAAGATTTGTTCCCAATAGCTAGAATAATTTTGATTGTTCTATTACAGTTCCTTTACAGTTTAATGTGTCACAAAATCACAGAATAGTTAGGGTTGGAAAGGACCTTAAGATCATCTAGTTCCAACCCCCCTGTCATGGGCAGGGCCACCTCACACTAAACCATGCCACCCAAGGCTCTGTCCAACCTGGCCTTGAACACTGCCAGGGATGGAGCATCCACAGCTTCCTTGGGCAACCCATTCCAGTCCCTCACCACCCTTACAGTAAAGAACTTCCTCCTTATATCCAGTCTAAACTTCCCCTGTTTAAGTTTGAACCCGTTATCCCTTGTCCTGTCACTACAGTCCCTAATGAAGAGTCCCTCCCCAGCATCCCTATAGGCCCCCTTCAGATACTGGAAGGCTGCTATGAGGTCTCCACGCAGCCTTCTCCTATCCAGGCTGAACAGCCCCAACTTTCTCAGCCTGTTTTCATATGGTAGGTGCTCCAGTCCCCTGATCATCCTCGTGGCCCTCCTCTGGACTTGTTCCAACGCTCCTTTTGATGCAGCCCAGGATATGGTTGCCCTTCTGGGCTGCAAGCACACACTGCTGGCTCATGTTGAGTTTCTCATCAACCAAAACCCCCAAGTTGTTCTCTGCAGGGCTGCTCTGAATCTCTTCTCTGCCCAACCTGTAGCTGTGCCTGAGATTGCTCCAACCCAGGTGTAGGACCTTACACTTGCCATGGTTAAACTTCATCAGGCTGGCATCAGCCCACCTCACAAGCGTGTCAAGGTCCCTCTGGATGGCATTCCTTCCCTCCAACATATCAACTGAACCACACAGCTTGGTGTCATCGGAAAACTTGTTGAGGGCGCACTCAATCCCACTGTCCATGTCACCGACAAAGATGTTGAACAAGACCGGTCCCAACATCGATCCCTGAGGGACACCACTCATTACTGGTCTCCAGCTAGACACTGAGCCGTTGAGCACAACTCTTTGCGTGTGGCCATCCAGCCAGTTCTTTATCCACCGAGTGGTCCACCTATCAAATTGATGTCTCTCCAATTTAGAGACAAGGATGTCATGCGGGACAGTGTTGTACATCAAGAAGGCAAACAAAGCTCTGTCCTCCTCTGGACAGCTGTTAGGAACGCATCCACTGACTCAACTACTCAAGAGGAGAAAAGCCAAAATTTTGTTCTTTACTGCAAACTAATGTGTATAAAATTTCCTCCTTCTTAGGCCCACAGTCCCATGGAGTAGGTATCAACACATAACTAAAGAACAAGAGAAAATACATCAAGCCTTAATATTTATGACTGCAGTAGCTACTAGTGACCTCTTCTGCTGATAACCAATATTTTTTTCTTTTTTTTCCTCCCAAACTGCCTGAGCCATAGTTGTTTCAAACTCATTTCCTATTTCCTCATTTAGTCCATCTGATAATGCCACCATACATTGTCTCCTGAGAAGACTGAAAGGGGGAGGATCCAGAGCCAGTTTAAATTCACTTTTCTCTACTTGTTTTTTAATCTGTGTCAAGCTATGGTGGATATTCTATTCTAAGAGACAGTTAAGGCTTCTTGATCTGTCTTAGTAGCACTGTTTTGCTTTTCAAATCAGCAAACAAGAAGCCATGCCTTAAATAAGCCACTTCATTATCTTTTGGTTTGGATATTTTGGGATTTTTCCTAAAAAAACCCAAAACAATAAATTGTTTATCACTGATAATAGTTAAAACGTGTATTTTTTCTTATAGACCAAAAACTGAATGGACAGTTTGTAGCCATTTGTCTACCATTTCTGTGTGGAAATCAATTTTCAGTTATCTACGCATGGCTTGTCTGGATTGCGAATTAACAAGTCTGGGGATGCACTGACCTCAGTTTATTTACCATGTGGAAAGTTGACTTTGGACCAGTAGACTGTATTGATTCAAGCAAAGTGTTGCATGAACATCTGTCAAATCCACGTCTCCCTCCAGTTCAGCATCAGGTTATCTGCGTCACGGCTGTGTGGAGGCCTCTCCAACAGCCTCTGAAGGCTCTGGCAGTGGTGTGCAGAATCAGCTGTTGTGATTGGGCTCCTAAAGGAGCACTGGAGAGAGCAAGGCAGAGATATAACACTTCTTTGTACTCTTACCTTGAATCAAGCTGGGCTTATGTATTCTCTGAGCCCCTCGGCTGTATGAGGCCGGGAAAACAATCTTGCTGGCTCCTTAAACTACCAGAGCAGGAGAGATTTCCAACTTTAAATAAACTAGTTAGTTACTAATTAGTATAATTTATTTAGTACTAAATTGGTGTAGAGTGAATACAGTGTTTGTAGGCAAGGCTCTGCTGGTGGCTCCAGGAGAATGGTTTTACTTTTTACCTTCAGCAGCAAACATGGACTGCTTGACCATAATTTGTATTACTTTAAATTAATAGAATGTGGTGACTTTAAGCCTTAATGCAGGTCATTGGTTCAATTTTAAATGTTTAGGTATTTAAGTAATAGACTCACAGACTCATAAGTAATAGCATATTAAGATGATATCAACAAAAAGGATCTAGTTTGTTTCATTTAATACAGATTTCATTTACCTCGTTATCTTTATTTTTTATTATTGTGGAGAGATTGTGATTAAAGGTGCTATCTCACCTATAACTGTGCTCTTGCACTCTTGTAATCAGTCAAACCAGCAATTTATGTTTCTGTTGAAAGCAGGTGAGAAGTCATTAACTCCTGTATTGCACCCGTGCGTTTGTGGATCTTTAACTTTCAGGAAGTATCAGCACTAAAAAGTCCTGAGCTTCTACAGGAAAGCCAGTGCTTTCAGCACTGTACAGGAGTGCCTAATGCCTTGCAGAACTAAGTCCCAGGAGGTTGATCCTGTGCACACTGAAGTCGTTGGCCATATTCACGTCGGCTTCATTGTGGCAGTTGGAATCCTGGGACAGCAGGATTATTTCTCCCACTGAATTACTGGTCCTGTTTTTTTGAGGTATTTCCCCATTCTGCCACACACGTCCAAAAGTTGTTTATTTGTCTCTGGGCTTCTGGCAGTCGGTTTTCCTGGATGACCTATTTTTGCAAGAATCAAATGCTTGTGACAGCAGGAAGGTTTTATCTGCCTTTGCTGGGCTGGTGTGCTGACACCATTGCAGTGAGAGTGCTCACGGTCGATGGCAGTGCAATCCTGGCTAAGCAAACTCACTTTCCGCCGACTCTGCAGAAGCTCCCATATCAGGCACTTACTAGCAGCATGTACACAAGAGGATGGGCTCATACAGGCATGTTTTCTATTAACAGAACTGATTCCACTGCTAGTTAGCAAGCATAGGCAGTGTTGTGGGGGAAGAGAGGAGTTGCTGTGCAGAGCACATTAGTAAAGGAACAAGGACACCCTCCTTTTGTCCTGTTAACCTGCTGCTGAATCACATGTAACTCATGGTTTCCTCTGTAGTTTCATCTTACTCAGCTAAAAATATTAAGGGTGTGACGGATCACCAGAAGTCAGGTGAGACTGGATGGAAGGGGAGGAGTTGCTCTCATTTAGATGTCTTTTTTTCCAAGGTAGAGTTGGTCACACCTCTAATAGCTAGACTCAGCTGTGTTTTCAGGTAATCTTAATAACAGGTTGCTCGAGTGCTTAGCTTGTTTAATCTATTCAGTAATTAGAGCCAGCACCATAGTCATAAATGGAGTGAGGTCTTAATGAACCACATGCTTTGGCTCCAAGTACAGCTCCATACAGCTTCCTCATATGCAGCTTCCTCTTGGATAGGACAGGGCAACCATCAAATAGAGCAAGTGTATGTGGCAGCTGAAGATGTAAAAATGAGCATAATAAGGTCATTTCAGCCATGCAGGTTGAGGGAGGCAGAGCTAGCAATACTCAAGCTGGTTTGGTTCTTTCTTAAAGTCCCAGAGTGCTGAGAACTTTGTGGTTTTATTCAGTATTAAGCCTGACACCTCCAGCAATATCCACATGCTGAGGCAAAGTTTTTATATGACTCAGGAAAGAGCGTGTCTACTGAATCACTGATATCCAAACCTGAACAGCTTAATTGTTTTTTGGAAATCTGAATACAATTAAGTATAGTCTTTTCATTAGGTGTGAAATAACCACAGATGATGAGACTCCACTTACATAACAGTAAAAAAAAAGACTTGTTTTAGTTTGCCGCCACAGAATCTGAAATCTGCAACCTACAGCATTATGTTGTTTGTAAGGACTGAGAAAGTGATAAAACAAATAACTAGAAGAAATGTGTATATAAAATAGCTATGCTAAATATAAAGAAAACATTAAGATTGTCTTTATATTTAATAAAGTTCCTAAACCAGAAGTTGCTAGAAGCTGGTAAAATAGTCTGGAGGGCAAACTGTGTAAGCTTTTGCTGTCCTTAACCCACTGGCCATTGTCAGATACTGAGCTAGATAGAGCTTTGATATGATCTAGGATGGCTGTCTTCTGCACTCAGTCTGTTGCTTATCTTCTCTGGATACCACAAGCAGTTGCATCAGATTAGAAGAACAGACAGTGGGTGACCCAGGCTGTCCCAAGAATGTTTAATTGAAAAAGCACCAAGTAAGCATTGTATGAGGACATGACTAATGAAAGAAGAACAGAGGGTGGAAATTTAAGGAAAGGCAAAAATGATTAGCAATAGAAAGTACGTATTTCCCAAGATCTGGAACGTAGTAAGCAAGATCCCCAGGGATGAATGCTGTTCAGTTTCAAAAGTAGACTGAGTAGGAGCTTGGAAAATGCCATAAGAGAAGTGCTCTCATGTTTTCATCTGTTGACCTACTAACCTTTTCTTTGCAACATCTGTTATAAGAACTACTTTGCAAATAACTTGTTGGGTGCTTGGTTTTTTTTGTTACAACAGAAATCATTCTGCTCAGACACTGACTTATCTTGACTCTTGTTTTGCAAGCAGAGATATACCAGAACATCAGAAGAGTCACAGGGATTACCCAATATTTGCCTACTGAAGTGTTCCCAGTAACTGCTGGCAAAGGGGAAACACCTTTTCTGGCTATGTAGGCTACTTTCATCGCACTTACTGGATTCAGAGTAGCAATAGAGGTGTGGAACAGTTGTAGAGATCCAGAAAGAAGGACCCTGAGGCCTTCCTCTTGTGCTTCAGTTCTGTGCTTATGCCTATGTTAATCTGCAGTAGGTCACATTACATCGGTCTAATTTTAAAGAAGTTTACCTGAAATTTAAGTATTAGCTATACTACAGAGTTGTGCTGTATTCTCTGCTATAATAAATGGATATTACTAGCTTAATTTTTCGTGGTATCAGAACACTTTCCAGTGGATGAAGATAGGAAAATAGGAGCTGGATCCAGAATTTTTCACCTCAAAGTAACAAAACTCACCAAGAAAAATGTTCTATTGACTTGCCAATGAGAAGCATTACCCACATCGAAGTGGCAGCTTTTACGACCATGGTGGCATCAAGCTGATGAGCGATAATGGGTACAAGTTACTCCGGCTGGACAGAAGAGGAAAATTTTCCCAATGAGAACAATCAGCCATTGGAATAATCTCCCTCAGGAAGTACCGGATAACCCAACCTTGGGCCCTTTTAAGATTTGGCAAGGCAGGCTGCTGGGACATCTAATATAGGTCATGCTTTGCCAAGAAAGGTTGGACTAAATGGCACTTGAGGTCCTTTCCAACCTGGTATTCTATGATTCTGTGGTACTTCTCCTTCCAGTTGGTGATGCCCTCCAGAAGGAAACTAAAGAAGCAATATAGGCAAGCTTTTCCTCTATCTGGTGTGTGTATTATGTGGCTGGAGGACTGTGGTCGTACTGCAGGTGCTGAATTTAGTCATATACAGACAAAAAGTAAGGAAGATCACAGCTGAAATCTGTTAAGATGCTAATGTGAAACTGGTGTTCTGTTAAACATGTTGCTGGAATGATTACATAGCTTGGAAGTGCTGAGAAAGGTCATAAGCTCTACAGTTACAACAAATCGCAAAACAGCTGGAAATAAACAGTGGAAAGAGAAGCAATTCGTTGCGATGTCTGTCTTTAATAGCAAGTGAAGCTAACTTGACGGCTCTGGTGCTATCATCATACTGACTTATCTTTGATTAATGCATATGGAACCTCAGGAGCCCTGGAACGCTGTTTATACCTATTTCATAACTGCCTGCAGTTCCTTGTTAAGTAGTATGGCTGTGAGCAGTTACAAAGCTGTTCTGCTTCTCTTAACATCCCCGAGGAGACAGAATTTATCATTTTTCAATTCTGCCCTATAACAGTGGCAGAGAGATACGTCTCACACACATCCTACCTGTTCATTGGGCATTGTCACAGGGTGTGAGAATTAAAAATGTCCACTGATACCCACAACACCTCCTCTTTTAAACATGAGTGCCTTTCCTTCCCTCTGCCTTTCCCTGAGCTGCAGCAGACCTTGTTGGCAGGCTGGGACCTGTGCCTGGGAAGCTTTGCTGCCTTTTGGATGCTGCAGCGTGAGACGTTGTTATAGGCCTGCTTCTGATCCTCATCCTCTCCTGAGACTCCGTATATTCTCAACCGGCACTATTCTTTTCTTTTGGGAAAGCCTCTGCCTCCACTACCCGCCTTGGAATTGGACACCGCCTTCCACTCACACTCTCACTCACAGAGTGCAGCTGCTGACCCCATGGACACTCTGCTCTGACCTGAGACTTTTCAGGGGAGACAGAGGCACTCTGCCCATCTGGGAAAGTAAGCAAGACAGAGTGTGGCTGCTTTCCAGCCCTCCTCTGCTCCATGGCCACAGCAAGCTGTGTGGGCAGCAGTCAACAGCTGGGAGGGACTGGGAGAGACAGAGCAGTTCAGTGCAGTGCAGTGAGGAAAGGTGGAACAACAAAGGCATGAGACTGATATTGCTGGTCTGGTGGATTCCATGGCACTGTAGCAACACAAAGTCCATCCTTCATAATTCGTAAATGTCATACATTAGGACTGTGCCTTTTACACTTAGGCTGTGATACTGTAGGGATGCTGCATGTAGCCTTGTGTTAGTTTATATGTAGAAACATGATACAGCAACAGAAAACCCGTTGATGTTTCCTGCCATCATTGGTGAAGGCAGCAGAAAAGGGAAAATGCACTATAAAGGAGAGAAGCAGAGCAGTGAGTGACTGAACCATTTGCTACCACACACAAATGTTTGAAGGGTCTCAGGGCCTGGCCCGTGAGTGTATGGAACTAACCTGAGGTGCTGGAGCTGTTGGGATTTTGCCCTGCCAGTGCAGGTGGCAGTGTGCAGCTGGGAGAAGGGATGTCAGTGCTTACTCTCTCTCAGCAGTGAAAACCAGAGGATTGGTCCGATTGCTTCACCTCTGCAGCATGCAGGGAGACATTGCATGGACACAGCTCCACCCCTCACTCGTGTGGCTGCAAACCCTATAGTCACTCAACTGTTGTGTATGATATTGTACTAGCTAAGAACTTACAAAGTTCCAGCTACTTTTTGTCACCCAATTTTTCATTTCAGTCTGCTTGTAAGGATGGCTGAAAAATTATCTTCTGCTTTGGCTTCCTTATGCTGTTGCTGAAATTAATTGTTAACGAAGTTTCTTGTGGGGAATGTAATGAAAATATGGTATGATAGTAACAAGTTTCTGGCATGATTTGTGGCTACTGGTGGAAATATTTAATGATCTTTCTGTATACACATAGTAATTGCTTCTCCTGTATCACAATAATAGGTTGCAATACAATTACACTCTCGTTCTTCATCTGAGAAATAGGCACATGAGTGGAACAGAATCAGAAAAGCAGAATATCCCTCATATCTTTTAAATATTCATCTACTCACCTGAGATTCTGCAGTCTTTTGAATAACTCTAGACTTTTATAATCAAAGTGATTGTGCAGCCTTAAGATAAACAATTCATAAGATAGCTAAAGTTCATTTTCATAACAAAACTATGCATTGAGGAGTTATTCCTACGACTTTCCCTAAAGGTAAAGACTCTGAGGAATGCAATACATTGCAGATAAATCCTCCTAATATAAAGCAACATATTCTCAGTTACACGGAGATGAGCAGTGCTCACTTTTCTCTAATAAACTTCTGCTGGATCCTGGCTGCTGCTGAAAAAGCCTCTCTCTTTGAACAAAGGAGTCCCTGTCTTGTGAGAGCTCATTACCCATCTGATAATACTATTCATTTCTCTTGCACAATTCATCGGAGGGGCAGCGAGCTCCTCAAAAACATCTAATTAGGTCTTGTATCATCCTTGGGCTGCAAGTGTTACTTTACCTAGTTTACAGTTAACGGAAGCTGGGCAGAGGGGCTGCAGCCAGTATCCCAGAGCCACCTGCCTTGTCACTTCCCTGGCTAGGAATGCACCCTGGATGCCTTTACTCCCAGCTCTCTGTTCCAAGCTGCAAGCCATCACCTCTTGCAGGAGCTAATTAAAAACTAAGAAAAGGCTTTGACAAGCGTTCAAAAATGTTATTGGTACAGCAGATTTCTGCTGGGATCAGTCAAGTTTCTAGCACAGCTGTAATTGTTGCCTTTGTTGCTTAAGCTTTTTTAAACTAGTCAGAAGACTAAAGGCATGCCTGGACTCCTGATACATCACAAATTTCACCACAGTTCTTTGCACTGGTGTTTTCCTTGGCACTCTAGCTCCATTTATCAAAGGCATTTAAAAATGCAGAACCCTGAAGTCAGTGACACAGCTTCTTTCAGTCACATGGATGAAGGCAAAAGTTGCTGGTGTCTGCATATGCAGATTGAGAACTGGTATAGTTTCAATTATTTGTTGTTGATTTGTTAGTTCTAAGCCCTTAAAAAAAACTATCCTAGGTTATTTTTCAGATTCCATTGCAGCTCAGCTGCCAAAACAGCATTAATGTCCTTGGATTTGGTCTGATGTTAAATCATAAACCTTGAGTTTACAGATTTGGTCTGAGGGGGAAAGAGTTAACATGCAGGGCAAGCTTCCTTGTCAGCTTCAGAAAAAGCAAGTTATGCAAAAGTTGAGAAGTGAAAATCACTGAGAAAGTGGATCTTTTGAAAGGAAATCTGATGGTTTCAGCAAAATCCCACTAAACCTTCTCTTCTCATCACGTATGGGGGAAAGCAATCCTGTATCTGGAGTAGGGTTTGGAACAAGAGGCAGGGTGCTGCTCACTGCGGGGAGGGGTGATCTCTGCCTCTGTTTAACTTAGGTGAATAATATGTTAGAAAGGGTATCTTAGATGTAGAGAGAAGGGATCGGGATATCACCTACAGCATATTTCCCAACATCAAATTACTTGGCGTGACATTTGCTAGCACATGCTGTAATTGTTGTCTGCATTGCTTAAACCTTTTTAAACCAGGCAAAAGACTAAAGATTAATTTTTATCTCATTTTACTGTAGTGATAACTTGTACTCCAGCATAGCCATTCGCACAGCCCTGTGCCATGCTTCAGCAGAATAGTGCTGCTAGTGCTGCAGCAGTCAGCATTGCCAAGAAGTATGAAATTTGCTCCTTCTCTAGTAAAACTACAACTGTTTACTCATTTTAAGACATATTCAGAGTAAGGATTTTAGAGATCACTTTTTCAATTTGGGGAATAGCTGGATACTGGATGGGGCACATATTCTCAGTACATTTGAAAAAAAGCCAGCAGACAGCTAGAAAGAGAGTAAGTTAAACTATCACCTTACAGATAACCTGATGGTCAGAGAGCTCTTACCTCCTAATCTTTCACCCTTTCAGATTCCAATGAGAGCAATGTGCCAACCTGTGAGGTTTCCTGTGGCCACTGTGCGAGGAACTGCTGCCATGCTCTGTGTGGAGCATGTTGTTATGCTTTGCAGACCTGCCTCACCCCTGCAACAACAGCAGCATCAGAACGATGTGTTGCTGTATCAGTATTCCACTTGTGCAATGTGGCAGCATGTGATACTCTTAGAGGACTGGATCAATAAACAAGGCTGCCAGCTATTGGCAATGATACATCTCCACTCTACCCTGTTTGGTGATTTAGCCTCTTTGCAGTTGCTGCAGGACAGTCTGCTTTCAGTCAGTTGGCTCTGTTCACTGTCTTCCAGTGTATCAATAAATCAGGAAACTTTCCACTAGTTTCTCAGGATCTGACTGTGAGATGCCAGGCTGAACTCATTAGAGCAGGACTTGAGGGATGTTCAACACCTTGTGGGAACAGCTTCTCCATTCATAATGTCACCCCACACTACTTCTCTCTGGCATAGTGACTGCTTTCTTCAACAGAGTTCTCACCTTCTCCTACCTCTTTCCAAAGGTTTTCCCTTCTACTTGAGTGCTTTAGTGTAAACAGAGAGTGATACTCTTCACTTCAGCCTGTTTACACAGAGGCTGAGTATGAACTCATTAGTCTGGCAGGTTTCACTGCCAACTTTTATCCTTGCTTGGTTTTTCCAGCAATAGCTAATAGAAAGCATTGGTTTAATAAAACACATTATGTCTTCCTACAAGTGTGGGTTCCTCTGATCATTGTAGCCTCATGGCAGCATGCATGTTGCTACAACTGGCATTTCTACCATAGTTTTGTATAACCTTACTCAAGCAGGGTTAATAACAAACTACCAGTATTGCTGGTGCTGATGGAGCTTCACTTCACTGAGGCTAGTGAGAGTCTGGAAAATCCTCCATGTAGATATAGCCTATGGGAGCAATATAACCTTCATTAAACAGACAGGCTGAAAGCTTTGACAATGTCTTATGTGATGTGACTGACTACTTGTGTCAATGTCCTCACAAAGCTCTGATAATGGCTTTCAGTCCTGCCCTCCAGCACTGCTAATCTTCCAGCACCAGGTCCTCTGTTAGTCCTTCTTTTGTGATGTGTTATTTTATGGCTTTAAGCCGCTCCTTTGTTTTTCTTCTAAACCAGCAGTGTTTCGACTTCAAATCCAGGAAAATTCTACTGCAATTTGGGTCAGCAGATGTGGGGAAGGACAGTGTGTCTGGATATCCATGTGTGTCTGGCCTTGCCCTGCCTAGTGGCATGTAACATCGGTTAGACCTGGACAAGAGGCAGCACCTTGCTCCCAAATTAGAATCAAAAATGCTTTGTTTCCATCACGCTGTGGTATAATTGACTATATAGGTCAGTGAGGAAGGATGAATTATGCCATGTGTCCTGTACATATTAAACCCACGTTCTTTGTATAGAGGCACATGCAGTTTCTTGGTGAGAGTTACCAAGGCTGGGCCTCAGAGGTGGTTTCCAGCTAAGTGCACAGAACTTGCCTTACCTACAGGGTAGCTTGAATTCAAGTCTGGTCTTATGCGTTCACCCGAATCAAGGGAAAAGAAAGATGGTCGCGTGGTGGAGGTGTGCATGCAAACTGAGCTAGTCCAGGTTTCAGTCCCAATTTTCTTATAACTTCTTTTTTCTGCCCTAGAGCAAGTCACTTGAAATCCTGTTTCCCTGGCTGTACTTAACTCACATCTGCTGGTTTCTGTCCAGAGAAGACCTGACCACTCTCCTGGCCTGAACTGAACCACAGCCTGCTCCCAGTGATGCTTGTGCAGATTAGCAGTGAACTGGGACACTAAACCAAATGTCATTCTGGTTGTCGTTGTGCCTTATCAATCAGATGTGTGTAAACAAACACATTAATTTGAGGGAATTTTTGCAAGAATAAATGACTGGTATAAAGTACTTAATAGTACAGTGAGTCCTCACAGGGATCATTTATTCCCTTTATATCTTGAATACAGAGTTTAGCTAACTTGTGTGTTGATTTTCTTTCCTGGGTGTAGTGGCAGCTTTACTACTAAAACCTTTACCACTAAGATCCTCAGTTCTGCAATTAATCCTCCGAATATCTTTGAAACCCGAAAGTGAGGATAAAATCTTAGCTAACATTTTCTGTCTCCAATAGGGACCTAGCACTGAGCCACCCACCTTAGGCTCTCTTTTGTGCACAGCTGTCCAGGTTTAGGTTTTACTTTGGAGGAAGCTGAACTGTGCCATTTCATCCCCTCACTGTATTTCTGAGCTCCTTTGGTTTACAGGAATATGGGGTAAGTGACTCTGGTGTTGGTGGCTGCCTTTGACAGGTGGGTCCCATGTGGATGAGCTTGCAGAAGGACCTGAAGGTATCTTAGTGCAGTTCTCCTGCAATAGTTCCTTCAAAAGGAGAAAACATCCTAAATATGATCATATGTCTCTAAGCAAGGGAAACAGAGGCAAGGAAGTAAGAGGGTGAGCAAGGGCAGTTCTGCTCAGCATGTGGCTAGTCAGTGTGATGAGCTGGCCTGGGTAATGCGTTGGCCATATGTGCATGAGGGCTAAGGTGGGTTCCTGTACCTTGCTCAGGATGGGGAACAGACATAGGAGCAGGGCAGGCTTTGGATGTTTTCCCCTATAAGGCCCATGTCAGGTGGCAGCTGGAAAGCAAGATCTGCTTCAGAACACCATCAGCATTCTTTAAGAGCTTTTTTTCGCTGTTAATTGCTTTGTAACCTGTTATGATTAGACAGTAATGATTCCTGGGTCTAATGATAGGAAGTACTCATTAACACATGGGCAAAGGAGCAGTTCCCCAGAGCATGGATGTTTACCAAAAGGGAATATATGAGACATGTGAGTTTCCAAAACAGGAAACTGGAATTTTATGATATAATACAGCAGCATATTCTCCATTACCATCATCTGCCACAGTCTAGAGGAGGACACAAAGGGAATCAAGACTGCATAATACAAACTCATGTAATTATAACAGTGTCAGTGTGACTTTAGCCACTTGGTTTGGAAACAATTGCCCTCAAATATTGGCCTTTGACTGTAGAAAAGAAATACTCATGGGAGAAGCTTCCATTTGGATAGCAAATTAGAGGCATAAATTAAAAAAGAAAAGCAAGTCACTTTGAAAGCAGCTACCCATGGCGTAATACAGCGAACATCAGTGAGTTCTGCTCTGTGACTGGGGATGCTGAGCACTGCAATCAGCTAAATGAGCATCATGTATAGCAGCGTGGTCTATGTGGAGGAGATGAGGCCTTTCATCTACTTATGGAGAAGGCACCAATCTAGGAAAAAAAGGGTCAGTGTAATCTTACAGCAGAGGATTTCCTTTGTACCTAAGCAGAAAGTTGTAATTGGCCTAAACCCCCTAAAATTCACAGTAAAAAAGAAAATAGAGGGAAGGGGGAAGGGGGGGGGTGGGGGGTGGGGGGAAGATGGCTCTGCCCAAGAGAGGCAGACAGCACAGCACTGTGCTGAATCCCTGCCAAGGTACCTGGGGCATGTGGACATGCTTCTAGATTTGACATCTATTTCCAGAGCAGAACTGCATGAATGTGAGGCACACAAAATGCTCACAGCTTTTTCTTAAAAGAAAAAAGGTCATTCCTGTAGAGACATCCTTCTTCCTGTACCTTGCAACCCTTATGCATAGACCAGGAGACAGATGTCCTTGCATTGCTCTCTGAGATCAGTGCATTTAAAGAGTCCAAAATCAAGAGATTTTACCAAAAACAGGCAGCCAACCCATACGTAACTGCTACAACTGCATGTGCTTGCAGTGCAAGCTTTGCAAGAACTTTTTCCAGTTGAAGTAGCAGGAGGATCATATTTAGGACCAGAGACAATTATTCTGCTCTGGAATTTCAAGATGATGTTGACTTTTACCACAAATAGAAAAGATTAGTTCCAGCATTTCACAATAGGAGGGTCCCAGAGTCAGGTGATTGGGGCCCCAAGTTCTAAGTGGAGAAGATATTCCATTGTGCAAGAGGAGAGAAAAACAAGGAAAATAAAGGTATTGTCTGCCGCTGTTATCTGCTGGAGGCCCAGCTGAATTTCTGCAGATGGTAGATAGCTTTGCCAGCCTTCACAATCCAGTGCCTTTTCTTCTTACTTGCTTTGTCTTTAGGGAAACATGCAACATTTAGCAATTAGGTTGTGATCCAACTATACAACAAGGTCAAGGAAAGCTTTTATGTTATTAGAGGTTTTTTCCCCTAACACAACTAGTTTTAGAGAACATGGTCATGTGCCTCGTATTGTGGCAACAGTGGAGGAAGAAGTCTGTGACTGCAGAGCTCACAGTTTAAAATGAGAAAAGGCATTTACTGGAAACCCAGAGAAAAGGGGAATGCAGATGAACTAGGGGCTTCCAGGGAGCCCAGGAAGCAGATACACCTGGGAGAGATGCTGCTACTGCTTTATGAATTCTTACTAACTTCACTGGGGTTTTGCAGATAATCTCACAGTTTGGGTCCATCTCCCAGAGACCCAGGGCTGGCAGTGGTAATAACTTGCAAATTAAGAGTGTTTAAATTATGCCTTTCTCCTGCATGATATCTTATGTTGTGCAGTTCAAACGGTTGGTTTTTATTCTGCACTGTTGCTTTCTTTTGCATCATCTAACTTTCTGCCCATTGCTATTCTTCTTTCCTTTGCACAGGTGCCACAAAACTTTTCAACATCAATGCCACAATAACAATAAAAAACCTTCCATCTCCTTGGTGTCAGGCAGGATGCAAGAATTAAATATATGTCCTGCGTACCTTAGTACAAATTGATTTGGACCTAGCTATAAACCAATAAGTAATAAGGATTTGTAGGCTTTCCTACCTCCTTGTCTGACAGCAGTAGAAGATAGGATCAAAACTCACAAACTGAAGCACTCTGTGGGAAATAACATTCAGAGCAAAAGTAACTGGTGGTGGTTTAAGGAATATCCAGGATCCTACAGACTTCGGTCTGGGCTCCAGACCCCTGCTAGTGCAGAGCAGTTACCTGGATGTGAGTGAGAGTCCTCTTGGTGGAATATGAGGCAGTCTGGTCTGTGGCTATTAGAAACTCACTGTGCATGCAGAAGAGGAGGATGAGCTCATGTCTGTCTCCAGCAGGCATGCTGGTGATCTGCAGTGCCAAGTGGAGCCACAGGGCATGCGTCAGAGGAGTCAGATGTTATCATTGGCAGGGCACACCAGAGTCAGGATCTGAGACCAGGAATCAAATTCTGCTGGGAGAGACTGAGAGCAAGCCTTCTGTGGAGCTTATGTTGTCAGTAGCCTCTCATGAGACTCTGGGTCTTTTTCTCTTGTACTCCATGGTGAGTTTTGCAATCTGATTTTGCTGAGAGAAACTCACTTTGGTATGTCAAGGGTAGACTCTTTGAGAGGCCCTGATGTTGAGTAACACCAAATCTAACACTGCTGAAGTCCGGATCCGGAGCTGTTTTTATTTCCTGCAGAGGAAAAAAGCATCTCTTTATCAGATCCCAGCTGCAGCTGTCTTCAGCAGCAGCAGCAGGGCTTGAAACAGAGGGAGAAGCAGAGTCTGAGTTCTGACCCCAGAAGGATTTCAGAGTGTGAAGCCATGGTATTGCAGAAGATGATAGCAAAGGTGGCAAAACCTATTGCTCAGCACTTCAGGCTATGTGGCAAGATGGGCTGTTTCTTGTATTTTTGACTTTAGCTCTTGACAGCACCACTGCAGAGCTTCGGTCAAAACCCCAGCAAAAACTTAGTGAGAGCCACTGCCTCGTGGGGGCCATATGAGTTAATGTTCCTGATGAGGCAAGAGCTCTCCTAAATCCCTGGAGGCTTTGTGAAAGAGGCTGTTTAGCTCCACAGCCAAGACCTTGCCTATATGTAAACAACTGATCCAGAGCAAAAGTCTCTCTGCTTTGCCCTTGTGTGAGGCAGTGATTTCTTCTATACGCAACTTAGGCCAAAGGGGCGCTTTGGTGTTGTGGTGACTCCATCAGGAGATGAGACCTGGACATGCACCTTCTGTCCAATCTCCTTTCCCTCTCCATGCTGACCCCATGCCCTGAGTCCCACGGGACAGGTTCTTGGTGCAGCGGCTGGGAGCTCTGCTGCAGTGCAGCCTGAACCCTGATCTTAAGGTCAGGAGAGTAGGGCTGGAGGGTGCAACATCAGCTGCATCTGTGTGCAGCTCAATCTGAAACCCCTAAGGTCTGGTGAAAGGAACTGCTACTTTTCCAAGCACTTTCCTACCTTGCTTTGCCTCTGCTACACGTGGACTAAGTACAAGGTCCCATCTAAAGGCTCTTGAAATAGCAGGAAAGACTTTCCATGACCCACAAAGGTGCTGAACTGGGTCATCTTTACAGCTCCTGGGCAACAAGCCAATGTTTATGGAAGCTGGGCCTTTTCCACTCAGTCCTCGTGGAAAACAAGGGTGACAGCAGAAGACCTGCCTTTGATAAAGCCATGTTAATCTTGGTTTACAATCACTTCCATGTTTTCTGTTCACGTCTCTTTCTGCAAGCCAAAGTTCATAAAAGCCTGATGAGGCCAACAGGAATCTCTCCATTATCTTGGAAATTAAGATCTTGGTTCTGACCCTGAATCATTTTGCTGCCTGCAAGGCTGAGCTGTGTGGCTGGCAAAACTCTTGACTCCTCCCAGTTCAACTCTTGTTTGTCATCCTTATGGCAACCTGCACGTAGGCATCATCCTTGCGTGAGGTTTGATCTTCTCAGTCCCTGCAGCATGCTGCTCCTGCAGCCTGGACTTTGTGTGGTATAGGATGGTGCTGCATCCCGACACAATCTTCTTGTGCCACTATGCCATTTGCAGCAGTTCTTCTGTGTCTTCTTCATTTTCTCTTTATAGATCATCCTCTCTGGAAGTTTTATATATGGCTCTGTGGTAGCCAGGCTCCCACAGTGCAGAAGGACATAGCTGTCCCATGGTCAGAAGATGGGATGGAATGGAAGAGCATCATGTGCGCCTGGGCAAGAGCTATAAACAATCTGCTTCGAAAATGGGGTTTCGCGATCAGTTCAGTGACCAAATCCTTTAGTGTTCTGGCCATAACTACATTAAAATACCTCCTGGAAGATCTGAGCTGTATACTGTGATCCATGTCCCCTGGTTAGAGCCTTCCATGTTATTTACTGCACTCCACCAACGCTGCTTCACGGTGGCGGACTGAAGCATACCTTTTTATAAACAAATTGGTACATTCAGATTAGCATTCAGGAGCTGAAATTGCTAATTCTTTCCTAACTTTTACAAACCCAGCCAATTTAGTTTTGAAATCTTAAGAAATACCTGATTCAGATTACTTGGCTGGCATGGTTCATATTAGACTGAGTGTAGCCACATTAGAAACATTTTTAACATTTTCTAACATGCAGAGACTTGGTTCACTGGAGTAATGGAAAAAAAAAAAAAGATCTCTGCTAAAATACCTTTGGAGCATATTCTCTT
Organism: Ara ararauna; assembly: GCA_028858755.1. NCBI lineage: Eukaryota > Metazoa > Chordata > Aves > Psittaciformes > Psittacidae > Ara > Ara ararauna. The sequence continues at coordinate 109,302,645 of CM054377.1, read as the reverse complement.
TTAAGACAAACATAATATAGGCATACTGATGACAATATTCTGCTTCAACGAAGATCAGAAGAAAGATTTTATGTGTTGACCTGCTCCAGAAGATGAGGAGGCCGGAGGGTGGAATACTGCATGCAGCTTTCCAGCAGGCTTGTGACTCTTCAGTTCAGCTGTGATAAACTGGCAGCTTGTCTTGAGCTGGCAGCTGCCTGTCCTGCCTGTGCTGCCACTGAGTCACTATGCAGAGCAACCTGACGCACAGGAGGGCAGGTCTGTGCCTTGAGATAGGGGTGATGGTGTGATGCTGAGCTGAAACTTCATACGAGGACATGGGTGCTTGGTGTGGATTCATCTGCTTTTGGAAGTATTTGAGTGGAGCTTGAAAGTGAACAGGAAATATTGTTGATTCGTAGTAGCGTGCAGAGTTGATGAGCTTCAGCAATGTTAAGGAGGTCATGGCTGGGCTTTTCATTTACCAAATAGTAGCAAAGGAGTAAGTTTGGACCACATGTATTTTGCCCTTCTTAATGGGAGTATGTTTTTGTACCCTCTAAACTACAATGGAGGGATTCTTTTTTCTATTAGGCTGTAGTCTTCCCTTCAAAAATAGTTGAGCGTGGCCAAAGCAAAAATCCCAAGCATTCGGGCTGTTGCTTGGCTGAGCCTTCTCATCTTGGCACTCACTTGGAGCGTGTTGCTGCTCCTGAGGATGATGGAACGGTTCCCACTGGGAGCTGGATCAAGTTTTGAGCTGCTCCTCACTGCTTGTTTATTTGTCCTATTCTCCGGGCTTGGCAGGTGGCATTTTTGCTCAGTGATTCATTCTCCGGCACATGCATTTATCTGGGCTGACATTTTAATCATGCAAATAAGGATCTCCTTAATGAAGAAAAAAATTAATTTCACAACTCTTGCTACAGACACAGTGACAGTCCTGTTAATGTCATTATATTTATAATACAATCAGCAGCTTTTCCGTAATTACTATAAACTGATGCACTTAACAGTGGAGTAAAGGTTATACAAAGAGCTGTGTGACTCCTCTTGTTCACTCTCTTTTTTATCTAGAGCATTTGGCACTCTTCATGTGTCCTTTTGAAATCTTTGGTCATCACTGCTTCATTGCTTGTATTGCAGATGGCTTCGCCTTTGTCAGAGGAACAGACAGAATAAGTGGCAAGGAGACAACTCCTCTCTGACCTTTTGTGGCTTCTTGTCTTTCACATCGCAGGCTGCAGAGTAAACACAGTGACTCATTCTCTTTTGGTAAATAGCTGCTTTCCCAAGGTTTTGTTATTTGCAGGATTTTTCCATTAATATTCTGCATCCAAGGAGCAGCAGGATATGATCTACGAGCAGCCACCAGGCTGGTTCTGCCTCTGAACTGTTACAGATTTGGTAGCCAATAAGGAGTTGAAATACCTGGGCAGGACCATACCCTTGTAGCACAGGTTCTTCCACAACATGCTTAATTTTTCAGTTCTTCCCCAATGCAGTGTGTCAATGACAAGCTTAAAAAAGGAGTTACATAGCCAAAAAACAGACAGAAAAAAGGGCTTCCTAAGGGGGAAGGGTGCTAAAATGCTGTGAAATTAGTGGAAAGCAAATGACTTGTGAAACTGAGGTGTCAGGATGCTCGGCACCACCGTGCAGTGTCAGCCTGGGAGGAGAAATAGCTGTTTCAGACCCAAAGCCTTTTTTCTCCACTTGTTCTTTGAAATGCTGTGAGTGAGGTGGCCAAAGCTCAGGTAAAGATGATCTTAGTCCCCTAGAGTGAAGGGGATTGGGAACAGCACTCTGGTCTCAAGGTGATATGAGCCACCCTTAGGCTGTGTTACCTCTGAGGAAAGGTGTTTTAAGGTTGGGTTTTTAACCTTGTGATCCAGGGAGGGTTTAAGTGTTTGAAAACGTTTCAGAATAGAGCATTTGCTCTTGAGTTCAGGGCGCTTCCCACAGGCGCTTGGGGTTGTTCGTTTAAAAAATTTCATGTGTCAATAATGTCAGCCTCAGCCTTTCATTTTTACCCAAATGGGAATTTCCCTGGTGGCAGGAATGCAGGAAAAGCAAAGCTCAGCATCTGAGAGCAAAGGTCTCAGGAACAGCAGGTTTGCTGCCAGACCTTGGGGATTTCTCAGAAGTGAAAGAGGAGGAGGCGAACAGTAAATGAAGGGAGAAAAAGCACAAAAGCAAGGAAAGGACTAGAGGATATTGGCAGGAGAGGTTCAGCTTGTTGGTGAGCAATTCAGAAGCAATATTTCATGTCACTTTGGCCCATGATTGCCACCATACCGACATGGATTAAGGACGTGATATATTTAACTGACCTATCTAGGCTGGAGAAGTCCTGGTGTAGGTGGAGTATTGGAGCTGCATCAAACAGGTAAAATTTCTATCTGCCCCAGCAGCAGTCACTGTGCATGGCACAGGCTCAGGAAAAGCTAAGTGGAATGAAAAAAAGTCAGTGCTTGCCCACCAGGGGAGGGGCTGGCCGGGAGGAGGCAGGAATGAGGAGGAACATGTCTTGGCTGTACACATGCCACGTAGCATGGCACTTTTGCTCCTTTGAGTGCCGGCCAGCTTCGTGGCTCATCATGCCTCTGCAGCCTGATGTGTTCAGGTTAGTCCACATTTCCATATATTGTTAATCTTTCTTCTGGCAGATGCTTTTTGTGAAAGCAAAAAACCTGAAAAACCTTCTAATTCAGACATTTGTTTTCACTATCTCCTTCCTCTTAGAAAACATGCAAGCCTGCAGAAAGACTTCCTCAGTGATGCCTTCCTGTACTAAAAAGGCTCAGAATCACAGGTGAGGGGATCAGTTCACATATATTGAAGTGATGCTTGCAGCCAGGGTGTGAAGCCTGTGTTATTGCTGCTCAAGATGTTTCCCATATTCATCCTTGTATCTCAGTGGGAGATCACATCCCTCGTGAGTGACAAGACAGTTTGTTGCCTTTGCTTCAACTTCCAAAAGCCTGGAACATTGAGTTGCAGTGAAGGACCCTTTGAAGTGTTTCTACACCTGTCTGGTTCTTCATTCAGGGATGATTATTGTATGCATTTTTATTAGATAATAACCATTTGGTATGATATGTCTTTTTCTCTGACACAGGAGCATGCCTTAAACCAGAGCCATAAAATAGGGCCCCAGCATGAAGGTTTCCCAGGCAGCCCTCACAGCCCCCAGGGCTTCTTGTCTTGTAGTGCCAACCCCTGTTGTTAAACTGTCATGGATCTCACCTTTGGAGACTGAGATGAAAAAAAGAGGATGAGTGCTATGGTGTGCATGACAACGTTTATTTGCCTTTGGTTTTCCAGCCTTTTGGAATTACATTTTAAAAGATTGCTCCCTGCAGGGACAAAGTCTTGGAGCTCATTTCTGCAGTAGTAGCTGACATTTGTCCATATCCTCATGACCGCAGAAGCTGGAACAATTAGCAGTGAAATCACATTATGAGAACTGGTGACTGCACATTTACTGGTTGGATGCAGAAATAAACTGGTTGTCCCAGTTAAATCTTCCTTCTTTCAGGCTGCAATGACAGCCTGGTCTGTAGGTTGTCCTTGCCCGCTGTACATCATGTGGCATCAGTGCCCAACACTCACAGATACCAAGTGCTGGCAAAGAATTAATTCTCTGCAGCGTGAGATGTTGGACACCATTTGCTGCTGGCGCACCAAAGCTGGTCGTCATGTGCCTTGGCAAGCTATTGCCACTTGGTTTTGTGTCCTCTCCTGTTGGACAGGGACTTTTCCCAAACCCTTCTCCAGAAATATTGAAGATTTCTCCTCTGCAGTTTCCAGATAGGACATTCGCTCTGCTGGGATCACCCGGTTGTCTTTCCCCTATCCATTTGTTGGATAGGAGAGGGGTCCTGGACCAAGAGGTCTCATCTTTTCTCTTCTCAGCACGTTTCTGAGGAATGATGCATTTTTGTTCACCTAAAATCTCTGGCTGGTGAGAAGATGTGTGAAAGCTGCTGAATGGCCCCAGAGTGACATGATGCTCTGGGGCTTCCTGGTAGTCTGCACTTCTGTCACTTGGCAAATGGCAGTGCTGTGCTGCTGCACTACTTAGATATGATGGCTTGTTCTCTACTGTGTGAGTTATGGGGGAATTAGTTCCTATCTTGTGAATTGATTTTTGGGAACCTTTGGAGATAGTGTGTAGGAAACATAACTGTGTAGTGTGCAGTCCCATCAGCAGGATCAGGATCTCTGGTGATAGCAGGGAACCTGGGCAAAAATGGTGTCCTGTGCTTGCAGACCCTGTGAGCAACCTTGGAGGGATGCAGGGAAGGGAAGAATTTTAAGTTTCCTCTACAAGCACAGGGATTAGCCCAGACAAAACTTCCAGGGATGTCAGCAGCAATCTGCTTGATTGAGGGCTGTGTAGTGCTGAAAACAGGACAGGTCTGGCATAGTGAGCTTATAAGAGACTTGAATTAGACTCTTATGAGAACACTTTTTGATTAATTGATCACATTATTATGATAACTTTCCAGATGTTGTATTGTTTTCCAAATATACACTGATTTTCCTGTCTGACAATAGTAACATGAACAATGTCTGGTGTGCACAGTTCATTCTGCCTTTACATCAGGATTAAAACTGAGGATTTCAAAAGGCAAGTGTTTCTGAGGCTTTATTTGCAGTGCTCCAACTAAAAATAGATATGCTTCCATGGGGCACATTAAAAACATGTAGAAAAAATGTTATAACCAAAGCTTGAGCTGATGATCTCTGTTCCAAGAACCTGAAATCTTGCATGGACTCCTTACAGGCGGAGCAGTGCCAGCTCTGTGTGCCACAAGCAGAGGTATGTGATGTGTCTCGTAGAGTCAGCAATGTCAAATTTGGCCTTGGAAAGCAAAATCAGCATATGAGCAATCATGGTAATGGCTGCTGCCAGCTCCTCTCCCCCTTCCCTCTCTCCTCTCTCTACTCCAGGAAGGACATGAAAACTGTTAGTTGGGGCATCACCTGCAGAGGATGAAAGTGACATTTCTGAGACACATCGCAAGGGAAAGCTGAGATGTTTTGATCCGTCTCAGGCGAGGCTGATGGCAATTTAAAGAAGATGTTTTTGTACATGCTGAGCTGTCACAGTGCCTGGCTGACGGACAGAACTGCTGGTGGAAGAGCAGCGTTGTATAGTTCTCCAGCAAGAGTGGCTGTGGAAGCAGAATCTGATCTTTAATTAACCCAGCCATCAGAATGGGAACCGCAAATGCTTACTTGTAAGAGTTTGGGATGTTTTTTAACTAACATAAAATAAATTCTAAGGATTGATCTGAAACCCTGAGGATCTTCAGTCCGTTGCCATTCCTTCTCTTGAGCTCTCAATCCATATACTTATTGTTCAATATTAAAATTTTTAATATTAGCAGATTACATAATTCAGTGTTACAGCTCACATATATAATTTTTAATATATATCTATTAAAATGATATATATTTTCTAGCTAGAGAGAATCCTGTGCTTTGTTAAGCCAAAGGAGAGAGTACAGCTAAGACAGTGCTAGTGCCTGGGTCAGCAGCTGGTTAAACCTTTTATGCCACATCTTCTCTTCCCAGCCTTTCTTTCCTGTTCCTGTTTTCCTCTGCAGGGTGGGAATCCAGCAGGGATGAGCTTTATATCATCATTGAAATTCAGAATAAACTTTGAAATAGGACAAGGCTGCTGAATCCTGAGTGTGCAGTGCTGCTGGGCATGCTGCTCTCTGTACTTTGATGCTTTACAGCTCATTTTTGCTTAATTCAAAAAGTTATGTGAGGGAGCAGTAGCAAAGAGCCAACATTAGATAACATTTTCTGTTTGTTTTGAGGAAGAAAAGCCTTTTGTTCTTGTATTTTATTGAAAAAAATTTAAGCACATATTTTAGATGTGATCAATTGTTAATGTTTTCTGATGATCTGTGCAACATCTATCAATTCAAAACAACAGGCAACAAAACTATCTCTTTTTGTTGTTTTCTTGACATAATTGTATCAGTATAGAATTTATCTGCATTTCTGAAGTGCCTAATGCTATTCTGCCTCTAGATGCTGAGGTAAGAGGCTTATATTTGATCTTTGCATAGGCCATGTGTCTGATTCTACTAGCATCTGTGTGGAATTTCCACCAGTCTGGGATCCAGCCTGTTGTATGCTTGTAAGCATGGGGAAATATCACAAGAAGTAACATGAGCAGTGAAGGTGTATTTATTGTGATCTACAGAACATCAAACAAACTACAGATAGGAGGTGTCTCACAAACTAAGACACACATACCTCAGTGTTTATGTGTATGTATATGCCTATGAAGAAAATGCTGAGTTACTATTACAGATGATGGGGATCCAGGGTTCAGTTTGGTGTCCTCATCTATTGCCATCCAATATATCCTAGGATATCTGAGACATCCACATATAACCCATGTGAGCAACCTGCTCTAGTGGAAGGTGTCCCTGCCTGTGGCAAAGGATTGGAACTGGATGATCTTTAAGGTCCCTTCCAACCCAAACCATTCTTTGATTCTGTGATTCTATGAATCTATTATTCCATGATTCTGTAATTCCATGTGAAAGCCATGAGCTTCTGGAGTGAGCTGTAGTCCAGTTGAGATACCTTGCAGCATTTCAGAGTATGCCAGATCCCTGCATTTGGGCAATTGGATCAAGCCCCTGACATAGGTGTCTTAATTTTCAGGTTGAATCTCACCCTTCATGCAGAAAGGATGCAGGAAGGATTCTTCATTCAGTCAGTCAAACTTAGATATTCATCTGAGAGGCCTTGAGCTACTGTCTAGGTTTCAGTTGGAATAGAGGGTTTGTTTTTTTCTTGATACAGTGCTGTGTTTTGGATTTAGTATGAGAACAACACTGATAATACCAGTATTTTAGTTGTTGCTCTGTAGTGTTTACTCTAAATCAAGGACTTTTCAGTCTCTCATGCTCTACCAGTGAGGAGGGGCACAGGAAGCCAGGAGGCAGCAGAGACACCTGACCCAAACTAGCCAAAAGGGTATTCCATACCACAGCACATCGTGCCTAGTATATAAACTGGGGCAGTTACCCTAAAGGCCCAGATCACTGCTTGGATCGGGCTGGGTACAGGTTGGCAGATGGTGAGCAATTGTATTGTGCATCACTTCTTTTTTCCCCTTGGGTTTTATTTGTGTCTATTATTATTATTATTATTATTATTATTATTTTCAATAATGAAGCTGTTCTTATTCCATGAGTTTCATGTTTTTTTTTCTGACTCTTGTCACCCTCCCACTGGAGATGCAGTGTGTGGGAGTGAGCAGCTGTGTGCACTTAGATGCTGGCTGGAGTTAAACCACGACAGTCATTTTTTGTGCCCAACATGGTGCTTGAGGAGCTTGAGATAATGACAGGATTGACTGGGACGCGCCAGATTGAATTTGTACCTGTTATTGCCGTTCAGCTACTAGTTGTCAGGTTCCTGTGCTGCAGTGGGGCTTGCTTGACTTACTGTATGTTAGAGTCTAGTGCTTATTAGTGGCTGCTTTTTGCTTTTGCTGCTTGCTGTAGTGCTGTACAGCTTATCATCTGACTCTGCTGTGCCTGGGAACATTCTGATAACAGCAGTGGCTATGTGTCTGGGCTGGCAGATGGCCGGGGCATCACAGCTCTTTCTGTGCTGCTGTACTGGACAGGCTGGAACTCCAGTGTGAGCTGGAGTCAAAGACACTGTGACCTGTGTTTGAGTCCACATGACAACATGACACCCAAAGTGTCTGTGGCCATGAATATGTACCCACCAAAGCACATACATCTCCAAGTGTCTGTGGCAAGTATACTTCTGATATATACATCCAGGTGACCCAAGGATAAGTCCATGCTGGAGAAGGTATGCTTTTAAGGATTTGCAGCTGTGCATGAAGTCATGCTGGAGCACCTCAAAGCATGGGCCATGGATAAGCTCACAGACAGGGTATACCCCTGGAGGGACTACAGCGATGGGCAAAGACATGTTGGAGCACATTTACTCTGAAGGGGCTGTGGCTGTGGATAAGGCCATGCTGCAGCAGGTACATCTCTAAAGGCACAGTGGCCCATGGATAAAGCCATGCTGGAGCAGGTGCACTTCAGAGTTACTGTGGCTGTGGATAAGTCTATGCCACATCTGATATACCCCTGAAGAGGCTGTGGCTCATAGATAAAGCTCTCCTAGAACAGGTACACCCCTAAGGGACTGCAGTCTGTGGATAAGTGCAAACCGCAGCAGTGACAAGGGGAGGAGTTCATTGCAATGTTAAACCCTATAACCTGGCCCAAAGGGACCAGAAGTGGAGATTGTAATGGAAATACCTTCAAGCTGTTACAACCTGGGATTTGAGTTGTATGTGATAGGAATTACTATAACAAGAGCCACCTGAGCCAGTGGAATACAAACCGTACAAGAAGCAGTGCAAGTACAGCAGTGTCCTGACCTGAGCTGTCTTTGATGCCCAGTAACTCCACACAACACACTACCTATCCTGTTCTGAATGACCACCATAAGAGCTGGGTCTCAAAGTCATGGATTAAATTAACTCAGTGGATGTTTCTGTGGACATTTCTGAACATATTATGAACATTTTACAGAAGTGGTCTGTGGACTACAGGAATGATATCTGTGTATTGTTTCGAAGAATGGGGTGGTGACTAACGAGGACGTGTTGGATAGTGTGGAACCTGAGCATGATATGAATGGTGAGGAATAAGGGATGGCGAATGTGTTTTTTTCTGCAATAGAGTTAATTTTCTTCACGGTAGCTAGTATGGGGTTATGGTTTGGATTTGTGCTGAAAACGGTGTTGATAACACAGGGATGTTTTTGTTGCTGCAGAGCAGTGCTTATGCAGAGCCAAAGCCTTTTCTCAACTCACCCCACCAGTGAGGAGGCTGGGGGTACATGAAAAAATGGTCCAGCTGACCCCAGCTGACCCCAACTGACCAAAGGGATATTCCATACTATATGATGCCATGGTCAGCGTGTAAAGCTGGGGAAGAAGAAGGAGGAAGGGGGGAAGTGGACAGTGATGGCATTTGTCTTCTCAGGTGACTGTTACACCTGATGGAGCCCTGCTGTCCTGGAGATGGCCGAACACCTGCCTGCCCATGGGAAGTGATGAGCGAATTCCTTGTTCTGTTTTGCTTGTGAGAGCAGCTTTAGTTTTACCCATTAAATTCTCTTTATCTCACCCCATGAGTTTCCTCACTGCTACTCTTTTGATTCTCTCCCCCGTACCACTGCAGGGGGGAGTGAGTGAGTGGCAGCGTGGTGCTCAGTTGCTTGCTGGGATTAAAAGATGACAGGTATCTTGCCCAGCTTCCAGAAAGTTGTATGTCTCCTGTAGGGTCCCATGGAAAAGGCCTGGGAAAATGTCTTGGAAACCCCAGGTGCTCTCAAAGGGGTCTACAGCCTCACTCTTTGACAGCTGACTTGTGCACTGTGCTTCTGAGCAGATGCCTTCAGGCTCCACTGAAGCTGGTTGCAGTGAAGCGGTTGATCCACATGACTGCAGCATTGCATTTGGGCAGTCCCTTGCTTGAGTAAACTGCAGCACAAACAAGAGAAGGATATGACCCTATTTGCCCGTATCTCACAGACTAACCCTCGCTATGGGGTCCTCAGAGTCAGGCAGAGTGAGAATAGGCATGGAACAGATCCTGAAGGATTTGGGGAGGATCCTTCACCTGAGAAGGAGGTGGAGCCCAACCGTGGCAGGCTGTGTGCTGTGGTTCCCCAAGGCACTTGTGTGATTGCAACATCCAGGAACAGCACTGCAAAATTCTCCTTAAAATATGCTGATCACACAGGAACTTGAGGCAGCTGTACCACAGTGTCTTACAATAATTACTTGACATCGCTTTAGCATATGAAATTGGTTTTGATGAGAGCTCTGATTGCTCTTTTGATGCAGGTCTTGTTGTGAAGCTGCACAGGAGTTCAGGGCTTTGAGGTTTTGCTTTCTTTAAAACGTGGAGTTTCAAATTCCTTTGGTGAGGGTGTTGCGTTAAAGAGTGTGTGTGTGGGGGAAACAAACCCCTTGTTTTACTTTCAGATACGTTGCTATCGGTCTGACCGCGTCCGCTTATATCGAACCTCTAATGGTCTGGGAGCCAATCCGACCGCGTCCGCTTATATCGGACCTCTAATGGTCTGGGTTTTACCCGACCGCGTCCGCTTATATCGAACCTCTAATGGTCCGGAGGCTAATCCGACCGCGTCCGCTTATATCGAACCTCTAATGGTCCGGAGGCTAATCCGACCGCGTTCGCTTATATCGGACCTCTAATGGTCTGGATTTACCGATAGTAACAATTAGATATCAAAACAGTACGACTTACTGACTAAATTTATTAGTGCAACAGTTACAGGTTCTTATGGATTGCCGGTGATAAATACTGTCTGCAAAAGCACGTGCATACAATGGTTACATGAATACAAGCGCTTAATAAAGTTGACACAACTTAGTTCTAAAAGATAGAGGTGACAATAAAAATAACTCTATAGAGATTCTAAGTTTTTCCTAGGAAAGCACTGGATACAGTGCGAGTCTTACCCACAGGCGTCCCTATGGGGGGGGAAGAGAGGTCCAGCCCGTCGACCGGTCCCAGGAGTCGGTTGATGTTATCTTCCGTGACTCGTCCACGATGGTATCTTCCCCAAAATCCCACTTTCTCTTGGGCTATTTTATATTATTTTTACCTTTAAGGTGGAGCTTGAGTGACTCTAGTCATACATACCTTTATTACCATTGGTGAAAATTTCTCTCGCCTCGATTTAAAGGTATATGAGACTAAAAATTCAGAGAGCATGCTCAGAGAGAGGTGGTCTTATTTCGGAGGGGGGTCGCACTGGAGAGGGGTGTGTATTTTAGCATTATAATGAAGCAAAGTTCACACTAGGACGGTATTTTGTCAAAAAGATGACAGGCCGCTGGCTCAGGGTAGCAAGTATGCAGCTTATCAGTTTCTTGTACCACCTAGTTCCCGTTTTATCTGCTGAAGTTAGGACAGAGCATAACCGCAAGATCTCCACCTCGCTCTATCCTCCGCCTGTTACGGGAACCGCTGTGGAGTGCACATTCCTGGCATACCAGGTATGGCTGCATCTCGCCCCGAGAGGCCCTGAAAGTCCGTTTCTCTCTTATGTGTGGACAATGCTGCATTTTGAATATAGATTTAATTTCCAATTATCCCAAATTTCTTAATTATTCCACAGAGGGTTTGTGGCAAGACACATTTCTCACTGTCATTGCTGTCTGGAGACCTCATTTTTCAGCATTAACTTTAGTGTTGATATATAGCATGCATCTTAGATGTTTGCGATGCTTTAGCACTGCTTGGAAACCATTGCTCTGTTGCTCTGCATGCTCTACACAGGGAAGAAAGTGGGTTGGTGACTGGAGTTACTTGAGGATCAGTTGCGCACTTACCACTGGTCTGTTGGGAGGGTATGAAGCCACCCAGGGCTACAGCCAGGTTTTTCTGAGTGCTGGTCCTTAGTACTGTGCCAGAAGAGCTCTGTGTAGGTATCCAGTCACTTGCAAATCTCAGTGTCAGCCCTGGGGGATACTGACATTTCAACCTTCATTTGGCAAAAGTCAGAATAATAGCAATTTAGATGGAAAAGGAGATGTAAATAACAGCAATAGTAGCATCAAACCCAGGGAAAAAAACCCCAAGCTCAATTTAATAGTGTTCCCAGGTTTCTTTTTGCTGTTCCTGAGATCTGTGTATCTTGAAGTTTATCCCAAGTCAGATAGCGGGACAGTTGCAGCCTGAGTTGCAGAGCCAGTGCTGGGGCTGGAAATCCCTGTTTCTGATACAGCGTTAGGCTCACTTGGCCCTGAGCTTTTCTTAAAGGATTAATCTATGAACACACAGATGTGTTTATAGAATTCTTAACTCTGTGTTTCTCCTTCAAGCTCTGCTCTCCGAGGAAGTTAAAGGCATGATGGAGAACTGAGGGATTCCTTGCAACCATATGTTCAGGTTAATTGCAACTGGCATTGCTATCAGGTATTCTCTAAAGGAAAAGAAACCAAGATGTGTTTGTACAACTTCTTGAATTCTGATCTATTCCCTGAATTTGCTGGGGAAAAGTGGCACTTGGCTTATGGAATGCTTCCTGCACAGCGCAGGCGGGACTGCTATTATCTGCCCTGTAAGCCCCCAAATGCAGCATCCTGTGAAAAACAGGTTCCTATTTTGGACAAATATATCCTTCCTTCCAAACCAAATACCACAGAGTTTGACCCCTTGGCTAAAAACAACCTTCACTCAAAATTGATTCCTCACTGCTAAGTCAAGATAAGGTACTTTTAAACCAAAAACCAGATAGTCCTGAGCAGAAGGTTGCAGGGATCTAACAAGATACATTAAAAGCTCTGTCTGCAGAGGCTTTGCCGGTAGCTTTCCATTCCCAGCAAGGAAATGCTCACACATGTCATCTGGTCTGCACTGATAAAATCTAAGTATGATAATGGGGGCAGGACACAAGAAATTATTCTGGAAACTGTTTTTTTCTGGATTCTTAATGTGCTTTTAATAGTAGCAAAGGCAAAGCCACAGACTGATCAGTGCTAAATTTATTACCTTTAACCCAGAATCCATTCAGATTTGTGATTGCAATGTCAGGGTTTCTGTTTTAATCATTCTCCATACCACTGTTTTTATCTGAGGTATATATGAAGTTGTCACACTTGGCTGAGGAAGTCTTTTGCCTGCTATTTGTATGAGCTGTGATTTGCATGATATGCTGCAAAACGCAACACTGGCTCCTCTCTGATGATGGTACAACACAGTAGGGGTATTCACACACAGGTGGCTTCCCCTCTCCATCGCCATGGGTGAGGTGATGAAGTCGCTTGCCTGCTCAGGATGGGAAGGAAAGAGGCTTTGCTGGTGCAGGTTTCTATGTGGGCAGGATTGCACCATGCTGCACATTACTGGAGTACAATGGTGGGCTTTGGGAGCAGAAGCTGGTGTCTCAGCATCCTCCTCTTCCTGTGCACCTTCGTGTCACTCCTGCACTTGCGGCAGGGCACTGAGCCTTAGAAAATCCCCTGTAATAATTCTTAGATAATGAACAAGCTCAGCTATTTTACAGCCATAATTGATAACCTCTGATAAGTGCAAAGGTAACTGTGTGTGTCCTGGCCATCAGTGCTCACTGTGATTCTACCAGAAGTGCAAATGAGCTCCAGAAAGCCAATTTCAGCTTTTACAGTCGGGTGTTTGTGCTGCATCAGCTGCAGTTTAAGGTGCTGCTCCCTGAAGTGTTGCCTTAAATTTAACACCCATATCTTTAGCCCCTAAAGATATTTTCATCCCCTTTCAAAGGTGCTTTGGTTTTCACAGGGCTTATGTTATTTTAAAGAAAGCTCCATTGTGTTTCCCCTTTTTACTTCCATGTTTAACAGAATGAAGGAAAAAGAAAATAGCACAAGGTAACAGCCACTGAGGCTGGACTGGAATGTCTCAAGCTCTGTGAGTGCCACAGGAATAGGATCCCTGAGAGCTCGAGGAGCCCGTGCGACATACTCCCAAGCAGCCAGCAATACTATGGTAACTGGTTTATCTTTTAAACATTGCACCTAAGTAAAAAAATGTGTAAGACAACTTTTTGTTTAAGAATGTACCTTTTTTCCCCAAATAAAGTTCCCAAATCTGAATTTTTAAGTAATTTTTTCCATCTTGTAAGAAGTTTAATATTCTTCTCAAACAGTAAATGGAAACATTAGGGAAAGTGGAAAAGTCACCATTTTTCTCTGACCAATGAAAACTTGTGACCAAAAAGTGGTAAATAAGGAGAAAGTGCAAATGGAAAGTTACTTAGGGTAACTTAAAGTATTGGGGTTTTTTCAGTCATTTGCAGTGATTAATCTTTACAGGCTGCCAATCTGCCTGTTCCTTTTGCCTCCTCCAAGTGTTTTACACGCACAAGTCAGTTTAGTAGGTTTAAACAAAAATAAGAAGTTTTCTCAGTGGTTTAAGATAAGCAAAATCCAGAGCTGTACTGGAAGCTCAAAGAGAGTGGGAACCTAGTGTTGAACTGTAGGGGGTAATGTTGCTACACATATTCTGCCTGCCAGCTGCAAAAGGTAGATAAAACTATGGACTGTATTATTTCGTGACAAACTGTGTCTCCGCAGAAGGAATAAAAACATGTGATTACTCTGTGCAACCTCCTCTCTCTGTCCTCACCATATCTCATTTACAAGGGCTCCTCAGCTCTTCTTTTTTCCCAGTACTGTATTGTTGTATTCTGCTTGATGGTCTTTGTCCAGAATTGTATGTCTTTTACAGTCTAGGGTCATATTTTGTATTTTGTCTCTATTTACTGCCTGTGGCCAGCCTTGCTTGGAGTCAAAAAACATAGCGTAATGTTGCCACCAGCCAGAGAGACCTGGGCAAGAAGTAGGGGCAGGCAACCCTGGAGTCAAGAGAAATGCATCCTTGGTGGGAACCAAATTGGGTGGCTCGGTGTTTGGTCCCAGTGCCTTTGGCTTGGATGTGTGTCCCAAAACCAAAGGCGAACTGGGTCATCATTCTGGTTTTTATTGCATCAGTCTTTGATGATGCCAGTTTTATCAGCTGCATGGGTCTGTACCAAGGAACGTCATAATTTGTGACTGACTAACTGCACGTCATGTAACATAGCACATGCTCTATATGCGACGAGTAAAGATGCTTCCTCCACCCCCTGAAGACATACGAGCTCAGCCCATAGATGCAGTTTGCTGCTGTGCATCCATTACAGCTGCCTGCAACTCCACATTCCCCAGCATCTATTGAGCCAGTCCCTCTGCACGAGAGTTTAATGGGATAAAGAAGTGTCCCTTTGGGCATGCGGAAGGAGTTGTCAGCCACTCCTGACAACCTCCATCCCAAGCTGAGATGATTGCTTAGTATCGCCAAGGACAGTAAGCTTTCCATACAGTCAGGTTGCTGGGTGCATGGGGTTTTGAGCAGAGATACGGTTCTTGCCATCGAGAGTGACAAGGGCTTCTGCAGTCCATAATTGAGTTCTGCTTTACAGTAATCTGTGTGCCGTCAGGGCTGTGAGATCAGTCACTAACAGTGTCTTCCATACAGACAGAGCTGAGTCCATTCTCAACTATGCCACAGTCCCATGTGGAGACTGTGTAGCAGGAACATAGCTTTTCTCATGTCAATATGAATGTATTTGTGCTATGAACTAAAGCTATACCACTTTTGCATCCTTGCCTGACTGGTTACAATGCTGCAAATGGTGAATGTCTCTATTTGAGTTATACTGGGATAATGCTGGGCAGAGAATGGCAAAGATTATTAATCTTGGATACAAACACTGCAGACGAGTGGAATTAATGGAGTACTACATTCTACATTTATCAGTGGAGGGGTGGGAACAGCAACAGTCTTATTCGGTGCATTTCAGTTCTGAACAGCGTCTGTACCAATTTCCCAGAATCTGAAGTTATAAACTATTTTTTAGGCATTTTCGAGCAGAATCTTTCATTAAACGTGCCAGCGTGGAAAAGAAATCTATTGATCTCTGCTAGTTTTTAAGCTCTTGCTGTATGATATGGGCTCCTGATGAATGGGGGGCAGGCTGGAAGGTAGCTAAAAACTTTTTTGCTAGTTTCCCATCAGTTTGCAGGCTGGATGCTTTCCCTCATGGCATTGCAGAGGTGAGGAAAGCCCTGACTGCTGCAGGCTCCCAGGTCACAGCCCAACGGGAAATGGGTCTTGCTGTCCCCCATACCAGGCTTTGAATTGTCACACGCCTAAATAGGTGTAAAATACTAGCGCTTTCATTCAGGAGTAGCTTGTATTTTCTTGGCATAGACATAGATGACTTCACCAGGGAGGCTGATGTTTTATCCGCACACGTTTCCTGCCCCTGTATGCACATCTCATCCCATCCATGCAAAAAACCTTTTATTCCCTTGCTTATCCATTGAAAATCTTAGGCAGCAGGTAACACAGCGATGAAGCCTTTCTAACCACCACAGCAGACTTCTCATGAGAGCTTCTCTTCTCCAGCAGCCTTTCCAAAGGCTCTGCAATGAATGCAAAGAGCCTTGGCAGGAATTGGGTTTTCACTGCTTTTTGTACGCAGTGTCTGCCACTTTGAGGCTCTTGGGTCTGATCACAGTACAGCTAATGCAGGGAAAACAAAGCTGCTCCCAAGACAGACTGACTGACAGACTTGTTATGATGATAGTACACATAGTTGGAATATTATGGCTGCGTTCTTGAAAACCATAGCCAGGGTAAGCTGTTTCCTTGAGTGCATGTGGTAAAAATAACACCTGCTTTGCAGACAGTGGATCTGACAGCTGCGAAGTCATAGTGTAGGCATCTCCAGAAGCACAATATATTTTTGCTTTGTACCCCAAATAATAATATTTGTTATGGAAAAAGGGCAGGATGAGATGCAAATTCCCAGGTACAAGGGAAAGAGCGTGATGGGGGATTATGGCTCAGTGGAACTAATAAATGCCATCAGTGGTGCCTCTCACTTGCAGGTGCATCAATCATTTCTCATATTGTGCACAGGTGCAGTGACCTGTCACTTGCACTGCTCGCTAGGGCTGCTTAGCAAGATCCAAAATAATGTTACAAAGTGCAACACTGTTTTGTTGAGCCTGAAGTGCTCCATTTTTTATCTGTGGAGATATTTTTGCTGAGTCTTACTCCAGACTGCAGGCAGGTCCTGCCTGGTTTCCTCGTAAGCATCTTCTAGAGCCTCATTTGCTGCTGAGCCCCTTGCATGGCTTCTGCAGCAGCCCAGTGCTGCCATTGCTCTGTGGTCAATGGCTGCAAACTCCAGCTCCTTTATACGAGGGTGCCAGGGGAGGCAGATTTGCTTTAGCAGGGTCAGCTATGGCCAGGAAGTCAAGATGTTTCTCCATCACTTTCTAGAGAGAAGGCACAGATGGGTCTTTGATCCAAAATAGATAACAGGTAGAAGAAACCAGCTGCTGGACTGGAATCCATGTTTACTGGTTATCACATTGACAGCAGGAAACGGTGGCCGTGCTTCTCACTCCTCAGAAAAGCACCGAGGTATGAACCCCTCCTTCATTAGTTTGCCTTGGTGGTTAATCACCATGAAAAAAACTGTGCTCTGGAATTCATTGGTAATCATCTGTCTTTAACTTTCAGCCACGGGTTCTGGTTTCATGTCCCCTTTCTTCTAAGGATTTCCTTCCTTTAAATGTAATTATGATCTGTGATCAAACCAACTTTTGGTCTTCTTTTAAATGAAATCAAACAGATGGAGCTCTTGGTTCTTGTACTAGTTAGGCAACTTTTTCACTTCTCAGATCTTTCTGTAGTTTTTTACTAAAACCTCTCTCATCGTTAAACATCCATTCAAAAATGTTGCCAATGAAAGCTGCATTCAGTCTTTTAGTTTCCCTACCTAATCTCACCAATAGGGTGAAAATTACCTCCCTGGTTTCCTTTTTCCGTGCTTTTGTGAGTATTTTTTCCCACATTGTTGAAAATGTAATGTTGAGCTATTTATTCATTGCTGCTTATAAATTCTTGTCAGGGTTACAGTTTTGCAATACACAATCACTTATTCTTCAGATTTTCCCAGATAGCTGTGTTCCAATCTTTATGCATTTAGTTTTATTTTATTTATTTGCATTTATATAAAGCAGGTTTTATACGCACACATACAGATGCCAAGAAATCCTGACACATCTACATGCTATTGCGAGCGCTGCTGCTGTTGTATTTTTCTGTGATTTCTCTCCAACAGCAGCCACCCTTTATGTCTCTCCTGAATACCATTTGAATTTATGAGCTGAAAAATACTGGCAACAATCGAGAGGCTTTCATGGAAAATAGTTCTTTCTTAAATTACTTTGATACTGTTCTTCGGTGAGCTAATGAGTTTAGCTGATAGAAGTCAACTGAATGCACTGTAGTTATGCTTTTTTAAGTGTTATCATCACATGGTATGCTCTAACTTTGTTAAAAGTTTGCATGAAAAGTGGTACGACGCATTAAATGAGTTAAAAACTACCTGGCTAATCTCAAAAAGTAAATGACTATATTTTTGTTAGCAATTATCAGCCAATTTTTCCTTTCAGGCATTAATCCTTTGCTGAAGATATATGCTATATATTTATCATAGGATCATGGAGCTATCGTAAATTGAGGGGAAAATACGTGATAGGAGAAAAATATCCAGATGACACAGTGATTGCGGGCATAATGATAGGGCAGACGTATCATTTATATAGCATGACCTTAATCATTTAATAGCACACACATAATTAGGACCTTTTAAGGCAGTAAAAGTAAACTCATAATTTTAGGATTAAGGAATGTATATACTATTGTGAGAAGATGAGGGACTGGATCCTGGAAAAGACAGGTCCCAGAAATGTAAGAGAATTAGTGAAGTCCTCAGTAAATCAGGCAGTTTATATGCTCCCGGTGAGACACAGAAAAAAATGTAGGTGCTCAAGCCCAAAACTGCAATTCTAACTTTCCTCCTCAGCATTTGTGTAAATAGCATTTTGGTAACTTCTGGAGTTGTTTACTTTTTTACTCAAAGGATGACTGTCCTAAGATGAAAATAGAAGGATAACTGTGTCAGACAAAGAATCATGCAGGCCTGTATCCCATCTCCAGCAGAGATACTTCCAGTGATACTTCCCCAGAGTACTTCCCACTTTGAAGTGATCTGTGATTTGGGACCTTCCTAGGCCAGAAGGAGTGTCTTTGTGTCTACTGATGTATACAGGGCTCTCCTGTCATGCTTATGTCTGCTTGCCCATGGAAACTGCTAGTACTTACCACATCCTGTGTCCAACCACAGCTTAATGACTTGCTGCACAAATAACAACCTCCTTGTAACCTGCTGTGTACTTGTTTCATGCAAGTTCTTGCATGGGAAGAATTGCTTTTGTTCCATGTGCTGCTCATACAGACCTCTGCCTTCCCTCTTGCCTGGTGTCTTCTGCAATCCGGTGCTGGGATTCAGACAAGTTCCTTCACAAGGAGTTCCTTCACACAGTGCTCCCTGGGCATCTCAAACCCTCAGGGAACATCTAACTCTATGGGCATCTGTATAAAATCAGCAATAATTGATTTATTTTGAAACATGGCTGGGAAATGGAAGCAGCAGTTGTGCAACATCTTGCTGCTTGCTGAGTGCAGCAGAATATGGATGTCCTGGGTTCAGCAGTAGCAGTCACTTTTCTCCTTCTTGGTAGCTGGTGCAGTGCTGTGTTTTTGACTTTAGGCCTGGGAACAGTGCTGATAACACCGATGCTTTCAGTTACTGCTTGGTAATGTTTTGGTCTGACCAAGGACTTTCTGAGTCTCATGCTCTGCAAGGGAGGAGGGGAAGCCGGGAGGAAGCAGAGACAGGACATCTGACCCAAACTGACCAAAGAGGTATTCCATGCCACAGCACGTCATGCCCAGGATGTAAAACAGAGAGCAGAGACCTGGAAGGGTGGGGGTGCACTGCTTGATCGGGCTTAGTATCAGGTGGTGAGCGATTGTATTCTTTTCCTTTGTATTTCTCTTGTATCATTATTGGTGGTAGCAGTAGTGATTTGTATTATACCTTAGTTACTAAACTGTTCTTATCTCAACCTGTGGGAGTTGCATTCTTTTAGTTCTCCTTCCCATCCCTCCAGGAGTGGGGGGAAGAAAGAGGAGGAAGTGAGTGAGCAAGGAAACTGCTTGGCTGAGAGGCTTAAACCACAACAATAGAGCAGCCTAATTTACTTCCTATCCCAGCCTTTTGACAAAGTGTTCCAAGTATTTACGTTGTGTGGAGTGTTGCCTCACTGTAGCCTGTTGTGTTTTGTAAGAAGGGACAACCTGCTCAGAAGGGGCAACCTGCTTGCTTCTTGAAGGCCAAACATGCTTGCCTTCAGGGTGATGCTCAGGCTTCGGAACTTGAGCTTTGTCCTGTGGGCCTTGCATCAGGTACTGGATGCCAGGGAAGCAGATTGTCCTCCATGTGGACAAGTTTAAGTAGCCTTAGTGCATGCAGTGCTTCTGATGATCTTCAGATGGCTGATATGAAGATCACTGGCTTCATGCAATGTGTCCTTCAGCAGTGCTGGAATGATTTCATAAAGTGTTAGTTTTGCTAAACCTCATGATTTGGGCTGTAGCTTTTCCTGTCTCTTGCAGACGAATCAACAACCTGCTCGCTCACTGGTGTTGAATTGATTCTTTCCCACATTCAGACTCAAGGCTGCAAGAGGGCTGTCATATCCCATAGGACTCCTCCATAGCTCCTCTTGATGAACAGGCTCTTATCTCCCAGAATAAGAAACAGAGAGGAGTTCCTGTCTCTGGACTGAGCAGGGGAAAGTGGAGCATTTGTATGAGTTACTCTTCTACATCAAAGGCTAATTTTTCAATATGAAATGATGACATAAATATTGGTAGAGTTAAAAACATCATTTAGGGCAGTTCCTCTTTTTTGACACCATGACTCTAGAGCCAGCCTGGTCTTGCCAACAAGGTATTAAATTAATTAACAGATACCAACAAGACATTAATTTCACAGGTTTTGTTCTTTTGAGCCTATGACAGATAGCTGTGCATTCACATATAGAATATGCAGAGGTTAATTAGTCGTCTTATTGTTATTTACTTTTATAATTATCAAGGTACCTGGGAGCCTTTGTCAAACATATGGACTTTGTACTTCTTGCTGCTGAATACAGAGTTGGTGAAATTTGCAAACAACTTGTGGTCTAAGAGTAAGGAAAATTTGACATGCAGATGAGAAAATACAAATAATCAGTTTTAGCAAACACTGAGGTGGAAGCAGAGAACCAGAGCCTACTTACAAGTGCTGTTCTCTTCCATTTGTTAGACGTGTCCTCCATGGCACTTCACTTACAAAGCCAGCTGAAGTTGCCTACTGACAATGCTCTGATGTGGCACATGACTTGCTCAAAACAAGTAAACATAAGGTGATGATAGCTTTGACATGCAATATTTACAGCTGAAGTACAGAGGTGCAGCATTTCCCCCAGGAGAGTGCATAGTTCATCATGCTAGGATGAAGCCCAGCCAGACCACAGCTCAGAGGTAACTGAGGTTAGCTGTGCTAACTTCTGCTTCACCATCCCCTGCCTCCATGTTGCTGCAATGGCCACATCTCCCACCTGCAATACTAAAATGTTCCCCAAATGGCAGGACAAAATGTTGGGTTCCTCTACATCCACCTACATTTCCCTGTTGCTTTTCAATCCCTCTGCTTTTTCCAAGCAAAACTGCAGCTCCTCACATTCCTTCCCACAGGCATCACCTACCAACTCCACCCTGACTCCTTCCCAAAGCACTGACTTCTTTGGTAAGTTGGGGTTTGCCATGGCCTGTTTGCCATGGATTTGCTTCTGACAATGAGCTGCTGACCTCCATGCAGTGCCCAGCTGGGTCAGCCTTCCTGTTTGCCAACCTGTCTGGTCATTAGTCTTCAAACCCTGCTGCCTCTGATCTGAGGATATAACTAGATGGTGGATGCACGAGACTGCAGTCAGACAAGGATCTGGAACCATGATTCCAGAAAAACTGAGTTTTCCCACAGCATGTTGCACTAGTGGTTACTTACAGAAAATTCCTATCTTTCTTTTCCATCCCAGCTAAATTTTGGGTTGATCTTTATAGAATAGAATCATGGGATAGTTAGGGTTGGAAAGGACCTTGAGATCCTCTAGTTCCAACCCCTCTGTCATGGGCAGGGACACCTCACCTTAGACCATGTAAATGGTCATGCCAACCTCAAGTGCAAACTCCATAGTTATCTGTCCTAAAAATGTCAATGCTCAGTGCACTTGGCTGCTACCTGTTATGACTGTGATCACTGCATGGCTCTGAGGTCATGTCTCCTCCTGTGGTGTGCTGTGAACTGATGCTTCCTTCTTTGATGGTCCAATGGTTGAAATCCCACAGATCCCTGCTTCTTCCTCCAGGGAGGGAGTTAACTTGCCAAACACACCACCTACACTGAGGTGTCACCGTGTAGGCATTTCCATGAGAGGTAAGTGTCTCACCTCCCACTTCCTTCCATGGAATAAGTCACCAGACCAAATGTGTTTATGTGCTCCAGAGTGGATTGAAAACCTCTCCTGAGTTGAGGAGAGTCATCAAAGAGTGGAAGGCAATACTGACACACAAACTGTTCTTACCTGAGCCAATATTGATACATAAACTTTCGTGTCTTACTCTGCAGTCTAAGCAGTCTCTGCTCTGACCTTGAAACCCTCTTGTCTCTCCATGATGGCCACAGAGAGAGGTAATCACACCAGAGGGGGATTTCTTGAGGGATTCTGCTTAGCATGGCCAACAAGGTACTGGGATGGGTGCTGGCAGCACCTTTGACAGCAGTAACGGTGGTTTTGTAGTGAGCACCATGGTGTGAAAGGAGGGCAAAGACAGCACTTGTGGTTTACCAGGCTAAAGATGAACTTGACGTAAACCCAGTATATGAGCAAATGTTTCTAAGGAGACCTTGCAGAATGGCTTTCTGGTATCAAGCACAATTTACTGCTGTTGACAGCTTCTTCTGAAGCATGCTTGGGAAACAAGTGAAGATCATTGCTGCTATGTTGATTTCTGCCCGTTGTTCTTTGTCCTCACCTGCCTATTAGATAAAGTAGCAGTCTGTGTAGACTTAAAATTACAGTAAATAATGTTGGTAGAGTATGTGTTTATTTCAGGACAGACAGGAAAATATACCCCTTTGGACCATTCTTTTTGCAGACCACTGCAGTATTTGGGCAGCTTTGATAGGTAAGTTTGATTGTTACAGAGCTCTCATGTTGTTTGACGGTACAGAGCTGCTCCATCAACAGGTCCTGCAATTTTGCTGCAGTTAACAACATGCCAGCTTAGATTAAAGGGTCTATTCCCAGTTGAAGCAGCTCAGTGTTGCATTTCCATGGGAATTATTGCTAAGCTAAATCCATGGAGAACCCTCTGACTCTCTATTTTAAGCAACAATAAAACAAACTTATTTATTAAAACAGTGAATTACATTTCCAATAAAGTTTTGTCCACACATGCCAGGGATTTGATCTAGACTAAAGCTGAGCTACCAAGTGCTCCTCTGAAACAAGTGGCATGATGCTCCTTGGGCAACTTTAAACATCCAGAAAAGCCAGTCTGTAATGTGACTTACCTGACCTGATCACAAATGGAGACAGGAAATGAACTTTGTGTGGTACGTTGCAGCAGACAAGCTGACCTGTCAACTTTCTCACATCTTGCCATGACTTGTTCCTCATGGTGTTGTTTCCTTCACCCAGGTCTTTCATAAGCCTTTTGGTTTGTAGAAAAATATCTCTAGTATTCAGGTCTGCTTTTTCATAGCTCCCTGTTTCTATCCAGTACTTTGGTTTAGGAAGGTTTTGCTTTTCAGAGCAAGGAAACCCCTCCCTGGGTCAGCAGATAAGTCTCAGGCTGAGACCAAGAAAAACCCTGTGCTTCCTCCAGAGTCATAGACATGGCTTTGGTGTTACTGGCCCTGAAGTGAGGGACCTAGAAGATCCTCAGAGCCCTAGAAGCAACCAGTCATTTACAGTGTGCTGTCACTTCAGGGCATGTCCAAATGGGCCTTGGTTTTCTGCAAGGCTTGTGAGAAGCTCCGTGGAGATCAGAGGACTCAGGATCAGCCAAAGGGGCAGGGGCACTACTGGGTGACACGATTGATGTGGAAGAAATGCTTCCGGAGCACCTCTAGCTTGCAGAGTCCAGATCAGCAGCCATGACCAATATATTTGCCAACACACAAAAAGACTCTGGGGTGCTCAGGTGTCCTGCACATGAAAGAACCAGATTAAATGAAGCAGCCATTTTAAACCTTCCCAGTGTTGTGTGCTGTTCTCTCAGTGGGGATGTTCAGTCCAGGGCAGACAGGTGAGATACGTACAGAGCTGGACTTGATGGCTGCTGTCATGTTTAATCCCTCATGGACAATAGGTATTTCCAAAACCCAACTGGAACAAGAAGGAGGTGGCTTATTCCCGCCATGATTCCTCTTGGGGCTAGGGAGGAGACTAGTGGGCAGTAAGGCTGTGTTTCGATGAGCTAATACTGTGGCTAAATGAATCCATCACAAGTTGCTTTGGCTGATGAATTTATCTTGTGACAAGATTAACTACTGATGAGATTTTGTCAGCAGCCAGAAAGAGTGTGATTTGAAGGGTGCATTTTACAAACACAGTGCAAGGAATTATGTGCAGGAATCCCAATACAGTTTTAAACCCTTAATTCTCTACTCTTTCCCTTGAAAACCTCTCCTGAGGACCGCACAGGGAACTAATTAACAGGCCAATACTTTATTTTTATGCAGTGATCATAGAAAGCGTAGCATCGAGTTGGTTTCCCACTTACATTAAGCAGGAGACAACTTCATCGGTGCAGTGCGTGTACATAAGTCTTTGGGCACTCTCTACCTGTCAGGCAGGGTCATGGGCCTGTAAATCTCATCTGGCAGATAACAAAAATGACAAAACAGCCAAAGTATGAAAGAGCGAGGGACACAGACATTCAGCAGTTCTCTGGAGGGAGCTGAGTGCATGGGAGGACGGACCTTCGGCAAGACAGGAGCAGAGACCAGCTGCAGCAATGAAATCTGATGCAAAAGCTAATAAATCAATAACTTTCTCCACCAGTGGTTGGCATACTGGAGTGAAGACAGGGCCAAGGCAGTGCTTTCCTGCTGCCAGCCCCACACCATCCTCTACTACTGCTTGCATCAAGATGAGCATAGCTTGATGGCATCTCTCCAGCAGGCTCCATCCCTTGCATCTTTGGCTGCATCCCAGCAGGACAGACATCCCACTGGCTGCATAAGAATGAAGGTTGGACTGAGACATGAGCTATGCCCTTTTACCAGATGACGAATGGCGGCTGTCACTGCCTCCTTCGATAACAGCCCCTAGTAGCTGCCGGACACATACTGCTTTATGAATCTGATCGTGTTTACACTTAGAGCATTTTATGAGCCTCATCAGGTTGCAATGCAAATGCTTCTGCAGCAGCTGCTCCTGGAGGAGTGACATAGTGGAGAGGTCACCAGCACCCAGCAAAGACAAGCTGCAAGCAAATTTCGGTTCACACATGTGCTCCAGGATTTTGGCAAGCAACTTCAGCCATCAGAATAACTTGGAAGTTAAAATAGACTGATAGGCTTCAAACTAGGCAGTTCTCTTGCAAAAATAGCACCTCGCTTTGGAAAGGAAACTGACAAATTGACATGAAATTTTGTTTGAGATCCTTTCCCACTTGCTTGTTACTCATGAAGCAAATAGCTTGTGTTACCTGTTGTGCAGGTACGGGTATCCTATTGGTGTTAAAATGGCCATTAGTTGTTGCATGGTCATCTCTTCTTTGGGTGTGATGGTCAGGGTTATGATAGGGGAACAGCCCTGGCACAGGCCCTCTCCTGTATGCCCCAGGACTCACGACAAAGCACCAGCTGAAGGTGCAGAAGTGCAGGGTATTGGCTGTGGCCCCCACCCTGGCCAGCACCTTTAGTGTGTTTCAGTAGTGTTCTCTCCAGCATCCTGCTGGCACAAAAGCAAGATAAACCTTCAGAGCAAATCTCATCTTGACCATCCTGTGAAACAGAGGAAAACTCCAAACCTTATATATAAATCTTTTATATATAAAAATACTGTTTAAGGCTTTGTTTAAAGCATAGCAATAACATGATTTCCCCATGGCAAAGCTCCAGCTGGTATTTGAAGCCTAATGGATATACTTCAGATGTAGATATTTATCCCCAAGACCAGACCAAATACTCCTCTCTAAGTCATATAATAAACCCAGGAAAATGGTAGTGCTTAGGAAGTCTGAACCATGTCCATGGCATTAAACTGGGAGGAAATCCTGAGTGTTTGATGCACCAGCCCTACAGACAATGATGCATGGTAGTAGTAATCACATCAAACTATCCCCCTGAACTGGACCCCAAACATTTTTGGGAAAGGAAGAAAATGCTAAGTAAAATCTTATCTTTCCTATATTTCAGTCAGAGGTGAGGTGAATGCCCACGAACCATAGGGTAGATCTTGGTCTCCCTCTAGTGATGGACCTACCAACAGCAATGAAAAACCTAGCTCCAGCTTCATATTTCCATTCTTCACCTCTGTCACTGGCCTCATGCCATGGTGGCCCAGCATAGCTCTAGCCCTCCACCCATCACAGCCAAGGTCTCCTCCCAGAAACACTTCTTGACATATTTCCAGTACGCATCTGTGTGCATAATTCCCATTGCTTGCCTCATGAGGTAGCCCGCAACAAAGAATGTGTTCTGGTATACACCCATGCTAATGTTTCATATCCAGACTGCTGCATCATGCAGGAGCAGGAGGCATGAGCTTCTGCTTTTTTGAGCGGTAGAGATATCATGGAAGAAACCCATCATTGCAGCTGTACAGTGCTTGTCACCCCAGGGAAAAGTGGAGATAACCATGACACATGTAGAGTTATATGTCTCTTGGGAGCATATCCACACTGCCAGCCTATGTGTTCTTTGGGAGCATCCACCTCTGATGTTGAATGCTGGAGAAACTGAAGGTCCTAAGGCAGCTGCTCTGAAATCACTTAAGGTAAAAGCCCACTTATGCAGGGGCACACGGTCCTGTGGAAGTGACATGGAGCAGTCTGGGAGACTCGGAGTACCCACAATCTCCAGCTTGGATTAGGAAGTCGTTCAGAGAATATTTACCTCTGTGAAGTCAAGGATGCATGAAGATCTGGGGCCAAGTGTTGCTTGTTCAGTTTCACTGATAATCATAAGCTGGACGTGCAAGAGATCCACAGCCTTGGTGACCTGAGCCGTTATGTCTCCTGAATTTCACAGCAAGGTCTTCCAAGCCTGTCACTTTCAGTGACAATGTCTCTTCTAGTGCTTTTAATTTCCTATTCGGAGCTTTGTTGCAGGGTGTGATTAAAATTAGGAAGTTTCTGGAAGTCATGCTCTTAAGAGGAACAGGCAAGGGAAAATGCCCTGAGCAATGTGTCAGCATGATGTGGAGAGCCAGTTGGGAAAATAAATGAATGTGCAGTTTAATTATCTGACACTTATTTTCAGCCTTTTTTCTTTTCTATAGGTATCTTTAAATTTTTAGTGCTTTGGCCTATAGAGTTTCCAGGTAGAAAAGTATCAGTAAAGTAGGCAAAAATAATTGGGTGCCCACCTTGAAGCTGAAGAGGATATGGCCATTCACCTAAACAGCTCCAAGTTAGGAACATGGAGAATATTTTAAATTTAAAGGAGATTTTATTATTCGGAGATCAGTCAGAAAATAAACGAGTAAGTTTTTGTGGTTCAGACCTGCTGTTCTTCTGCCACACAACCAATTTACCACTGCAATAACGCTGATTTTTCCTTTGAAAGTTAATATTTCTGTAATTCTCCTAGGTTTTATGTACTGAGATTTTGAATGTTCAAACTCTAAGCAAAATTAAAGTTACTCCAAGTAAGGACAGCACTCAGGATGCATTTAACAGGCTCGTATTTTTTGAACCGTCTTCTTTGCCTGATGGCCTATCACGGTTTTTCTGTGGTTCCTTTCTACTGAACAGAAGATACACAAACGAGTGTTCAATACCCAGAATTATTTGTTGAGAAAGTTCCCCTCTGGGCCGAAACATTGAAGGAGGAAAGTGTGTTGTGTCAGACAATTGCACGGAGGATAGTGTCTTTGTTACCAAGCAAGCTGCCTCAGCTGCAGTTATGTTAATAAACAGCTCCTGAGTGTTTTTAAGAACTCCTGTTTTTGACAGAGAAAGCTGGAAGAGGAGTATGTCATTTCACAATAGGGTTGAGCTGTTCTCTGTCAAAATGAAGCTAAGGCCTGTCAAACTTTTATGACAAGGCACGTTAAGTTTAGATCAAGTGAAAAAGATGGTGAAAACCGAAAAACCTCTCAGGTACATAGGCTGTACTTCAGCAATGAAATAAAGCAGCAACCTCCAAAGCTGACAGCTATGACAACACTGCTGTCACCTGTGTTGAGATGCATGATGGATGTGAACATAGGTCATTTGGGTGTTAGCAAAATATCTAGTGCCCTTGGGATGTGGTTTTAAACCTGTAAACCCTTCTAGTTAGCAACTGTCTCGTTAAAACATGGGATGTTTCTTGAGAAGCTCCACATGGGCCCAGCTTTGATTTTGTAATTAAAGACACTTTTCTCAAATGTATCTCAACTTTACACCACTGAGTTGCTCCCTGTCCAAAAGTTCTGGTACCTAGTGAAAGGGAAATGTGAGCCTGGCTCATTCTTCCTTCTGGTACAGCCTTGGCTATCTTCAGACCAATCTGGGAATAAAGACTGAGAAGACACCAAATAAGACCCTGGGGGGTTAATTCAGTGCTAACCTGAAAGTGCTGAGCACAAAGGCTGATGAGAGAGTTTCTGAATACAAATGCTGGAGCCTTCAATACCAGCTGTTGATAAATTAACAGTAATAAACATGTGGACACACAATCTTCATCACTATCAGTACCACAGTAGAGTTCGATAGGATGAGTGAAAGCTCAGGTCCCATCCCCTGAGATACAGATGAAGCAGCACTCATAAACAGGAACTTGACCTTTAGATGCTGTCTACAACCAACATGATGCTGTGTCAGGACCTTCTGCCAGGAAAAGCTGTTGTGACTATGGATGAGCTGCTGAGTGGCTGAGCAAAAGGTGATTTTGATGCTCATGTGCTCATTCAGATGCTGATTTATTGCTGTATGTGCTTACCAGACTTTTGAGCTTCCTAGACTTCCTATACAGTATGTGAAACCTTCCCTCGCACATTAATTTATTCACATAATTTTTCTCTTTCTCAGTTCATTAGAGGAATTAAAGAGAAGGACAATAATATGACCAGAGAGACTGAATAGAAGGATAAAGCAGCTGATAACCCCACCAGGAGCACATTAGACATGTTCTCTTAATGGCCAGATAATTAAAGGAGAATTTGAGAGCCACAGAATCAGTCCAAGTTTGATCAGAAGGTATAATGTTTGCTCTTTGATCCGGATAAACTGTAAAGAAGAACAGTTTAGGAAAAGAATTGGAGAATATCTGCTGTTAGCATCAAATAGAAGACCCTTGTTATGTCAAGGAAATTAAATGGATGGCAGATCAAAGGTGTGTTCTGTAGAAAAAAAACCCATACTCAGTTACATAAATCTCTACTCTTTTAAAAGTGGGGATTTTAGTTTTTGCAGAGTCCTTTTAAAAAATACATCAGAGAATTTAGAATTGTGGGGGGAGAAGTAAAGCAACTAGTAATAAAAATAGAAAGTGTACCCTAGAGAAGCAGTATTTTAAGAGGCGGTCAGAAATCGCTTTTACTTTTATATAAACTTGAAGATATATAAGAAAAAATCAAATGCAGAACAACTTTTTGCCTGCAAACCAAGTAACCATTTAAAATGTGGTAAAGTCCATCAGCAGAGAGGCAATGTAAGATCTCTCCTAAATACCTCCAACAGCAGTGGTTGTCAGCTTTGCTCTCCCTCCTTGCATATGCCAAGGCTTGCCTCCTGCGTCAGGAGCAAAGTCCCATAGAGAGTGAGCTGAGCATGAGGGTTGATCTGAATTTGTCCTGAGAGCCAATTTATTAACTACTATTGAGAAAAAAAAGCTTGTGCAGTTTGCACACCTGATCATTGCTAGCGGGTGAGCTGCTCTTACAGGCACATGTTAGAGACATTCTCATTTCCAGGCTGGGGATGCCTCACAGGCAATAAGCAATGTGCAGTCCTGCTGATCCACATTCAGCTGGATGGGGGCTTGGGCAAACAGGTGCTCTACACCCACAACATCTGTATACCAGACCCTGCAAAGTACAAAATGAATGCTGGCTGTTGGCATGGACACCTCCTGTCTGTTCTTCAGTTGATACCACCACCCTGATCGAAAGACTGGTTAAGCTTCACCTTAACAGTAATTTGGCTCAGCTGACATAATTTACTTCATATCACAAGACTGGGATCTGAAACACCATCAGACAAGAGCCAGGCAGGGAAATCCCTAAGAAAAATGGGATGAAGCTGCTTCTGCCAAGAGGACAGAAACTACTCCAACTCCCTGTCAGACAGCCCAGCTGCTCTGTGGCCATCACCTCCTCCGAGATCTGGAGTCCCCCAAGCCTGAAAATACAACCTCATCCATCACCATGGAGGTAGATGCTGCAGTATGGCTCTTCCTCATGCGAGGAAGGCCAGGAAGAACCAGGCTTTGTCACTGTGATTCTTGTTAGCCAGCTTCTTCCCCTTCAATGAAAATGAATGATGAAGTGCCAGCTTCCACTTTGACTCCCCCAACTTTCTGTTGGCCTGTGCTGTCTTAATGTTATGTAAATGCCGATTTTGGCATTTAGTAGTCTGCAGCTCAGAGCTACAATAAACTCAGACTGATCTCATAATGAATGACAAGCTTAATAATGTAACAACCTAGGAGCTTAAATCAGTCTCCAGGGTTTAATAAGGCTGCTAAATAAGAAAGCATTTTTTAGGTATTACAGTGCTGATTGCTTAAAATGTTGCTGTGAGCAGAGCAGTGAGAAATGGAGTCACTGAGGGTTTTTTCCGGTGTTTGATGGGCATAAAACTGCTTGTCAGTTTATTTCCAGTACAAAGAGGTGTTAGGTTTCTTTTGTACTAGTGTTAAGTCTATTAACTTCACAACAGTTGCTTTATATTCGCTAGTTTTGTTAGTGATGCATGTTTGTTGTTCTGATTGGTTTGGTCAGGGAGACAGGGAGGGTGTGGGATTACTGGTTCATGGAGAGATTTCAGCTGAAAGGGACCTCTGGAGTTGTCTAGCCCTGGGACACACCAAGATCAGGTGGCTTGCTTTGTACAGTCAAGTTCTGCTTGTATTTTGGTTCCCTTCATACCTTCATTGGGAACCCTGTTTTTCCTATAGCGATACTGGGGAGGGACTCTTCATGAGGGACTGTAGTGAGAGGACAAGGGGTAACGGGTTAAAACTTAAACAGGGAAAGTTTAGATTGGATATGAGGAAGAAATTCTTTACTGTAAGGGTGGTGAGGCACTGGAATGGGTTGCCCAGGGAAGTTGTGAGTGCTCCATCACTGGTGGTGTTCAAGGCTGGATTGGACATAGCCTTGGGTGGCATGGTTTAGTGGTAGGTGTCCCTGCCCATGGCAGGGGGGTTGGAACTAGATGATCTTCAGGTCCTTTCCAACCCTGACTATTCTATGATTCTATGATTCTTACATCTAATTGGGATTTCCCACACCACAGCTTGTGTCTGCCGTATCTTGTCCTATTCCTCTGAGAAGAATTTGGCTTCATCATGTCTTCTGCCAGGGCCCTGAGTAGCCAAGAGTCATAACACAGTGCAACAGAAAAATCACTGCCTGGACCTGTGAGCTGCAATCTTGCTAATGCAGCCCAATATGCAAGAGGCATTCTTTGCTGCAAGGACGTATTGCTGATCGCTCTTCAACTTGGTGTGCACCAGAACACCTGTATCCTTCTCTGCGGACCTGCTTTCCAGACCATTGACACGAAGGTTTTACATGGAGGAATATTGTGGGGGATAAGTGAGAAGTAACTATTTCAGATGATACAGAAGATCTGTTCCCACTTTTTTCAAGATGAAAACCTGGCTGCCAAAAATCTGTGATCTGAGATTGAATGCAAATTTCTCACATGTTGCTTTGATTCTTCTGTAACTTTACTACTACGCACAGTAAGGAGAGCGATCAATGAACAAGGTCAAGAAGAGTACCTGAGATGAGGACGTGCAATAGCTGTTGATGGTGACTCCAAAAACATCTACAAATGTTTTCATGAACATTTCTGGTACTTGAAAAAACAGTTGAAATAAAATTATTGGTGCGTTCCAAGGAGGCGGAGAGACGAAAGCTAAAATCAGAATGTTCTCCTGTCCATAGAGAAACACTACTGGCACAAAGGAGAGTAATATATAATCTCTTAAAATGTGCTGTAGAACCTAAAGGGTATTCCTTCACAGAGCAAGACAGAATGAAATGGGAAGAGGAGAGAGATCTTAGATTGTTTGACAAACCACAGGGAAAAAAAAAAGAAAGAATTAATTCAGTAATCTCAAATTAAACACATATGACTGCTGGGACAACGGACGTAACAAAGTCAGAACATCTCAAGAGCTCCATTATTTCCAGTAATTTTGGATATCTTATTGGTTTAACATTTCCTTATACGCCTTCATAACAGACCCTAATACTTTCAGATCATAATTCAGCCTCAGCTACAGTAGACAAAGCTGTTGCGTTTTATGACAGAACGAATAAACTAGGTTTTGCCATATAACCCGTGTCTGAGGATGGAAGTCATAATATAATATGTAATTTCCAGGGTATCTACCAAATAGTCTGAAGTCATATTGAAATAGATAAAACAGGAAATCAACTGATCCTCCATAAAATGACATTAGAGCCACGGAGATAGATAGAACATGCTGCAATTACAAAGCAGATACACAGGCGTCACATTTCTCATAAGCATAATTAAAACTAAATTAGGAGCAACACTTCAAAGATAATGGATCATATTTTGCTTTAGAATTACCTTGGTTCTCTGGAGTTTAATAATTTCCAGAGAAAAATTTCCAGATCCACCAAGTTTTGCGGAGTTCTTTCTGTGGTACTCAGAAGTTACTTCAGGTCTGAGTCACTGACTGCACGATTGGGTCATAACACATTCCTCTTTTTATTTTGGGCTCTGTCACAGCAAAATCAGCTAGGGGTGAGCAGATGGGAAGTTGTAAAACTTAACACAAATGTCCACACAGATATGCCTATGGCCCATCATGAACTTGGGGTCAGTGGCTACACAATACACGTGTTTCATGCTTTAACCTCTGCCACCAAGGAGCCTCCCCTTCCAAGCAGAGCATTGATGTAACAGCAATTTCTGCCTTCAGACAATCTCTTCAAGTAACACAGTATCTCTAATTGCAGAATCAAAAAAGCAGAGGGATGATTTAGATCAGTGTTCACCAGCTACACATCTCACGGCTCAGCCCAGAAAGAACTTCAATTAAGGCTGATTGCAGATGTTGAAATAGAGGCAGGGGAAATTAAAATGAAAATGAAACTCCAAGGAGCTAAATTAAATAACTGTGAGACCGTTAAAGAGATAAAGAAAGTGAGTAGGAGGAATCTGGGGGATTTTTGGGCCTGGATGGTCAGTGGGGTGTTCCAGCACGGCCCTGGAAAGCATAAGGGTGCGCTGGAGCTCAGCGCCTAGTTGTGGATAAAAACGCTGTCCTGGCTCAAGCATGCCCTTGGGCTGAAAGGCCACATACAGGCTCATATCTAAAGAATTGGTGCATACAGCGTGAATAATAGCTATTCCATAGGAAGGTGAATCCATAAGAAAGGATGCAGCTGCTGAAGAAACAGAGTAGGGGAGAGTGGCTGGACTCAGCTGCCTGTTGCCAAGCTGCCCTGGGGAGGTGTCCTCATAGGGATAGATGGGGTGGCTTCAGGTAGCCCCAAAAATGCAGACTCTGATCTCCTCTGTGTCCTGGCCAGCTTGCTGCTCCTCATCCTCCCTGGAATGGGATGTGGAATGGAGGCACAGGAGAAGAGGTGGCCTACCCTAAGAAAGCTGGAGGTGCTTTGCAAGAAACTATTGTGACATTTGTATTTTCCTTTTGATGGCAGGTCTTTGCAAACATTGGTAGTTTGATTGCTGTGTGTTAATTAGACCCTGGACAGAAAAAGTTTTAGAAAAAATTAAAAAAGATTGCTTCCAAAAACCATTTTTTCACTTTCTTTGCTATTTTTGAAAAAGTCCATTTTCAGTAAAAGGTAAGTGAAATTCAGAAATTGATTCCATATATTTTTCATCCTTAGAAACAAGAACATTAGGGAATGTGGCGTGGGGGCGATAAAAAAGAAATGAACATATAGACTTGATAACACAACAGAGCTAGAGGCAATATAGGTGCAGCCTTTTATGGGTAACGCTTGAAGCGAGGAAAAGTGAGTCCTCTTTGTTTCATTGACAAAAACTTTTCCTGGCTCCGAGTCACGTATCTAATAAGGTTTTATTTTCCAGTCTCCAGTTTATGAGTCCCTCTCTGCTCACTTGTGGCATGTTGATGCTCATGTAGCATTGCATTTCTGCCTTCCTTTCCTGCCTTATATCAGCTTGAAATTCTCTCAATCATCTTTATTGGGTACAGTAGACATAGGTTTTCCAGTTTGCCCTCCAGGCTCAAAGCATTGGTGAGACCAAAGCAATAAGCCTCTTCCTTACGGCAGGAAAACTGGTTTTTGATTTGGACCTTGCTAAAGGACCATTTGGCCTCTCAGGACTTCCTGAGAGACAGAGGCATGCGTTCACTTGACCTGGATGCCAAGACATCCCCACTGATGGCTATGGCAATGTTTGCAAATGTCGCCTCCCTGCCACCAATTCCCAGAGAGGGGTCAGACATTTGGGCAACTGCTGGGGCAGGCAGTGAAGAGGTGCATATCCTGGCTGGGTCATCATTGTCCCTACTCATGTCCTCTGCTCTCATTCCTCTTCAAGGCACAGAGGCTGTTGCTGGGACATGAAGCAGCTCCTTCACAATGTTTTGTTTCGCATTTTCCCTCATTCCAGAATTAAAGTCACCACATTAGTGTACCTCCTGTTTCACGTAGGTGACCACTAGGACCCACGTGTTACAGGGTTTCAGGAGGGGTATTTAGGCCTGTTCTGGGTTTCTGAGAGAACAGTGTGTGTTTGGTCTCCTTCAGAGTTTCATGAGCCTTTCCTGCAGGTCACATTCACACATCTTCCGTGTCACTGTGCTATTGTGTGGGAAGCTCTTCTCCCTCATGCTGCAGAGAGAGTCACTTGCACTAATCTTACTGCATAAGCTCATTACTAATTCCATTTTTGCAGCCCAGCTGATAAATACTGTAATGTTTAAGTGCTTACCCACCACTTGGTCTGAAATGATTTATTAATCAAGTTTTATCACTTGAAGTAAGAGGATTAGCTCCTGCACACGCAGGCTGTGTCATGCATACAGGGATGCTGTCCTTCATGCACATGTTGCAAGAGCTGTGCTTAGAAGGTGCACACACTACTTGCAGGTGTTTGATCAAATGAAGTTTAATTTACTTTTTCTCACCTGGTTCTTATCACTGCTTCTGCTTGAAACTGAAGTCACAGGTAACATCTGTCTTGCTTTTAATTTTAGCTTGTAGATTAAGTGTAGTTTTAGAAGGAGAAAATATGGAAAAATATCAAATGCCTCTACTAATGCTGGAGATTTTCTCTCCCTACTTACATCATGGCCAGACTAAAACTTAAAAGCATTTGAGAAAGGTAAGAAGAAGCTAAAGAAGAAAAGGGAATCGTGGTGGATGTGGCTTCCCAGGCTGGATTCTCACCCTCATCCATAACAGACTGTTTTTGTGGGGTGACCCCAACTCTGGTTGGTGAGGCTCCTGTCTACTGGTGGACCAGCAGTTGGCTCTTCCATGGCCAAGCAGGAATTTATGAGAAGACCAAGAGGAGTATGCTGAGACCTGGTAACCTCAGACAGCAACACTCATTTACCTGTACAGCCATGGAAAAGGAGATGCTTCCAAAGAAAGACTCTGACAAAATCCCAAGCTATTGTGGGCGCTTATTTCTCTCCACAGATCATAAGGCAGGCTTCCTTAGAGAGGAGTACCTTTGGTTTAGGAGCTTCCATGGCACACCTGAACCCTACCCTGCATGTCAGTGTTGATGGAGGGTGGAGCAGAAATGCAGCAATGTTGTTGTGGGACAGAGCTGTTGTTTGGATGTGACTGCTTTCCACTTTTGAAGCAAGTTGTTTTATTTCCAGAGCAAAGTTATTGTGTTCCCATGGAGATGACCAGATGTATTAGAGATGGGTGGTGTGCCATGGAGAAACATGCTTGGGCTCCCTTTTCAGCAGTTGCAAAGGGCCGCAACCGGGGACCACAGGCTCCCTCTGCCTGTACGGTAGAAGAGATCGCAGGCCCCCTCTGCCTGTGCGCTAAGTGGTGGGAGAGTGAAGACAATCAATATGATCATTCATCAGACTCAGTTTATTTCATCTGAGGGTTCCAGTTATATACTCTATGCAGTCACACTTGCTAATACATGATTTGCTACCTATGCACACGAGTCAATATATGACTGGTTACAGTTCAAAAGTTACATTCACATCCCACTCCCCTCTGAGGTTTTCCTCTTGGTTATGTTCCAGGGGGTTTCCAGCTTGCAGCTGTGCTTCAAGGTTGCAGTTATCAGTTCCTCCCTACATATCCTGACTTCTCAGGCTCCTCTGCCAACTCCCTTAAACTCTTCTCACGCACACGTTCTCTAGTAACCTTCAGCCAAGGCCTCAAAGCCTTTGGTTCACTACCGCTGGGCCTATGGTCCCATCGTGTCCGTTCTCCAGCAGCCATTCCCCAACA
This sequence comes from Ara ararauna, assembly GCA_028858755.1. Taxonomy (NCBI): domain Eukaryota; kingdom Metazoa; phylum Chordata; class Aves; order Psittaciformes; family Psittacidae; genus Ara; species Ara ararauna. The sequence continues at coordinate 109,266,209 of CM054377.1, read as the reverse complement.
GCAAAGCGCCTGTAGTCCCCTGAGATCCATGGCTTTTGCACATCTACCCCAACTCCAATACCTCTCCTGTTTCTGCATGGTTATAGAATCATAGACTCATAGGGCATGAGGATGCTCTTACCTGCCTATATAGGTCTTCACCCACACAGTCCTCCTGATCAGGTGGCCTGCAGCAGATCCTTTCAATCTTGATCCATATCCTTTTCTCCCACTAAATATTTTTGGACATCTCACTCACATTTAATTCATTAGAATTTCAGCTCCTTTCCTCCCACTTTACAAGAACATGAGCACCACTCAGGAAACAGCTGCCTCCCTGTTCAACCCCCCTCAATACACATAGCTTTGCCATTTGACCTTTAAGACATCCCTTCTCCTGGTTACTATCCCACTTTTGTACCCACTGTCTGTCTGGAGATGGAGCAGAGGAATGTGCCAATTGCACTGCAGATACACAGAGGAACCCCGATGTGTGCGGTGGTGGCAAGCCTCAGTTTACTGGGAAGGATTAAGACAGGGTTTCTACTCCTGTGCAAGGTACATAGGAATAAGCAGCTGCTAGAGTTGATTAAATGCCAGCACAAATGTATAATCGATCACAAAAGCCATTAGCTGTGAGTGGAGGCTATCGCCACCACAGCAAACATTGTTCCCCAGCAAATGGGAGGGTCTGACCTCTCTGCTCTGGCGAGGTGGAGAGGAATCACAGAGGGGCTAAAGCCATGTGTGGGAAGGTGAAGAACACCCCTTGATGTGTTTTGCCTCAGTCTGCTGGACACACTGACCTTGTTAGCGAGAGCCTGAGCCCACCCAGCTTCAGCGTCTTCAGCATTCCCTGACCCTGGGGTTGTTTTGGCTGGTGATGGACTAACCCCGGGCACAGCAGCTTCCCCTGGGGTGGTGTGCAGAGGTAGGCTGTGGAAGGAATGCAGACCCAGCAGTGGGCTTTGTCCATCTCTCCTCCATGGTGTACCTTCTACTGTTTTGGGGTAAACAGAGGAAGGGTGGTCATAAAGAAAGAAAGAAAATGCCTAAAAAGGGTTATCTTCCATGCAGACAGGTAAGGCAAGGGACCCAAGCTGCTGGTCCTGCCAGGAAGAAACAAGTACTCCCCCAAGGAAATGGCCCCTATCCAGTACTAGGTTTATGATTGTGGCCATTCTTCCAAAAAGCTCAGATAGTTTAAAAATGGTAATATTCAAAGTTGAGCCAACAGGACTAGACTACCCATCTTGTTTGTATGTCTAGGGCTTTAGGACAGTTCATTTTCTTCTCTATCTTCTTTTCAAACCGGCAACACAGTTTTGTTCTTCTGGATTTATCTTGATGGAACTGGTCATTTAGGGGAATGTCTCTGACCCACCTTTTCCACTGCTTTTTTCAGCAGGCAGAAGGAAACCTCAGTGGTTTTGAATTTTTATCTTGCATCCCAAGTTGTCTCAGAGCCGTATGGTGAGGATGAGTGGGATGCAGCCCTGCAGCTTCAACCAGGTGGTTGGGGGGCTATGCTCCCTTCAGCTCATATTGGACTCTGATGCCCACCTTTCCACACAGACGGGTACAGGAGCTCTGGTCAGTGTTCTGTAAGGTCTGCTACCTCAGCCAGAAAATAAAAGCCATCCAAAAAATGGTTTTTCATTAAAACCTCTCCTGTGGCTGTATTCACCAGGGCTGCCAGCCAGCTGCTGTGTGCACAATTAAAGCAACAGGTTATTTCATGGGCATGTATACTGCTGGTGACTGGAGCTTCCACTGTGAGCTGTGCCTTTGGTTGTATCAAACTGACCTATGATGTTTTAAAGTCTTTCTGGAAGTTTTACATCTGTCTGGAACTTTTCAACCTTTCTGGACCTGCTCATGTTGACAAACCTGAAGTATTTAATAACAGTATTAGCACCTGGATTGCTATTTCCTAATAATCTCCTTTCTGTTTTGCTGCACAGGGTGAGAGATATTTTCATTAATAGCAGAAGTTTCCCCTAAGCCACATGAGTTTTGGTTTGCTTGGATACTCTCAAGCATGGAAATTAAAGCTAAATTAGAAAAGCAAAAACCAATGCAAATAGCCTCATGTCTCTAATTAAAGTTGTTTTGATCTATCATCTGCTCAGCACTTATTTTAAGACACGTCTATCTTATTTTTTAGAGATAATAAAAAGTGATATTCATAAGCTATGGGCTGGTACAGGCTGTATTCATGCTGTTTTACTCCTCACAGGTGCAATTCATAGAGCTGACCGTATGCAAGCGTAATTTAACCTCTGCATTTCATCCCAGAGGAAATGAAGAGCACTTAATTAGATGTCAAATGATAGGTAGCACTCACAAATTGCATGCAGAGGTTAGAGCACAGGTACTATTGATCTGGTTGTTCAATAAGGTGGTATTGGACTGGGGCCCCCGAGTCTCCTTTCAGACACGAATGCAACACTTATACCCAAGCTCTTATGTTGCCATTTTGGCCAGAATAAATTAGCTAAATTTCCACTTTAGGTGGCAACAAGAGTGGAAAAGAAAACACAAAGCCAGAGACGTTGAATCAATCACTCTTTCTTAAACACTGACATCTAATTACTGGCAAGATACCATATGTGATCATTTCAGGAAGCTGCTTATGAATTCTGATTGAATTGTGAAATTGCTACATCTTTTTTTAATTCCTCTGCAAATGAGCACCAATCTGGCTGCTAAGGATGTTGTCTCTGGCTCCCTGTTTGGACACAGATAGTGGCTGCTGAGCGCTATGGCTGGGGATGCACCAGGGCAGCCCACAGACTAATGGGGTGGACTGAGGTCTCTTCCCTGGCTCGCTTGGCAGGAATCCTTCCCAGAGGTGAGTGTAGACCGATGGATAGAAAACTGTGTGAATGTCCCAGGTACCCAGAGCAGCCGTCACATCTTAGTGCCACCTTCCTTTTGGTTCCCACATCTCCAGAGCATTCCATGCCCTGTGCCACGTCACCTGCTTGCCCTCAGGAACCTGGTATATGTGAAGTTTGTGCAGCCCTTGGGAACTTGGGATGCCAGAGGAGTGCCAAAAGGTGCTCCAGAAAAATCTATGTGTCTAACCCAAGAGCAGACTCCGACTTTTCTACAGTTGGCCTGTCCCTAGGTCTATAACAAACACAGAAGATGCAGAATAAGACCACAGCATCAGTGATGGAGTTTCTATGCCAGTCCGTCAGTATTTGAATACCTGTTTGTCCCTTTAAAGCCACCAACTCTATCCACCACTCTCTCACTGTTGCAACACCCCTCTTCATTCCTTGAAGCTTTTGGCACTTTGCCTTTCCCAAGTATGGAATTTTTCTCACTACATCTCAGCCATGCGGTATATTTGCAAATAACTGCTCTCATGAAAGCTGGCACCTCTCTTCTCCACCAGTGCTGTTGCCAATCATCATGCTGGAAATGGCACCGTGGATCACAGGAGCGGTCCAGCATCCCTGGGCGAGAGCTCCCAAGTCAGTTCATTACCTCCTTAATGCTATCCCCTAATCTCTCACAGCAAGCAGCGTCTCTGCCCCTGGTGGAACTAATGCCATTTTTCATCCTTGTGGTCACTGTCAGCAGTCAAGCAAAAAATGTCAGTTTTAATTACAGCATTTATTTACACATATCTTTCCTGCTTTAAACTGGAAGACAGTCCGTGTCCCCCCCTCCCTCATCACACAGGGCTCATATGCTTCTGTTTGAGAAACAGGAATAATTCTTGCCAAAGGAGTAAATCTCTTAGTAACACCTGCTTATATTTCTTCTTGAAGCAAATAGCTGTAATCAATGACCTATTTAAAAAATGAGAAAATTGGATTTTTTTTAAAGTGATTTCAAGCTTGCTAAACAGGTGCTGCAGTAAATCTGGCGTGTCTCTAATATACTGCTCTGGTAATCCCTGTTTGCTTTTTATATCCACATGTATCGATTGTTCTCTTTATGACCACAATAAACTAAATTGGTGAGAGAATAGCAGACCTCTTTGGAGAAGGCACTCTAAAAAGTATTATCTGAATTATGCTCCTGCTCTTTAAAAGCCAGCTGCAATCTGAGATTCCAGCTGCTTGGTTTTCCCATGCTCTCCTGAACCATCATCTGTTTACTTGTCAGCATTTGTTTCCATCTTTTAGTTCATCTAATACTTCTCTTCTTTTTCCTTCCCACTTTTCCTGGTGCTCCTTGTAAGTACCATCAGTCAGCACCAATGAATTGTAGATCTCACACCAGGTTTCTTGTTTTTTCTATGACTGGAGTGGCTGGTAATGCCTGGTGGGGAAATCACTGACAAGTTAATAGTTCTGTTCACTTTTTTGACTTTGTGTATTCCTTGACTGCTTTCTTTTGAATCACTGACTGAGCAATAGGCTGTTCTGATTCAGAGAAAATCTAATTAGATCCATCCTGACTGATTCTCTTGTATGGGATTGTAGAATGTTAAAAAGGTGATTGTGGGGTTTTTTTTGATGCCCCATCCCTGGCAGTGTTCAAGGCCAGGTTGGATGGGGCTTTGAGCAACCTGGTCTAGCGGAAGGTGTCCCTGCCTGCGGCAGGGGGATGGAACTGGATGGTCTTTAAGGTCCCTTCCAACCCAAACAGTTCTGTGATTCTGTAGTTCTATGATTTTTAAGACTGTCTGGCTAGTCCAGTGTGGAGAATGATCTGAGTATGTGATATCTCATAACACCCAAAGACAGACTATCCCCGGCCTGGGGATCAGGCAAGTTATAAATGTTTATGTTACCTATAGTAAGTCAGCGTGAAGGAAGTATCAGTATCCTGATCCAACTGCTTCTAGTATACACCTTGTAAAGATACCCACAGCACCTTGTTCCAGATTGACATGGTTTCTCAACTTTCTGAAGCTCAAAGGAGTTGAGTTTATCGGCATAAGCCAGTTACACTGCTAGCTGATATCCCATGATGTAGAGTAGTGAATGTTTACTTTGTAGTGAATGTTTACTTTCCTTCATCAGAAAACAGATGAGGAACATCTTTGTCAACCAGTGAAATGAGAAACATCCCAATACATATGCTTTAGTGTCATGGTCCATTGAACCAGCCTGAACCTATTGATTCAATCTTCTGGAGCCTGGAGAACAACCTCGGGAATATTTTAAGAAGTGTCAAAGGAGGAGTTTCTTTTTAAATTGAATGGAGCCCATGGAGAGCAGGAAACCTCTTAAGGCTTGGATATGCTAAGAACATGAGATACAGAAATACCCTTCTATCTTTATTGTTAGAACAGGCAATATCTAGGTCTGAACACTTCATCCTACCTGGCTGTTTGCCTAGAATAAAGTTCAGCTTTATTGACAGTAAAAGCCTCAGGAACCAGGAGCATCATTTTAGGAGGCTATGAGGACCATGTCTAGTCTCTGGCAATGCTTCTGGAGCTCATGGTGTCATCTCAGTGTTGGTGACAACCATTCACGTCCAAGGGCTGGAGTGTCTGCTTTCTCACTGTGAAGCCCATCTCACCTTCAAACCAACCATGCTGTGATGGCACCCCGCTTACAAGTCTCAACATCACTCCTTCAAGGTGGAAAGTTCTCTTCCAGCATCATTTTCCCCGTTAATTGGATGACCCCTGCTATGCAGCACTGGGCTGTGATTCAGGAAAAGGTCAGGATTTTTCCCCAGCTGCTCTTTCCAATTAACTTTTTGGTGTACTCGGGCACAGGTTTACTGCCCTTCAAGTCGGGGAGATGCTCAGCATGACATAAAGCTTGGAGCACAGGGGGCTAAATGATCCTCCTGGGAAGGCACCTGGCATGATTGCTAACTCCAGTTGTTACTTGGCAGAACAAGAAAAGTCCTCTCTACTTTCTGCCATAAAATGTCTTTTATTATCAGTTGCAGTTGCATCCCTTACCAGGTCTCTATCTGCTTGGCCTAAATCCATGCCTTTGGTGCAGTGTCATCATCTTCTGTAGGACAGAGCACTGCATTCAGTATTTCCAAAATATGACTGCAGGAGCATAACCATTTGGACTGAAATCCTATAAGTTGTTTGTGGCAGCTGACCCATGTTGCTCATGTGTGCAGGCCAGCAGGAGAACACTATTATTACAAAGTCCCTTCAGCATGGAGGAGTTGGAAACAAGTCCAAAAACTGGGCAAAATCTGCCAGGGCTGAAAATGCAGACTCTCCAGCCTTCGGACACCTTTCACCTAGCTTGGTGTTGCACTGCCAGTACCATATTGTCGTGGTTTAAGCCTCTCTAACCACGAAGCTCATTCTCTCCCTCACTTTCCCCTTTTTTCTTCCCCCCGCTCCCGGAGGGATGGGAAGGAGAATCGAAAAGAAGGCAACTCCCACAGGTTGAGATAAGAACAGTTTAGTAACTAAAGTATAACACAAATCACTACTGCTACCACCAATAATAATAATGACAAGAGAAATTACAAGGAAAGAATACAATTTCTCACCACCTAAAACCAAGCCCGACCACGTAGTGCACCCCCACCCTTCCGGGTCTCTCCTCTCCGTCCTCCATCTTGGGCATGACGTGCTGTGGTATGGAATAACCTCTTTGGTCAGTTTGGGTCAGGTGTCCTGTCTCTGCTTCCTCCTGACTCCCCTCCTCCCTGGCAGAGCATGAAACTCAGAAAGTCCTTGGCCAGACCAAAACATCACTAAGCAGTAACTGAAAACACTGGTGTTATCAGCACTGTTCCCAGGCCCAAAATCAAAAACACAGCGCTGCACCAGCTACCAAGGAGGAGAAAAATGACTGTTGCTGCTGAACCCATGACACATATACATGCCCATGGCCATTCTCTTGCTAACTACTTTGTCCCGCACCCCAACCCACCTGGCTTCAGACAGCGGGGTTTATGTCATGCAGACCCAGCCAGTATCCTACCAATACCACTCTGCTTCTGCTTGGAGCGTTTAACATCTCACCAGTGAGAAATGTTTATTCACATCAGAGCATCAGCACAGCAAAAACATTTAGAGATAACTCCCTGCCAATCACATCATAAAATTTTGATTTCAGAAGCTCCTAATAATAAATGGAATGATGCAACTTGGAGTCAATGGGGATCCATAGCTAAAGATTTTCTTTATCATTAGGGCATCTGTCATTGCTTAATCAAGATGCAAATCATAGCTGTCTCCATGGCGATGAAGTCACTTTTTTGTGTTGATGAAATACAAACATAGCTGGATGTGCTCAGCTGAACTAGCTGTAAACTAAGGAAAAAATGTCAGGGCTGGATACAGCTCCAGCCACATTCTGCCCTTGTCTTCCCCAGCAGCAAACCTCTGTAACAGAAGATCTCTGAGGACGGCAAAGTCCTACCACTCACAGTGATGGTGAAAGACCAAGGTAAGTGCTTAAAAAGGTGCAGTCAATCAAGAGAAATGGGCTGAAATGAGCTGGTTACCACTTGCTGGTGGCTGAGGTCCCATTGATTGCCACTCACTGGTGGTTGAGGTCCCACCAGCATCACTTGGATTGCTGGCAGGAGTATCTGTTCCCAGCCAGGGCAGCAGCTCTGAGGAGCCGCAGACATCAGCCACAGGCATATTGCCTTTGGTGGTAAAAGCCATCTTATTTGGACTGCAGGGAGCAAAAGGGCATTAATTATGGGTGAGTGGAATAATTACTTGAGTCATAAAGAAGTTTGGGACATGCCTTCAGGAGGAAAGAGGCAGCAAAGAATATTTTCTACCCTCCAGCTGCTATTTGCCCCGTTTGCAATGAAAAAACCCAGTTGTCTAAATCTCTTCTGTCACACTCGCTTTGCCAGCTGGGATGTGCACTGAGTTCTGATATGCACAGAGTGGACTGAAAGTGGGTGAAATACAAAAAGCCCAGAGCTGCCAGCACCAGAGACTGAGATTTGTGCCTCTGGGTTTTAGACCCTACCTTAGCTCCTGGGGCTGGGCTTGCCCAGAAATCCCTGCACCACAGCTGTGAAAACCTGATGAAAATAGGTTTTTTTTGACCCTATGACTTCTTCAAGCCTATCTCCTGCCAATCTGGGTTTATTGCTTGGGTTTTGTTAATATTTTGAAGCAGTCATTGCTGGTAGCCTCATGAGCCCAACTGCACAACTCCAGGGACCCTGTTGCTGCCTCTTGAAACCCCTTTGTCTGTCCTGCCTCAGTTTCCTCCTGCCTCAGCACCCAGGTATAATAATAGCGACCTGCCTGGAGATACTGGCTCCTGTCCCAGCATGTGGCCAGGGTACCTGATAGCAAGTCACGCTGTGCTTTGGTGTGGGCTCTGCTGCAAAAAATGAAGCACAGTTTTGTGCATGGACAAAGCCAACGATTGCTCATGTACCTACAACCTGTGTGTGCTGTAGCTACTGGTTCGTAGCTCCTCATGCAGCCATGTGCATGCACAAAGGTGCTTTGTAAGAACCTACCATTTATCATCCCTTCAAGCAAATCAGCTTTCTCAACAGGAATAAACTCCATCCAGAATAAGGGGTCAGCCCCACCTGAGCTGCAGCCAGAGCACGGCTCTTAAATGTAAATGAGTACTTAGGCATACATGGAGAAAAAAGACTTGATTGGCTCCCAAGGCAATGTCTTGAAGAGAAGAGGAAAGAGTAATTTAAAAACCAGCCACCTAGAGGCAACTGTGGCTGCAGGGAAACTACCCTCTGGCAGTAGCAGAGGGGCTAATTGCTCCAGTTAGGGATTCATGTGATCATTCATTCGCTCTCGTTTAATATCGATTTGCTCTGCACTACGTGGAATCCTCCCCCTCCTCTCCCCAGCAACTCCGCAAACATAAAACCTGGCCTGAGAGCACTGACAATGGGGATACTGAGCTTTGGGTCACACCCGTGGGGAAACTGAGGCACAGGAGGACTCAAGACCATGACAGAGCCCAGCAGAGCATCCTCTACACTGCATTCCTGGGCTTTCCACCCTCTGCATTTTTCTATCCCCTGTCTAATTTTTCCTTAAGAGCTGAAATCAGAAGAAAGGAGCACTGATACAGTTTTCATGCAGCTCTGGCTAGCCACAGTCATTCCCACCTCTGTAAGGTCCTGCAGCCCCCTGTATCTTTACTGCTAGAAAAAAAGGCAGGATTAACCTAAGAAAACCATAAAATAGAGTCTGGGAGAACGGGTTTAGCACAAATCCCTTATTTCTGAATGGAGGCCATTATGAGAGTCTCATACACCCCTGTCTGTTTCTTCATTGCTCTTCGAATGCAGGTGGGTCAAGCAGTACATTAGATGTGTTGAACAGTGCTACACTGGGTTAAGTGAGAGTGTCAGAGAAAGAGAGACTGACTGCATGGGGAGACCCCCGGGCTGGCTTGGTCTGCAGTGCAGTGTCCCACAGCTGACAGCCCCAGAAGTGTGGGTCTGCTGTGGGGTTTGTGAGGATTGGTCAGTGCGATGAGGGCATCTCAAGTGCGACATCAATGTGTTGGACACTGAACCAGCCTCCTAAAATAAGGAAAGATTGATTTATCCCAAAGGGACCAATCATTGTGAAAAACAAAGCAAAATGAAACAAAACATAACAGGGAGGCAATAAATGCAACTGGATTCTTCAGTTAGCATCCGAAACCTCTTCCTGCAAACACTCAATTTGGCTGTGTAGATTTAGTGCATGTGTATCAGCAGTCGCTGGTAAGGTCCATAGGACAGTGTTTTAACAAGACAATGTGTGTGTTGTCTTCAATGAAAGATTTTTGTAAGAAACTGTTTAAAAATTCAGTGTTTATGTGCTTTTTTATTCTGCAGATATAAATAAGCAGAGAGTTTTCTGGCTTCCCAAAAAACACAGAAAACAAACCTTTGGTGGGATACTTGCAAATCCAACAAACAAGAGAAGGGTTTCTCTGCTGTGGCATGGTGATGCCCGTTGCACCAGGGAGGAGAGAAGCAGGATCTTCAAGCAGACAGGCTTTACTGAGATCAGGAAACGCATGTGGTCATTCCTCTGCTATCCTCAGCTTTCACTAAGGAGCCTTGGTTCATCTGAGCCACAATCATATCTTAGTCCCAGCCGATCCCATGACATGAATGTGAGCCTTAGGCCAGCCTTTGGGATGGCTTGGGACATGCATCTTGCACTTGGTGGAGAAGGTACAAAGACCTGGTTGCATCACTGCAAGCATCCTTCTGCCCTCAAGTTGGTCACTGTGAGCACGTGGTGCTGCAGATATTTGCCTCAGTGATTTGCCAAGGATCACCCACAACCAAGGGAAGGACCAGCTGGGCTCTCCTGGTTGAGGTGAGGGCTTCCCATTCATTCCCCTCCAGTGCATATGCTATTTTCCCACCCATTTTCAGCCTTCTCTGTGTGACAGATGATGACTTTCATGTGCTCTCAGGGTGTCATGTCCATGCTCACCCACATGCCAGTTCACATGGAGATTTCTCTTGTCTACTTGAAAGCAGATTAAAAACAACACCTGCTTGCCAGAGAGCCTTCTGCACTTATCTAGTGTATCTGTCCCTGAGAGAGAACTTATCTCCCACAGAGCTCCCAGGGACAAACTTTATGCTCCTGGGCTGGGTAGGAGTGAGAGAAAAAAGCCCTAATGAAAGCATTTATTCCATCAAGTTCCCTGGATGCATCTGCTGCAGAGAGCACCAAACGGGCTGCTGCCTTCACTGGATAAGTGGCATTGCCCGGTGATGGTGGCACACAGACCATAAGAGTAGGAGCTTGCAATCAGCTTATAGAGCTGGTGTTTGCAGGATCCATTTGAAAGCTCTTAGTAGTGGGAGTCAATCATTTTGTTCCCATGTGGTGGCCACCACATAGCTCCATAGGGCTGTGAGTCATCTGCCATTCAAGCACTGCTTTGAGCTCAGGAAGTTTATACATCAGGCTGGTGTTACCTGAACAAATGAGAGCATTGCTTAGCTTAAACAGTTCTCAGATGGCCTATCCTATATGGCACTAATGTCCTAGCCTGACCTGGTGATGGCACAAGTGCCACCAGCTGGAGCGTGCCTGGACTGGAGGGCAGAACCCAGGTCGTGCTGGCCACAGCAGTGGCTATTCTGAAGCTGTGCTCTCTGGTTTCCTCCCATGTTAAAGGCTTGAGAAAGTACAGCAGTCATCAGAAACCCTGCAAGATGCAGCGTGCATCACTGATTGCAGGTTACTGTTCTTCCTAATTAAAGCCAGGTCTTTGAAAAGAACTAGAGCTCTACCTATTATACCTGTGTCTTCATCCCATCACTTTTCTGCTTTTCTTGGCTACTTCCAGCTGTTATATACCATCTATATGATCTCTCTCCAGATTACTAATGAATGTCTTGTTGGACCAATAATTGGCTTCTTATTTAGTAGACTCATAATGATTATAACCGAAATACATTATCAGCCATAGAGCACAATCTATTTTAAACTGCAGCACACAGGGACTGAAGTTTATGTTCCTTGATGTGATTTCTTTTCCTTTTGTTAAACCAATTATGTGCACTTGACTGGATATTGTTACTGTTGAAGCCTTTTATGCAAGAGTTAGTTGTACACAGAGCAGTTTATAACTGGTAATTCAAAGAACAGACAGCAGTACAATGGGACTAGCAAGTGGGCTTAACCAGAAAGGAAACTAAATACAGGAATTCAGTGTGCTCCAAAGAAATTATTTGCTTTCACTCAAGGAAATATCAATCACTGGTTGTGTTACTGTACTCCAAATGCCAGCTATACAGCTTAGGAGAGTGCTGATGAAGTTCATGGCTGGGTGATGCTCATCTGGGGGATTTTAGCAACGTTCAGGGACAGAGCTTGAGAAATCACTTTTTGCTGCTCCCTGCATGGATCATTGCTCTTTGCAGTTATTTGGGTAGGTAAAAGAAGCTGAACTGGGGATCTCAGCTCCAGTTGTCTCTCTGGGAGATGTTTGTGTAATCCAACATCGAATCCAAATGGCTCACAAGGTACATACACAAAGGACAGTGGCATCAGTGCTCTCACCCAGCTTCCTTGGTTAACACAAAGCATTAAAGACACTGAAAAAGTTATACTAAGACAGAGCATTCACCACACCTGCTTTTGAAAAAGATGTGGGAGGGAGAGAATGGATTTTGTGGGATGATTATGTTCTTTAACTGTACAAAATACCCAATTTCTGAAAGCAACTGGAGATCTGTGCGCCTTACTTTTTGGCTATTAAACTAAAAGCTCTTAAAAAGTCTTTGTCACAAGAAGTGACAACCATCAATTTTCAACAAATAAGCCACATGTGTGTCTAAAAAGGAAACACCTCAAACGACTGGTGGCTCTAAATCTTAGGATTGAGAACAAAAGTTGCTTTGGCTTGTATCTCCTGAGAACACTGTCCTTTAGTCTTTTTTCTCCCAGTTTGCTCATCTTATCCTTGTACCTCTTTAGATCAGAAGGTAATGGCATATACAGAATCTGCAAAAAATCTTCTTATAGAAGAAAAAACAAGAAACAAAACAGCAGTGATGATCTTTCAGCTAGATGATGCTTCTTGGTATTGTTGTCATCTCTGTAGTCACAGATTAGTTACTTATGGCCTGCTTCAGGCACATTTGTTTTGCATCCCTTTTTGGATATTCCTTTGATAAAATGCTTGAAAAGAGGATGCACTCCATGACGTGCCACGCTGGTAAGAAAAAGGCTTTCCCTGGCAGAAATAAATGTCTATGTTCATGTGTTACCCAGGAGCTCTGCACATAGGAGTTTTTGAGTGTATATGGACAGACTACAGGTCTTACTACTGTAGGCTACAGCAGGTCCAACAGGTTTCAGAGGCATCAGATGCTGTCTTTGCAGAGAAGACACATTCAGGGTCTCCAGGGAAATGCACAGAACCGTTACATCCAAACCAGAGGGCATTCCTCAGCAGCAGGAGGGCAGGTATCTATCTGCAGGTCATAAGCTGTCTATGCTCATTATTCCATCTGAAATAACTAGTCAGGTTAAAACAGATGATTTTGCATGGATTTCAATTGCCATCAGAAAAAATTAGTCCTAAAGGAGATTTTAATCGAGCTCTTGTTGTGGATTTTATGTAGTGCAGATGATTTATTGTAACTTACTTGGACAGTTCTGGAGCAAGGGTGTTCCAGGTTTGGACTGAGCCTTCAGATGCTGCTGTGTGGCACATAAATAACATCAACATGGGGAATTAATTACTTTACAGGTGGTTAGCTTGTCTGTTTGCTGCCAGTAACAAAAATTAATGTAAGTTTCCTGTTTTCTTTTGTAAAAGTTGTCTCAAACCTCCAGTTCCCTTCTAATTTCTCAGAACTACGCAAACTTCATTATGTTACCCAACACACTGGGAATTGAGATTTCCCATGATTACTGCAAATGCCAATTACCAGTGCCAAAAAAACCCTCACTGTGTTCCCCTGAAAGCACCATTCCTAGGAGCTATTTGTTTTGAATGAAGAAATGCTACAATAAGGGTAATTAAATTAGAATGGAGCTTAATATATAGAACTAGTGTTAGGAAAGAAGAATAATGGGGACCTTAATTATACTTGACAGGAGTATGTGTCAGCACGTCCAAGCAGAGTGTGTATATTTTTCACTAGCTTACTATATCCCTACCAATTTTATGGCATGAAATGCAGAAGTTTGATTAGTTTCAGTGTCTTTTATCAAGTGTGGATAATGAATGTTACAAATGCTTGTGAGTGTGATTTTTGGTGTGGTTTTGTTTGCAGATGAAGCATTTGTGTATTGTGTACTTCTCTTGAAAACTAAGGTGGCTCTTCCACATACCTCCTGTAACTTTACTTTCTGCTTCCCACTGAGGAGAGAAAAGGAGACCCTTGGCTGATCCTGGTTGTTAAATCTCTCCCAAAAAGCAGTCGTGTACGTGGAGGGACTGTCCTCTAAGACGACCCCATTGCCCAGAGGAAGGACAGTTGTCCTGTTCAGTCAAAAGGGAAAACTGGGGATGACCTTGTGCAGACTTGCAGATGAAGCTGCCAAGAGCAGGACGAGCTGGCTAGACTCACTAGAGAAGGGGCTCAAAGCAGATCTGAGCCTTGGAACCCCGGTACCATGGTGCCTAGTGCCCAACTCTGTGAGCCCCAAGGCCACGGATGCCTCAGGTGGCTCTGCATAATGGGATGCTCAGCTCCAAAAGCAGTGTGAAGAGGAGGTATTCTGGGGACTGGCTCTGGCAGAGGGAGCATGGACTGTGTGCACCTTGCTGCAGTGTCCACCCAGGACAGGACCCATGAGTTTTCCAGGGCTTGTCCCACCTGTAACTACTCACAAATCAAAAGCTATTTTGTAGGAAACATAATTCTCACCTTTGAGTCCTCAAGTCAAACACCGATCCTGTTTCCACCATGTTTTTCCAAGAACTTTCTCTATCCTCAGTGAGTCTGGGGAGAGTTTTACACAGCATCTGTGCTTTCCCATCCACTTCTCCCTCAAGTTTCATTTATGGCAAAAACATACAAGATTCCCCTCTGTTCCACTGCAAATGGCTTTATAGCCTCATGTGCATCCCACCTCCAGCTAATCACACCATGGTAAATGCACTTTTGCTGTGTGTTTCTCTGGAGCAGTCATGTTTTGAGCATGGTGCTGGGGGCTGCTGAAGCAGAGGAGGAAAGATGTGTGGTCAAGAATTGAGATTTTCACTCATTTCCCTGTTTTTATGCATTTGCTGCTAGTGCTCAGCACTGGCCACCCCTTCTCTCTAACCCTAGCATGCTCAGCTCCAGCACAGCATCTCCCAGCATGGCATGCTCTGCAGAGCACCTGCTGCCTCTCTGGGGCTGGAGAGTGATCAACGTGTCAAAACTTTCAGTTAATTGTCCACTTAGACCAGCTTTTGACTTTTCCCTGTGTTAAAAGGGAGACCAAAGTGGCCTCTCTGTGACAGCTACAAGAATCCTCTTGTTTTTTTGTGATCTTAGCAAATAAGGTCAATCCAAGTAACTCATCCTCCTGGCAATGAACAGTTATTGAATTACTATATACCACCATTACTGTCACTGACTCTTAGGGTCACACTATCCCCTGTGAGCACGATAATGACGTTGTTCCTTCTGCTTTCTTCCACTTGAGCACCATCTTACCTCAGTTTTCCTGCTGGGAAGGAGGTATCAGTTGCTCATCTCAGCACGACAGCAACAGCTCCCACATAAGCTACCATAGCCTAATATATAAGACACCAGCTCCAAGTCCCATCCAACCTGGCCTTGGACCCTGCCAGGGATGAGGCAGCCAGTTTATCTGGGCAACCTGCACCAGTGCCTCACCACTCTCATAGTGAAGAATTTCTTCCTAATACCTAATCTAAATCTCCCCTCTGTCAGTTTAAAGCCATTACTGTTGTGCTATCCCTACATGCCCTTGTAAAAAGTCCCTCTTCAGCTTTCTTGTAGGCCCCCTTTTTGGGTGCAAAAATCTGAGTACTACTGCCAAGGCCAGTACAAGTGGACTGGTCATGGCAAACACTGACTTATCCATGCAGTAAGGCTGGCGGGAGTTGTGAGTGCTACTGCGCTGCCCTGCCCCGGGCTGAAAAGCTGGGGAAAGTCCCTGGATCCAGGTTGCTGTTGGGACTTCGCTTTAAGAGAAGGCTATATAAAACTTCACTGAGGAAAGTTACAATTTAATGCTTCAGCTACTCATTTTCTTTCTGTGCATCACTTAAGGGCAGGAACTAAAAGAAAACACTGTGCCTCGTAACTGCAGAATATGCACATGGATTGGTGATCCTTTTTCAAGACTAAAGGGCCAGAAAGGACCTGCTAATGTGTTTGAGTTCATTGCCTTGGTCATGAGTAAAGGCATGCAATGTTGTCCATAAAGCAGTCAAGGTCCCTCTTGCAGACAGATAGGTTTTCCCCACTATTCCTCTTAAAGTACAGTCAGAAACTTTCTTCTATGCTCCAACATGTAATTATTCATGATAGTTTAGTGCCAGCTCATTCTTCTTCCAACATTATCTTGCCAGTTAAACACCTTTCTTGCTTCCCATCTATTTATCCCTTGTGCATTTATAGGCAGCTGCTTCAGTAGCCTCTGTTTTCCCAGGATGATCAAGCCAAGCTCTTTTAGTGTCTTTCTGTACGAATGCGTCTGTTGCTCTAGTTATCCTAGTCACCTTTCTTGGCTGCATCTGCCTTTCGCTTGGACCTGGGTGATCACAGCCATTAACAGCACCCAGAGAAGGGGGCATCACCACTCAGTGCAAGGACAGTAGTGTTTCCTACATCTGCTGCAGGGACCCTTCCCAGTCCAGCTGAGCGATATTCAACCAAGTCCCTCCCAGGACAAAGAGCATGTTTCTCATTTTCTTATCTGCATTATGCTGATCATTCTCCAGCCAGCTTGTGCTCCCCAGACATTTTGAGGTGATGAGCTACACATTTATATCAGAAGGCTGCATTTTTATTTGTTTCCCAAGTGCATTGCCTTGCATTTTGCACCACTGAATTTTCTCTCTTCTTACCTCAGTCCTTAAGATCATGTACTTCTGTTCTTATTTCTTTCCACTTCCATATTGACATTGCCTCTCAATTTTGTCTTTAGCAGATTTTGTCAGGCATTTTCTGTGACCAAGCAACTAATAAAAATACTGGTCTTAAGATTATTTCTTAGGGAACTCTATTAATAATTTCCTTCCAGCCCTACCTTTGCAGCAGTGTTTCCATCTCCCAATCACCCAGCAGCACATCCAGTTTGCAGTTCGTTTAGTTTCCACCCTCCTCATCCAAGCTAATCTCCCAGATGGTATTTAATCAAAAGCTATCTTCAAGCCTGCATGGATGAGCTCTACTACACTCCCTGCATCTATGAAGCCAATTATATTCCTGGGTTAATTCTGATAAGTCCATACTGCTTGTTAAATCACTGATCTCCGTTATACTTTTCTTCAAAATCTGATGTTAAATCTTTCATGTTTTTAAGGTCAGACATAAGAGCTGGATGTGAAATTCCCAAAGTTTAGGGGCATCCTGACTCTGCCATACTCCTGCTCTTGCTTCCATCCTCCCCCTTTTTCTGACCCGCAGGTAGCATCAGCACTACCTTACTGAAAATGGGGCTGAAGACAAGCATCTGTAGTGAAATTTTGCTTCCATGCCTCTTGTTACCCATTTCTCCATGTTTATGTTCATGTATGCACCAACAGAACCTTTTTCTGCTGGCTTTAATGTTTATAACAAGGCCTGGCTAAAAGTGACTGGCAGTTTTTGCTTTAATTGCTACCACTCTTCACTCTCAAGACACAGCTTTCTTCTCCAGCAGCTCCTTTATACCACTCCTTGCCGTCTCAGCTTGTTTGCATTGCTGTTCTTGAGGTGTCTGAAGCTTTTTCCTACAGACATTTCTCCTGGCTGGTGAGAGAGATTGCCAACTGTCTTGCCATATGGGGCAAGGACATCTGAAGCCTTCACCATATTCAGGTCCTCCTAGATACTCTCTGAAGAAACAACCCATTCTAACACATCCGAGATGTGACCTTGAGATAATGAAATCCAGTTGCAATCTTTTTTGCCTTGTCCCTCCATTTTGTTTTATTAACCTATATTCAGAAGCATTTAATTTGTTATTTAAGGTCCCATCTTCTCAATGCTGGCTTCATTCTTCCTCCTTTTCTCTGTTATAGTGCCCTCCCCTACTTTCCTGCCATGTTTGAGACACCATTTGTCTCTCATGCAGGAGCCTCAGGTAGCAGTAGCCTAATGCCATAAGAAATCTCAGTTTCTAGAGGAAATGTTCTTTCTTACAATGTCATATTTTCTAACTAATGCCTTCTAAGGACAATTGAAACTAGGTCAGCCCAGGTTTTGTAATAAACTTCTCGTAAATTTTGTTTTCACCTTGGGAAAGCATAAAATCCAACTATAAAAACTTGAATTCGAACTCTGACATTGCAAACATAGACTGAAAAAAAAGACCCTATGTGTTCACAATAAATTTAGTAGTACTCTTGTACCATTGTGACTCTGTGGAGGAAAGCCAGAGGGAAATGTGTGTGTATGCTTTACACTTTGTTTAGCTCCCTTCTGTTAAGATGCTGAATTGTCTGATGGCGTCCCAGACACGTGGCAGACTGTTGTGATAAGGCAGTCCAGAAAAGCATCGATTAGGATGTCCAAAATAATAGTGGTTCTCCAGTTGATATTGGAAGATCAAGTGGGATTCAGGTCAGAAGTTAAGTCACTAATACCCAGGTGTCTACATACCTGTATTTTTTTTGTGAGCACCATGGCTAAGCTCCTATCATTGTCAGTGAAAACTGAGTCAACAGATCCTAGAGAGCTATCCAGCTTTACATTGTGGTGGAGATCCAGCTGAAATTCAGTATCCTAACAGAACTGTCTAAAAGCTTTGGGGGTGCCATAACATACCCTGCCTGGCCTTCAGAGACTGGTGAGACCCTTTCAGGTCCTGTGCCACATCTATCTGCACCACCCAGATCACAGAGAAGCCTGAAATGTCAGCAGATGCCTACATCTAGACAACTGAATTCCTTCTGTACATTTGTTCAGCAAAATCTCCCAGATGCAAATACCTTTGTTTTGCATCACTGGTGGATCAGCAGATGTTTGCAGCTGAAGCTAGCTGGGGAGTTCCTGATGCTGATCTTGATGTGCTGTGGCTGAAATGAAAGTGAGAACAATAGCAGTAGTGCTACTTCCCTGGCATCCTGGAGCTCTCAGGGTTCCCAGATCTCAGCTTCAGGCAATGTTGACGGGAGAACATACGGGTTTAAAATGACCACAAATACATTTAACATGGCAGTGAATAAGAAGTTTCTAATTATCAGAACTAGAATGTTCCCACAGCATTCCCACCGGAGAAGTGCCAAATGCTTCAAGATAGATTAGTTTATTAAATTCATCTGAAGACAAGGTTGCTATGACACTGGGGGAAGGAGCTGCATGATGTAGGAAGCCTCGTTAATGTCAAAGTGGGATACACAGTACTCCTAGGCTTTGTGTTTTACAGCACAATTTGGGGAGTCCTGGAGTCAAAATGGTTTCTTTCCTTCTGAAATGGCAAAAATGGTTCGGTGCTCATTGGTTTATTACTATATTTATTTTTAACCTAATTTTGTCTAGTAATTTATACCTAGATGGAAATTTTGAAATTTCTTCTGCTTTATGAATCAAAACCAAAAATTATCAGACATAACAATGGTTTTATGTAGATATCTAACTTGCTCTAGCTGCAAGCACAAATAAGAAAGGCTGTGGTATTGCGGCACTTTCTCTGCACTCAATGTAATTTGCTGACAAAGTAATTTTGACTTGTTCTTATATATCTGATACTTCTCTGCCCCAGTGAGTAAAATATACAGCTAAATATTAAAAATGCATAAATTAAATCAGTTATCTTTTGTGGTTCACAGAACTTGTGTGTATTCCATGGTTTCTCAGAAATCCTTGAGAAGGATTTGCTTGAAATAGATGCCGTGAAAAGAACCTTTTGAAGGATGCCATTTGCAAGGGATTGTACAGGCTGTCTTTGATTTTAATTTCTGGGAGTGCTCTCATTCAAATGAGAATGGAATTGAAGCCAAAAAAAAGTAAATTATGTTGTTGGACAGGTTTGATGTAAATGATGAATTCTACTGTCAATGGAAAGATATAAATAGCAAATGCTTCAGTTATCTGCACTAAGATTTTTCTTAAATGGATTTAACTGCAAATTTCAATATTCTTTCCATATCTTCTCTGATATAGGGCTTTTTGAACCCCTTTCATTCTGATTCCTGTAGCATTTTCATAGCTCACATAATTTTCCTCCTTGTAAGGCTCTTAAGAGGTAGCAAGCAATATTGTCCCTGACCCTTTTGCAGTACTGTGCACCAGTTATTTCAATAGCATCTAGCAGCAAAAGGTGCTGTTTAACAGTCATTGCCTTCAAAAAGACTCCAGATAAGCAATAGTCCTGCATTGAACAAAGAAATGGGTTAAATATTTTTTCATATAATATGCCTGCAGGTCCCAGGCAAAACCAGCTTGAGCCCCTCTATCTGCAATATCAAGGGCTTGGTGAAGACTCCACCTGCCCAACCCTCTAGTACCTACTGCAACATCATCTGCCCTGGCATTTGTCTTCCAGCCCACTGTCCTTCACCTCCAGCTTTGGATGCCAGGAAAACACTGAGTCTGGGAGGAGGTTGCTCTGATTTGGGACCTGCATCTCACAGAAATATTTCTTCAAACTATGTTTTAATTAGTAAGTATAAAGAAGTGACAGGGTGTGTGACCAGCATAAGTAAATGTTTTGGGGGCAGAAAAATCAAGTATTACACAGATATAATTTAGAAAAATGCTGATTAGCTTCAGAGTATTAGTGAAGCAGAAAATTGGCTTGGAACATGATTGTTAGCAGCTATCTTGAGAGCTTTATCCATTTATATCACTATTTTCTTTACAAATGAGCCGAGGGATTAGCTTATACTAAGCAGACTAAGGACGCAAGAAATTTCATTCAAGAAGGAGCAAAGGAGTTTTCCAGTGTCTTAAAAATGATCTTGTTTACTTGGCTGCTTCCAATGGACAACTTCCTGGAGCTCTGCATACCTGGCTGCTCCCCACAGCTCTTTCCTCCCTAAGGGAAACTTTATCCCTAGTGGGGAACTTTAGATTTATCCGGTGGGGTCTGCAGCAAGGATGTGGGAAAGGCACCGGGTTGGTTCCCACCATTTTGGACTGTCTACACCCTTTTTTCACTCCGTATCCAGACACTGGTTACAAGTTTAATGCCTTCCCCTCCACATGGCTTCAAATACAATGTCTGTCACATAGCGGCTGTGTACCCTATGCATGGCAAAGCACAGCTGCCTGAGAGAGAGATGCATGGGAATCCTGTTGTATCTTTAGCCTTAGAGATGATAATTTGCAGTCACAGTAACATCCCAGCCAAAGAGCTTTGCAACACTCATTTGGAAAGCAGCCATGTTGTAGTTTGTGAAGATCACTCATTTTAATTACTACCTCAAATCCTTGAGAACTCTTTAAGAAATCTTTTTTTACAGTTGAGGATGAGAAGAACACTTGGGCGCATAGCCCTCTTTCAAGTAAACAGGCCACTAATTAAGTTTGCTTTCAACCCAGAGGCACAGGTTTACAGGATCCTTCCAACCTGACACAGCATCCTCATCACAACTGTTGTATACTCAGACCCAAAGCAAACCACTGAGGTGCAGGACATGGTGCAGGACAATGCTGGCACATAGGGAAAGTGAAGGTGTAATGGGAAAGCTGAGAGCTCTTTATGGCTTCACCATTCATTGGCCAGGTAAGTTTTGACCATCATTTATTCTGTGCCTAGTTTCTTTGAAAATTAACATTAGCTATGCTTGCCTGTTCTACAGGGAAGCATGAAGCCTGTGGCTTGATTCAGTGCCTAAACACTGTAGGGTTGAAATTATTTGGTCATCTAAAGCTTTCCCATGGAGATCAATGGCTCCATGGCATGGCAAATATAGCACAGATTCTACAGGAGTCCTATGTCCTTCCAGAGGGTAGTTCATGCAGGACACTGGGGCAATGCAAACAGTAACTGCATCGATGCAACTGAGGTGACAGCATACTGGGTTTTATGCATGAAAGATATTCTAATGTCAATCACGTCACCATATCACCAGCCTACCAGCATCTGCACAGAGCAGATTTCACCAGCTGACACACTCCTGTTCAGAAATTGTATAACTGATTGCATCTTGGATGACCACAAATACAAAGCTGTACACATCTCAAATGTTTTGCTGTCATTTTCCGCTCTGAATATCTTAATTCCTGTTCAGAATGTGCTGTACTCCTCTATTCTTCATCTGTAGGGTGCATAAATTTAATTCATTCGTTGATTCATTGACTTTTTCCCATTGACCTAGAATCTTGAAGAGCCAAGAGGTGATTGAATATCTGCATGCATTTAAAAAAGGCTGATAAGTAATCAGAGCAGTGTATAGAATATGCAAGTAGCTTTTGAGAATAGCAGGGGGAGATTCACTGCCTTTGCGCTTCAGGCTGAACTGTAAACTCCAATTCTTCATGAGCGTTGGTTTTGAGCATGCAAAAAGGATTACCATCTGGAAGCAGAACAGCCCTTATTATTGTAGCCTCTGGATCAAAAAACACCATGATGCTGAGATGTACGGGTCCAGCCAGCTGTTTTGTACCATGTATACCTATACATTACAGAATTTGCTGAGGTATGTCAGTGTTATCCAGTACGGATGGGCCTTCTTAAGAAAGTTGAAGGATAGCATATGAGAAGGAGCATGGGGAGAGGTGGCTCACAACGGGCTGTGACAGATGCATTTTTGGGAGCCGGTTCACATTATGACACCTGGGGCAATAACTTCCATCTGGAAGCAATATAAAAAGGAGCATATTTGGAATCCCATCAGACTGTTGATCCTAACAAATAGGAGGGAGAGGAGTTGTATGGTTTCTGTAGGAGAGATTAGGGGAGAGAAGTACTAATGCTGCATTATGTTGTGTGGGATATGAATAACTATATTCATGGTCTAAGTATCCAAACAATGTAGGAGAAGCTATAGCAGATTAGAGCACCCAGCCAAGCAATCTATTTCCAGCACAGGCCAATACTGAACATCTCGGGGAAGGTGAAAGAACCATACATGAAAAGACTTCCCCAGGATGCTGTCCTAGACTCCTGTTGCTTGTGGCTCATGGAGCTGCTAACCAGAAATGATGACCTCAATGCATATTGTCCACTGTTTTTGAGACAACAGTCATAGGTGCTTTCAGCTGTTTCTCTTCCTATCTGAAGAGTCCTTGTCTATTCAGAAATTCTTCATGCAGAAATCTCACCAGGTATTTGATCATCCAGTCACCCTTCTCTGTAATTCTTTCATTTCTACAACATTAATTTTATGTGATACTAATTTTCAGCTAGGGGACAAGATCTGTATCTGATGTGCTAGTGTATAATGTTTTCTTTCTGTTCTCTGTTCCTCTTCTAACTGTTCCCAACTGTACCCTTTGCACCAAGCTGATGTTTTCATATAACCATGTATCATAAACCCAAGATATTTCTCCTGGTTGGTAATAGCTCACAGTTTATCATTATAGAAGCAAAATTAGAATTGTTTTTCCATTTCCATCACTTTACATTTATCTACACAGCATTTCATGCATCAATTTATTGTTTGGACACCTAGTGGCACAAAGTGCTTTTCAGTTTTTCACAGTTAACACTTATATATTGACTATCCTGAATTTGCCATCTTATTTATTGACTTAGATTTTCTTCCTAAGGCTTGATTCACAAACACCTAAAACAGTTTATTCTGGATGCAGAGGTCTGATAAAGCAGAACAGAGATAGATAGGTCCATTCATCACTTCAGCTGATCCTTGGGCATCTCTCACATGCTAGTTTTGTGTGTCAACTTCCGTATCTCATTATGTGAACAAGATTCTTGTGTTTTAGACAATAATATACAAGAACAAGAGGCTTGAATCAAAAGCTATGTCGCACAAGAGATCTTGCACCCAAATTGTTCCAGAAAACCCTGTGTGGAATTCACCCCCAGCAGAGAAGTGTTCCTTTTCCACTTTTCTCTAGATACATCCCAACAAACATGTTTATCCTTGTCACAGCAAATATCCTCCTCCTATTCCATTAGATGTGTTCATTTTCTTCCTAAAACCCAGTAGCTGTTCTTTTAAAGAAAAAGTTGGGTTTTTTTGCAAATCTGTCTTAATCTATTGTCATACACAAATAAACTCCTTTAGCAGTACTCTCCTGACCTCTTAGATTGAATCCTCCTGTCTATTCGTGGCTGCCTCAGTTCGATGTCAGTTACTCCAGATGCATCTCTCTTACTCTTGCTTATTCTTGCACTGAGACCATGTGCAGCCTTTTTTTCATCTAATGGTTGGGAAAACTTTGCTTTCTCTTCTGTCAGGGCTTATATCATTCTCAATATTTGCCTATCACTAGCCTTTTCTAGGAAAAGTAATGTGACTCTTCCTCTCCTGTGTATCTTCAGGCAGAGCACCAGGGATATCTGAGTCATGGCAGATCTATGATAAATTTTTTGGTTTCTCTGCTATTCATTGTACTACTGCTGCTGACAAATGCATGCTCTCCTCTCTAGACATGAGCAGTTTGACATTTGAACAATGGAGTATGTTCTCTTGGCCATTTTCTAAACAATTTCTCTGATGAAACTGTCAGGTCTTAGCCTCTGCTACATCTAAGCAAACAGCAGCCTCATGCAATTTCCAAGAGGTACTGTTTTCCTTCCTTTGAAAAGCCTTTCTTCGCTCACCACCATACATCTCTTGTCTCATTAGAATAGATAATTTCTATTATAATTTCTTATCCACTGCCCTTCCATGCATAATGGCAATTTTATTACAAGACCCTAATTCCCCCCGCTCTCTCTGGTGGCTCTTCTCACAATTCTGAGACTGCTGGAACAGCTCCCTTCTCCTGCATGGTCAGAGTATGACCGTGTGCTGTATTTCATTTGCATGAGGCTTGGCACATCCTGGTGATTACTTGTTACTGTGTATGGATACAGGGTATGTGCAGAGCTGGGCAACAAATATCTAGAATGATTGTATCCCATTATAATAAGCAGAAGCAATGCAGGAGATAGGTATCACCTATGCAATGCTAACAATGACTATCAACAAAGTAGTGCCTGAGTCCCTTGAAAATGGTCTGGATTTCGCATCCTCAAAGCTCTTCTGCCATTGGGAAGAGTGATCCCTCCCTGGAAAGAACAGAGACAAAGAGATATTTGAAGGCTGTGTGCAGTACAGAGATGTGGACCATAGAGCTGTACGGGCCAAGCTGTACGGACAACATTTTTACCACTGCCCTAAAAGCATATCAACTATATATTAAATTCTGGGATTTATTCCTAAAGCCCTCCAAGGGAGACATTCCACTGCCTCCAAGCATGCATTGCAATGCAGCATTGCCCTTGCTACTTGCTTATTCTTACTGAGACACACAGGGCTGATTATTATTCCCCCTTGGTGTTTCAAGTTGCACTTGAAAATTGTTGCTGGTTTTGTACCATTTTCTAGCTAATGCCAATGTTTCTGTGTAAAATGATAGGCACTAGTTGATGTGCACGTTGCTTCATCTTCCCATGACCAAGGTATTTGAGATCACTTTGTGGTGCAGAAATACTGAAGGCAGCACTCAGTACTCTGGGTGGACATTTTCTTCTTTCAGGATCTCCTGCTCTGCAAGATGAACTGTGCTGTTGTCTCCATGGGGGCAATAGGCACAACCCCACAACCTCTTGAAAGGTAAAAAGTGCCATGAGCTACAGGGCCAAGGCAGAGAGCTGTGCTCCTGTGCCATCTGAGGTCCCTGACTGCTTCTGTCTGCCTTTCCACTTATTTATTTAGTTTAATATTGACAAGCTATGCTAGAGCACAAGGAGAGACAAAAGAATTACCCCACTGAGGAGAGGAATTCCTTGTGGTCCTCTCTAAAATTGCTTTCTTCTCCTAAGTGCCTGTAAGAAATGTACAGACGTGATTTACCTCCTAATACTTCATTTTGGCTTGGAGTTGTGGGCCCTGATAAAACCAGGAGCCAGATAACTGATGGCAGCACTTTTCATTTTGGGATGTGCTGCTCTAATAAAAGTGGCTTTCCTGTGTGCAGGCCAGTAAGTTTTAGCCTTTGTGATGCCACCAGTTTGTGAGGTGATCAGCTGTGTCAGGTTGAAAGCAATGGCCCCATAAGTTTCTTAAACTGTCAGTTTTGGCAGATTAGGGCTGGTCTAGAGTGGGTTCAAAACCCCATCAGATGCCTTGCTGCTTTGCCATCACTCCTGTGACACTAGTGATGGTGAGGCAAGTATCTGGTGTGTACAGAGATGCACAAATGGACCCAGTGCTGTTGGCAGGATGGATAATGTCCTGGAAAGGGTGTCCCACCTGAGGGCCACACTGAGCGTTTCAGCAGGTAGAATTTCTCTGTCTTTCCCACTGCTGTTAGCTGCTTCAAATATATTGAACCAGACATGAGAATGAGTCTATCTGCTGGTTAGGTCATCCCTCTGGACAGTAACTCTCCTGTCCAATTAATATCCAATGATTTACCATCTGTGTGCCTCACGGGCAACCAGATCAATGACAATTTGGATATGAAGACAAATGAGGGAATCCTCAAAATGCAGTTATACGTGCTATAGCTCAGCTCCTCAAAGCATCTCAGCACTGAGCAATTTCTCCCCTAGGTCTTGCAGTACATGGCACTGATACAGCCCAGTTGCATGGCTGCAACAGCTGCATACTGGTGATCATCATGTACTAAGGTGCCCAGTAGTCTTGCTCCAGGGACAAAGAGCATTTCAGTGTCTGTCATAGCTGCATCTCCCTGAGTAGACCATCTTGTAATGAGGATGCATGTAGATTTTAAGTAAACACTCATCCAAGTTGGTTTTAGTGACTTACATTAACATGCCAGGTGATTTTCAGACAAAAGCTCAATGCGCACAAGTTCCTTTTTATGCAGATTTTAAGTGTATCAGCAATAAATCGGAACCCAAGAGGTGCCTGTGTGTCTTACCTCATCTGCCTGTGGCAGAGGTGGGAACTGAGCACAGGTCTTCAAAGTCTGAGGCCAATCAGTAAATGTCATTCCTCTCTTTACAGGATAGAAGCTTTCCTCCAGGCTGGAGGATGACCAGCTGGGTAGATCACACTGGCAGTATTCTCAATGGAAGTGGCTTTAAACTGAGTTTAAATGCTTTTGAAAACACACCTTGAACTAAAATGCAGGCAAGGCTCTATTAAGTAAAAAACTGTACTCGTGCTTTGTGAGTCCCTGGCGAGGAGCCTCCCTAGACCCCATCAGCAAGAGGACGAGCAGAAGACCTCCTCTCCAACCTCTTACTCCACCACTGCACTCTTCCTTCTCTTACTGCTTGACTTCATAACCTTGCGGCATTACTTTTAACTAACACTCTAAATGCTCTGATTGCACAGGTTCCTGGTGTATTATTAGAAGTCCTGACATCCTTGTCTTCTTGCTCCCTGGTGCCCCCGGCCTGCTGAGAGAAGGAGAAAGGCTTTACTCCCTCTCTTATGGCAGAACCAGTGGCAGGCCCTTTGTCAGGACAATACATCTGTCAGCCTCCATCAGCCTCCCTGTAATTAGCTCCAAAGTTAACTGCTTTCCATCTCCCAGAGAGGCAAACACCTTCGTGTTTACTTCTCACTGGAAAAATTCCTCCCACAGCCACCAGAAAGTGTCTGCAATGTGCCTGAGAGCCTCGAAATGTGCAAATTCACAGTGACGTACAAATCTCCCCTTAATATCCCTCAATCTGACATCCTGACACTTCCTAAATGAAGTCTGGCTTTGGCAGGAAAGGCGCTAAGCTGTGCACGGCTGCCAAGCCAAAGGGCAATAAATTTAGATGAGTTTTCAAACAAAGTCACCGCACAAGGGCCGTATTTTTAAAACTCTTGTCTTTTGTTTTTCCTCCCCAAAGAACAAATTACCACAATTGTTCACAGCTGTGAATAAAACAAAAAGTAATTGGGGAGTAGGAGGAAGTTTCACACAACAAACCAAGGCAAATTTTCAAGCAGAGCTCAGCTCCAGGCTCTGCACAGCCCTGGTCTGGAGCCCTCATTTTCTCTTCTGTTTTCTCCCCTCCTTTCTAGGAATGGAATTAGTCCAACTGATGGAGCAGTAAAGGAGGATGCTGTTACTCAGACCTGTATTTGTCTTACTTCTGCCAGCAATTGCAGGAGATTGCAAACAATGATTATATTTTCCAGACATAGAATCATAGAACCACAGAATGGTTTGGTTTGGAAGGGACCTTAAAGATCGTCCAGTTCCAACCCCTCTGCTGTGGGTAGGGACACCTTCCACTAGACCAGGTTGATCCAAGCCCTGTCCAACCTGGACTTGAACGCTGCCAGGACTGAGGGAGCCACAGCTTCTTTGGGCAACCTGTGCCAGTGTCTCATCCATAAGACTTGCACAAAAAGAGTTTTGTGTTTGGGGTTTTTTTTACTGCCTATAGGACAGATTATTCACAGCAGTTACTACAGCTCAACTAAGCCCTCACCAGCATTTAATTAAAATTTTACTATTGATTTTAGGCCATCAGAACCAAATCAGAAGCAAGAGCTTTTGTGTCCAATGCACACCAATGAAGAGAGTTCCACTGACTTTGAAGTGACCTGGATTAGACTGTACATTTTTATACTGTAGGTCTCAACAATGTCTATTCACATGAAAATTTATTTTTATTGTTCTCAATAATTGCTTTTGTTTTGGTTTTGTATTTTTCTTAATCCAAGATGACATTTCTTTCCCTCCTTCCTCTTTGTGTTTTAAAGCAGTTGGATCAGTGCTGCCTGGCACGGACAATAAGGCTGTTTGGGGGGACTATAGTGACTGAAAAACAGGTAATATAAGGAAGAAAGTGATAACTGGGCTTGGGATTTCAGGTTTAGGGACACTCTCTTTGTCTTCTGCGTAGGAACAGGCCTTGGTTTGGTGATGAATACTCTCTGTGCCAGGTACTTACAGGACCAGCCACCGAATTACAGTTTGTTCCTTTTTTGCCCTTGGAATTCTAACCACTGTAGAAATGAATGACTCAGATAAACCAAAGGTTGACTTTCTTCAAGACGTTTTCTGAGCCTGTAGTGTTCAAAAGTCTTTTTGGCTATAAATCTGAACTGTGCTGAGATTTCAGCCACGCTCAGGATCTGCACGGGAAGACCTATGTAGATATGGCACGGAATGCCATATCTGCAGCTTCTCTGGAGAAGACTCCTTTTCTTCATTTGAATTAATGAAAAGTTTGTGCACGTTTCTTGTGATTGTTGGGGTTTTGATTGACTTTCCACTGTGCTTTGGAACCCCTGTTTTCTGTGTTTATCCGTAACAGGTTAGTGGGGGAGAGGGTGGAGGTCTCAGACCATGATCTTGTGTATGTGTGCCCAAGATGGAGGAAAATACAGTTATGCTGTTGCTGGCTAACCTTTTCTGGAAGTAATTTATGGGTGCATTGGTAATATATTTCCCAAGACCATCAGGAATGTCAGTGTGTTAGGTAGTCATTTCTCTTTTCATGTAACAAAATCTAAATAGCTGTGAACTATTTGGTAATGATTCATTACCAATTGCCCCACTTTTCCAAGGGTAGTTTAAACTTCTATACCTTCAATTCTTCTCCTTTCCTGTAATTCTCAGAAATATCCTTAGTAAAGCAATCTTTTGGGGAATTCTGATGATTAAAAGATCCTTGCGAAGTGAACTGGTTCTAGGAGCATGGTAGCAGCAGCCTGGCTTTATAACTTGTAATAGCTCCTTTTCTACTTCAATTTATTCCTGGTAAGCAACAATCAAACTTTCAAGAGCTTTTAGAGATAAGTACTATTATTGTGAGAAAACACATCTGTCCCACTGAAGGATTCATTAGTGCTTAGTTAGATTCCTGGGAACATTCACTTCACCTTTTTAGAGGAGAGCTATGTATCAGGAGTAGGTCTCAGTTCTCCAAAAAGAGTGAATGAGCATAGGGCAAGATGGATAATAGATGATGGATGATGTCTCTAAATTGGAGAGACATCAATTTGATGGATGGACCACTCGATGGATAAAGAACTGGCTAGATAGCCGCATGCAAAGAGCTGTGGTCAATGACTCAATGTCCAGTAACGAGAGGCCAGTAACAAGTGGTGTCCTTCAGGGATCTGTGTTGGGACTAATCTTGTTCAACATCTTTGTCGGCGACATGGACAGTGGGATTGAGTGCACCCTCAGCAAGTATGGCATAATAACGTACTGGGCATGCTGTCCTTGGGTGTAATGGCTGTCTTAGCAGTGGCAAATAAATGATATGAGGAAATGCTCAGTTTTCACAGCAGAGGGATGCTACTTGTGGGATCTTGTGCAAGGGATCTGTGTGATCTCCACTGGGCCTTGTGTTACTCAAATAGCATGAATTCCTGAAAAAAATGGAACACAAGGTGAAGTGACAGTGATGGCTGATGCCAAACCGTCATTGCAAAGCAGGTCTCATCATGTCCCAGACAGTGAAACAGGTGGTGAAATTCAGCATCACTAAATAGATAATAACGCACACGGGGGGAAATGGCACGAAAGTATGCACAGAGATGGGTAAATAATATCATTAAATAAACAGAATAGCTGTCAGGTAGGGAGGAGGGAGCCTAACCTTGTTCCCATGTCTCCTGGGAGTGGTTCCTAGTACACCCTGGCCCCAGCTCATGGCGAATGGAAAACTGCCCACTTGGATCCTATTTTACTTGCTAGCACAGACCAAGGTCTGGATGGGCTTTCATCTCTTTCAGAGAATCTCAGCCTAAGATTGTTTTTCCCCAAAGTATATGCTCATATTTCAGCTTTACGTGCTCTTACCAGTCAAAATTTAGTTCCACCTTGAGCAACTTTGCATTGGGAGAGTCTAACTGCAATTTTCAAGAAAAACCAGGGAAGTTTGAAGACTAGCTCCCATCCTATCTTCTGTGCTTTTACCCTTGCATTGCAAATGATCTTCATATATAAGTAAGAAGAGTCAATATTCCTTACACCACTACTAAGCAAATTCAAGCATTCTGAATTTCAGAATGAGTTCTTTGTGTCTGGCATGTCTTTGCTCTTAATAAAGGTGCTGAAAAATTCTGTATTACCTTGAAGTTTTGTCTTCCGCTTGTGTGATTCCACTGATCTAAAGACTGCTAAGGCAAGAGAAGGAAAAATCTATCAAGCTAATCCTTAAAAAAGAAAATGCACTGAATTTTGAGCCAGCAGTGTGCGCTTGCAGCCCAGAAAGCCAACCGTATCCTGGGCTGCATCAAAAGCAGCGTGACCAGCAGGTGAAAGGAGGTGATCCTGCCCCTCTACTCTGCTCCTGTGAGACCTCACTTCGAGTGTTGTGTACAGTTCTGGTGTCCTCAACATAAAAAGGACATGGAACTGTTGGAACAAGTCCAGAGGAGGGCCACGAGGATGATCAGGGGACTGGAGCACCTCCCGTATGAAGACAGGATGAGAAAGTTGGGGCTGTTCAGCCTGGAGAAGAGAAGGCTGCGTGGAGACCTCCTAGCAGCCTTCCAGTATCTGAGTGGCGGATAAAGGGATGCTGGGGAGGGACTCTTCATCACGGACTGCAGTGATAGGACAAGGGATAATGGGTTCAAACTTAAACAGGGGAAGTTTAGATTGGATATAAGGAGGAAGTTCTTTACTGTGAGGGTGGTGAGGCACTGGAATGGGTTGCCCAAGGAAGTTGTGAATGCTCCATTGCTGGCAGTGTTCAAGGCCAGACTGGACAGAGTCTTGGGTGACATGGTTTAGTGTAAGGTGTCCCTGCCCATGACAGGGGGGTTGGAACTAGACAATCCTAAGGTCCTTTCCAACCCTAACTATTCTATGATTCTATGATTCCTAGGCAGAAGCCAGCTCAACAAAGCTGTCCCTGCAGTGCTATCAATACTGAAATCTTGTTTTAAAAGTGGATTTTTTTCTTCTGTTAAAATGACAAAATATAACACCGAGTACACAAAGGAAGTAAAAAACACTGATGAGTGGAAGATCTTACCATCTGCCTTTGGGAGCACAGCGCTGAGAGAATCCTGACCTTTATTTCAGTGCAATTTGGACATTCCAAATATATATATATAACCTCTAAGAGATAGCTCATTTAATCAGCATATAACAGTCACATACTTTAAAAACTCATGTCCATTTTCAGATAGAAAGGCCAAAGAAATTATAATTAAGTGGACATTTAATTTGCTTTTTAGCCTTTTTACAAAGGAGCAAAAGAACAGGACGGGGCATTACTGAGGAGAAATCCTGAATTTGGGATGGGTTTTCTTTTCCTATTTCTACCTGGCTCATTCCATTCCCATCTTAATTCTAAAGCTAGAAAAATGCAGGCTAAGACCTGAACATATGTGCATGGTTATAAAGCAGGTTGTGTTACTACTTTTTTGTCTGGTGTTCCAGACAGTGACTTAACTCACAGGAATGCTCCTGAGAATAAATAGGAAAATATTTGTAAATTGCCATCTTAAATGAATACATGCAACATTTTCCACTGGAAACCCAATTTCTTGGTTTTCCACCCGTAAATGTGTCAGGGCAGGAGGCGTAGTAGGTGGGGGCTGGCTCTAGGCCTGAGCTCTCTAGGTAGTGACCCATGAATCTGGTCTGTGGAGACATGGGAAGAGGGCTTTATGAGTGCTTTACAGGCTGTCCTCTCAACGAACAACATATTTAGAAGCCCTGGGTGGCTTTCTGTAGTATAACCAACACTCTGAAAAACCTCGCACCAAAGGACAGAGCTGTACAGGGCTTCTTCACACTCCAGGCAATAGCAGACCTGGTATTCTGTTATTCTCAGCCATGTCTTCTCCTCTTTATGACATCACGTTTACCTCGGCTTGGGTGAAACCTCAGCCGTACTTCCACTGGGGCTGAGACTGTCAGTAACCAGCCAGAAACGCTCCCTTCCGACCGCACTGCAGCTATCGAGTGCTGGAAACAAGCTGTCAGCATTGTTGACTAAGCTACAATTATGGGTAGGAAGTAGCTGAGAAATAATGTCAAATCAGTGTGATAGTTTGTGCCACACTCCAATCTGCAAACGAAACAGGAGAGAAAATCTTCAGATAAATGATTTATTTAATGAATTATTCATGTGGCTTTAATTTACTCAAGCAATCAGAAGTCTGCCAGCACCACAAGACATAATGGTTTTTCAGGTGTCTGTACAGAAGGTAACTCCTGGTCAGGAGCTAGCACAAGTATCTAGCGTTTCAAGCTGTAAGATGAGTTCCTGGATGAAGCTGAATCAATGTCTTACTAAAGCACATTTCCACTATCCTACATTGAGAATAAACCCATTTTCTTCCTCTCTATTCATTTATCTACCCTTGTTATATGCCTACAACATGTGTACATCCATACAAAAGCCTGTTCTGTAATAGTAGCTTAAGCTTTGAGAATGAGAAGCGGTTGAGTTGTTTTGTACCATCCCCTGGTAAGGGAGGTGGGAGACAGTGTCTATTGTTCCCTCCTTGCTGCAAGGCTCCAGATCATTCCTCATGCTCAGCTTCTGTGTTCAGGATTCCCTCAAGATCTTGATTTGCAGAATACTCCTTATTCTCCCCCACCACAGTAACCATGCATTTTGACATCACTGACATCACTGACAGTGACATTTACGTCCCACCATGAAGTCTCTGGAGTTTCCTGGATACCAAAAAGGTTCATGGCTGCTCTGTTTGGAAGCGGCTTCTCCTTTTCATTAGAGGCAGAACAAGCCATTTGCTCCTATCTGCATGGCACTTTCAGTGTGATAAATGACCTTGGCCATGCATAACTTAGAAATCTGTTCCTCCTGCTGCTTAACAATGAGGCTACGCCTGCTCCAAACACCTGCCTTTGTCTGGGTTTGTGGAGTATTGTACTTGGTATGAAGATGTAGCGTGGTTTTATTTTTGGTGTTACACCTGCAAACTCCAGTTCGCAGTTTCAGTAGCTCAGGTCTGCTTATGCATGCTGCTTAGTTACAGGAGAGCAATGTCATCTTAATGCATGAGCAGTCCCTAAATGAGGGATACCGGCATTACCCTAGCAGTGCAGTCTTCTCTCCACAAAGCCAGGAGGCATGCTGTAATCTTCTTCTTTACACGGGGATTAGTGTGCGTACTGCAGCAACAGAAGAACTCGGCCTCAGCAGGAGATCCTCACAGATGCTCATAAAGGGCTCCATAAGCCTTGCTTATTTCTGAGAGAATCGAGGATCATGTAAAGATAGCAGGCTTTCCTGAGGACTGTCCTGGGCTTGGTGTTCACTGAGAAGCTCATTAAGCAATGTCAACTGAGGACAGACTGGCTGGGTCACTCGTAGCCTTAAACCTCCAAATGACTACCACTCTCCTGCCAGACCAAGGGACATTTATTCTCCTGGTTTTGATGGTGAGAGTGCCAGCTTGTATTATCTGGAGCTTATTTTACCAGCTCCAAATTGCACAAGGACAGACCAAAAAAGAAAAGCAGCCAGAAAGAAGGAATGATCAGATGCGGTGTCTGAAGCAGAGATGCGCATTTCTGCCTTTGTTTGTCAACAAGCCCACTCACTCATGGATTGGCAGTGAAACAGGGTAAATTCATTTAACTAGGATTAGACAGAGAAGGTTAATGAAGTGTCTGCAGGTAGGCGTTAGACGCTGATGTTGACTGAGCAGAGCAGGGTATCGCTAGCTCCCAGATAGGGGTGCATTCTTACCTTCCCTGCCTCTGCAGAAATTACTGTGTTGCTTCCCATGTTGGGCACAGGAGATACAGATACCCAGGAGCCAGAAAAGGCTGCAGGCAACTCAGCAGTGATGCAGGAACAGAGCAATAGAAGCTGAGCCACTGCAGTAACCAGTGTCCAAGTGCTGCAAGCTGGGTTTGTGGGTTTGAGGTAAAAAAGATAACTCGAGAGCCTTGTTTGGAGCTCATCTGATCACTGCAAAACCTACAAGGAATATAAGACACAGCCGTGCTGCAAACAAGTCCTCTGCAGCTTGGAAGAGATTTTCCAGTTCTCTCAATGCCAGAAGCACCAGTCTCCTGTGGCTGAACAGCCTCTGCCACCACTGTAAGGAAATTCTGCAGTCTGAACCTGGAAAAAATTATATTTCATTTGAAAAATTATCTTTCCTGGGGTAATGGTCGGACTTGATGATCTTAAAGGTCTTTTCCAACCTGATTGATTCTATGAAACTTGTGCTTTGATTTATAACTGAGCTGAAGAAATCTTTGCTATAAACCCCCATAGAGTCTTGTTTGTTTATAATAGATGGGGTCATTCTCTGCTCTTTTTCACTAGTACAAATCAATAGTTACTATATTAAGGTCAGTGAACTCACACGGAACAAGATCAATGGAAAGCAGAAAGCAAACAAATCCGTGTATTAAAGTAATAGGTAGTATTTTGCCTCTCCTCATATTGTGGGTACTATTCCATATCAGAGGCTTTTTTCCCTTGCTGCTAAGCCTACTCACGTATTCATGATTTGCTTCACATAGCCAAGAAAAATGCATTAACCTCTTAGATGTTCAGCATCTCAAGGTGTTCCTGCGAACTGAAATGTAAGATCTTACAAGTTATCTTAAACTTCCTATTTTTTTGTTGCCAAAAGAATTGGCAAAACAAGATGTGATGCTCTGCAGTAAATATGGAAAAGAAATGTTCTTTGGTACGTGATGTCCTTACAGCAACATTAACAAAGGGACTGCTTCCTTTTATTGCTCTCAAACATTCCTAAAAGAAATCAGCTTTTATGTGAACAGTTTTCTTTGTCTAGAAACTGGGTAGAAGAAAAGGGAGACAGCACACAAAGTGCAGGAGTGAAAACAGTGGGTAAAATATATCAAATGACAGAATGGTTCAGGTTGGAAGTGACCTTAAATATCATCTAGTTCCACCCCCCCTGCCATGAAGCAAGGCAAACAGTTCATCCTGTAATATCTTGCTGCCCTGTGGTCTCTTTAGCATGTACCTGATGCTACAGACTGGAAGATTTGTATATTGGGGGAAGTTTGTGCCGGGGTGATATCATTAGACAAACATTTAGACAACAAACCAGTGGATCTGAAGAGGGTTAGAGCTCATCCTCTCAACTGTCAGGATCTCCTTTCTTTTCATAGAATCATAGGATCAGTTAGGTTAGAAAAGACCTTTAGGATCAGTGAGTCAGACTGCTAACCTGGCACTGCCAAGTTCACCACTAAACCATTAAAGTGAAGAGATGTTTTGGTCACAGTCTGTGAAAGATCACAATCTTCTAATGTAAGAGAACAGAGCTGCTCCAGGAACTTTCTGCCAGGAACTTCAAAACACCCTGCCAATAGAGCAAGAACAATTAAGAACCAGAGTTACAGAAAAGGGTAATGCTGGCTTCTGCTTAGTCTTTCTAAAGAGCTGCAGGGACCGACAGACCCAAGGCCAAGCACCTTGGTCTTCCTTAATCTGCTTAAAAGGGTTAACTTTTTTAAAGGGTTAAGCAGGAGCCTGCTTTCCTTGCCTCTAACAGGGATGTTTGAGAGTTACAGGTGCATGGCCAGAGGACTTGGGAAGATGAAGCATGGCTGTTAGTCTGTGTAAAAGTCTCTTCTCTTCAGGGAAGATGCCATAAAATCCATGTGATTCTTGCGCTTCAGCTGCACATTTCTCAAAGGTATTGCACGTCTTTCATCTTTGCATTTTTAATAAAGAACAAATAAAACCCCTCAAAACAACCAATGAACCCTTTTAGTCTCCATTTTTATCTCCATTAGATGTGTTACCTAATTATTTAACCCATATACTCTTCGATTCCTTTACCATTATTTTTCCCATTTTAATCTACAATCATTCAATGACAAGCCAGAAGATCAGCCCTAATCTCCTCTCAAAGTCCAGGTAGCTTTAGTTCTCTGTAGTGCATATGAGACGTATTGAAATGGCCTTTTCATCTCTGGGTTTGCATAAGGAGCAGGCTCTTGCTTGCTCACGTGGTGATTTTCCACCCGTGTAACAGTCTCCAGCATTTCCACTCCCATTATCTCTGAGCTGCTCTTGGATTTAGCAGCAGCTCATGACTCTCAGTGCAAAAGCATGGTCCATGCTGAAGCATAGGTTGCCCCCAGCTCAGGCAATGTGAAGCTGCCCAAGTGATTCATTGCATGGAGGGAAGAGCCAACACTCTTCACCAGCTCTTTGTTTAAGCTATTAGACATTACAATTTAAGGTCTGATTTTCATCAGTAGGATGATTCCTCTACTCTGTCTCAGGCATGTCCCTGGGCTTTATTTCTCTTCCAGGGTGCTTTTGTGGTCCTCAAATAGCATATGGCGGAGGGACTGGTGCAAAGGCAATCACTAACCCTGAAACTCATGGTTGGGC
Organism: Ara ararauna; assembly: GCA_028858755.1. Classification (NCBI taxonomy): domain Eukaryota; kingdom Metazoa; phylum Chordata; class Aves; order Psittaciformes; family Psittacidae; genus Ara; species Ara ararauna. The sequence continues at coordinate 109,229,365 of CM054377.1, read as the reverse complement.
ATCATCTGTGAGAGCCGCTGCTAGCTGACCACACTCATTGCATGTCTGTAGGGTGAAATTCAAAGCCATGAACCTCATGTCTTTTACATTGCTTCTTGATCTACAAGCAGAAAAGTCACAGAGCAGGAGAGGAACTACTCTAAAAAAGTTGTTCCCAGATGGTAAAAAACCCACAATAAACCCACCTTCTAGAGATTCATCAAATTCACAACTGCTTCCCTTGGTCCTTCCAGAGTGCTTATTCCTAGTTCATTAATTCTCCAGAATCACTTTTCTGTTTGCCTGTCAGTCTTTCCACCCACCTTTACCTCCTGTCCTGTGTGTGATGAATATCCTTTCATCTTTGGATTGAGCCTAATAAGATGTGGGATAGAGGTGTTTCTTGTTTCCCACTAGTAAACTTTTCTTCCTCTCACTCATTGAGCTGTCTGTACTAATGTGCTGTTGATAAAACCCCTTCCCATGTGCAATTGATACACATCCAGGATCTCCTTGATGGTATTTAGTGATACACAGAAGCATTCACTGAGTGTATAACATTGACTTTGCTGTAATTATTTTCACACCATGACACACTTTTTTTTTTCAGATAATTACTGAAAATAAACACATTTCCGAGAAGACCTGGATGTTCCAAGGTAAAGACCATATCCTGAGCACTTCTGCTTCTGCGATCTCTGTTCAGCTGAGTTCTTATTTAGAAATCATTTCTAATTTCAAAACGCAGCAGCGAGTGAAAGTTTGGTTCCCATCTGTTTTTGGCTTTATGGTTTCTGCTTCATGAGACCATTTCTAGAAGTGCATTAGTTATACATTCTTGCTGAGCAAGTGTGGCTATTGTCTGTAAAAGCGCTTACTGTAGCAGCCACTGAACATTAATAAACATGACACCTTCTCCTGTTTTCTTTATGCTATGAGGTTTCTGCATAAAGTCATCCACCAAACAGGATCACTGTTTCACAGGTAATGCTATGCAATAATTGCCAGGCAAAAGCATCAGTTAATGAGGGAACCAGTCTTTGGAACAACTGATAAAAATTGTAATGCAAGTCCCTACCCTGCATCCAAAGTCAGTTGGGTACTATCAGGCATATTTATGTTACTCTTTAGATGCCAGTACAAATGTGCAAGAACTACAGGTCCCAGTGAGTTTCAGTGAGTGCTTGTATTTGCTCTTCCACACGTTGTGTAGATGCTGGAGACGTATTCCTTGTTTCTGCAAGGCTTGATCTCCATACAGACATTATTTCAATATCTTTTCCAGTTTGCTAAAACATATCAAAGTGATTTTGGTAGTTAAAAATATCCGTCTTGATGAAATTTATACCAATGGCTGGAGACACTTCGGCTGAATCAGTTTCCTGCACAACCGAACACACTGTGTACTTTCTCACAGAGCTACAAAATACTTGGCTCTCAGTCAGTACATCTCAATGCAGTGTTAGTTATTTATACGAGGAGATCACAGGCAATGTCCAGATCTGCCGGTTTTTCTGCAAGTCCCATAACACTCAGCGTTTCGGAAGTGACAAAACTTGTGCTTATTGGGAGCATTCTCTCTCCCTCCTGGAAAAAACTCACATTAATGGACATAAAGGACAGCTTCACAGGCCAAAATATAAGCTACAATTAAAAAAATAGAAACCATCTAGAGCCAAAAATGTTAAAAATTGTGTACATGTGTATACATGTTGCAGTTCTGCCAACTGCAGTACCTGTGTACAGCACTATACTGGGCCAGTGATGAATCATGCGCCGAATACAAAGATGGTCCTTGAATCAAAACATTTATGTACTGGTTTTTATTTTAAAACTCTTTTTAAGTCAGTACTATGACTTTTGGCTACTTGAGGTAGTTATGGATGGTGATGCTCATACCTGCAGTGGAACTATGTTGTTGCTGATACCTGAAATCCTGAGCTTGATATCCAATGATTTCATGCTGAGGTCTCCAGTGACAAAAGCACAGAGACGAGGTAATGAACAGCTTCATACACATATTCAGTATGCTAGTTCATTAGATGCATCAAGGGTTTGAAGGAAAGATAATTTAAAGTTGAACAAAACCACGGAAAAATGTCTGTAGTGAGAAGAGAAATAACAGCTCCATTGATTCCTTGAGGTTTTTGAAATGAGGTTGAAGTGAAATTTAGAAATGTCATTTAGAACTGCAAAATAGGAATGTGACATTTTGAGCACTGCAAAACAAAACATTTTGAGTCTTCCTTTTAAAAAGAACATAGTTTTGTAGAGGTTTTCACTATCAATTCACCCTCCAGCTTCATCGGTTGATCTCAAAGCATCGTTGCCCCCAACCCCAACACCATTTGGAACCAGGACATTACGGCCAGTCCTGGTGGTGTGGGATGTGGTGATAAGTAATAGTTCTGCACACACAGGCAAAGACCATCTTTGTGGCCACATGAAACAGACAACCTACAGTTACCTGGCCTTCCCCTTCATCCCATCATGTGTGAAATCCATGATGCTCACTCACCTGTGAATGAGCAGGAGGGGACTCATCCAGGTGCTTACTGCAGTGGCAATGGCACTTCGATGAGCAACCAGCATCTATCCCTAATGTGCACAAGCCTTCACAAGAAATATTTATGGGTACAGGGTTCATTTGGGGTTGCATAGTGTAAAATGCCAGTCAAATCCTCCAATCTTTTCCTCCACAACCCCTCTTCCTTCATCAACGCAATGTGTGGGTGAAGCTGTTTTTCCAGCCTAAAAGAGAGAGAAGGAAAACCCTTTAAAAACAGCTTGTGCATAAAACCCACATCTTAGGTATAGCCAGCATGAGCAGAGGCTGCATGGTGCCTGCCACAGCACTGCTGGGAAAGGAAGGGCTCTTTGTCACAATAGGGTGACATAGGTCAACTATGCCAGCAAGTGTTGATGCTAACATGAAGATCAGCCAGAAGGAAAAAAAAGGCTTACCAGTTCTACCTGGTGAACTTTTCACAACTTTAATGGGAAGGTTGTTCAGCGAAGGGCAGGAAATTAAGCTTTTTGTCCTCTGACCCTCTGTTTTAGGGTCTTCTGTCAGTGAAGTGAGATCCAAGTGAGTACCTGTGGCAGAAAGGTTGCATGATATGATGGCTCTGAAACTCCCAAACTCTGTATCTTGTGCTGCAATAGTGCTTTCAGCCTAGGCCAGGAGGGAAAAGAAAAGCAAACTCACTGCATATGTGATCCAGATATTGTGAACGGGGCTGTCGGTGGAAGTGAAATCAAACTTGGGCGTCCTGTGAGCTGCACAGAGATGGTAAACATGTCTTCCTCCTTTGTATATTGGGAAGTATCGCTGCAGAAGGAGTTGGCAACTTCCCTGATATGTTTGTGATTTTTCTTAGGAAGGCTTGTTCAAGTATTTACTATTTTTGTCAGATACTCCCTTGCAGAACTCTTAACATCTGAAGAATCGCCATGAGAAGTGAGGATTGCTACAACTGTTACATACATTACACCATAAAATAATGCAACTCTGCCCTAAATCTGTCCCTTGCCCATTTCTGCTCACATAAGTGTTCTTTTTCCCCCGGTGTCAGAGTAGCTGAAGAGGTTCGGTGGAAGAAGGCTGCTGTATAAAGGAATAAATCAGGAAGACTGTTACATTGCTGGCTGAAGATTGACTTCTCCAGAAAGAAAAGTCAAGGCTGCTGTCACTGTGCTGTGCACTGACTGTGGCAGTGGTACAGCACATGCTTGGGGGTGCAAGACATTCACAGGTAGAGATCCAACTCCAAACACTGACAACTGGGAAATTCAGAATAATAACCTAGGTCAGCCTGGGTTATTCTGGGTGGTTTTATCTAAGGTGGAATAAACCTCATTGTAAGTAAGATGTTTAATCAGCACCTTTAATGCGATGCGGTGTTACAGACAATTAAGCAGGAGCTTGTACTCATAAAAGCAAATATGATATTACTCAGAAGTGCCATCAATTTGGGAGATTTGCAGAGCGTGGTATTGGAAGGAGCATGAGCTGGTTATGAGAAGCAATGCAGGTAGCAATGAAAGCTCTAATATCCCCTGTGATTCTGTGTGCCTTTGAGATTGAGACCTGGGACTGAGTGCTGGCTGAACAGGAAGCAACGAAATTCTTTTGGTTGCTGGTTCATCTCAGCATAACAGTGCTTTGGACATCTCTGTGCGTAAACACAGAGACCTCAAGGATAGATGGCTGTGCCTTGCAACTGGAACACCTTGCAAGACCCCTAATTTATATATCATTGCAATAAAAAGTGGTGATAGGCAAGACAGCAGAGGTAGCCATCTTTTTAAAGAGAATTGTGAACTGGCCAAGGCACAGCATGAAATAAAAAGGGTCACAAACCTGAACATGGCAAAAAGGATTTAAAGCCCATAGACTTTGCCAAGAAATAAAACCAGATCTCATTCAGGAAGCATCTGTTTTCCTGGAACCACAAACCAGCTAGATAGCATCTTTCTGTGAACAGCTGCTGAACATCTGCATGTGTTGGGAACCCATCTGCAAATCTCTTTCTGGAATAGCAACCCAGCTAAAAAACATGACCCACAACCTGCTATAGAAACTGTCCCATGAAAGAGTGGAAAGCAGAGAAATACTGGCTGACCTGGGGTTTGCCGACAGATGCGAAGGGCAGCTCAGAGGCAAAACATTTCCTCCAGAAAGGACTCTATGAGCCAGAGGCTTGGCAATGCAGTTGGGCCAGTTGGCGTAATTGGTAGAGATGTGACATTTGCAGCAGTTCAGTGCATCTGGAAAAGACTTTGGGTCATAAAGTACCTCTGTCAATCTGAAGTCAAGTCAGATTTCCTACAGCTACTCCATTCCCATCCGGACAACCTGGATCTCACAAAGTTTAGGGGAAATACAGAAAAGGAGGTTCTTTCCACTTTCTTAATCTGACTTCTGTTAGAAAGCAAGTGTTTAGTAGAGTGTGAGCTCCCTGTACAGCTGTGTTAATATGCGTGAGGAGATAAGTGATCCTCAGCTGGCACATGACATTACTGGATGCTTGAAAAAAACCATAAATCCAGGCTGAAATACCAGAGAAAATTATGGAAAAAATAAGGGAAACAGTTCAGTTAACTACAAGCACAGTGGAAAAATTGGCAAGAAAAAGGGCTACCACAAACATAAGACTACCCAGGATAAATTAGATTAAAATTGTAATTACCCCTCCATGCTGTGAAACAGGGACACTGAACTGAAGAAGCTAATGTTGGAGGTAGAAATATCACCTCCTTATGTCTGGTTTCCAACTCGTCAGGTTAACAATAACAGTAACAACAGGAATTGGCTCTTTTCATAATCAGATGTGTGTTGGGAATAGTGTGCTGGATCCCAGATGAGCCATCTCTGAGATGAGATGAGCTGTCGAGTGAGATGGGATGTGGAGGTTAGTGAATGGATCCAGTGGTGTCCACAGGTGAAGTGAAGTGAGGCTACCACCCCAAAAGAGATGTAGATGGTGTTAGGGAAACTTAAGTGAGGAGTCTGGCTTTGCTGAATGGCTGAGCAAGTCTTTGCGGAGGACTTTATTCAGACAGATATGGGGAGATCTGAGAGATGCCTGCCTGTTCATGCATTTGCATTTTGAGGTATGGCCTTGCTGGTTTGGAGGGAAGAAGTTTTCTGCAGAGAAAGCTGCACAAGCCTGAAGCTGCATTCTGGGAAAGGGGAGATGTGTTTGAATCAGTCCATACATGGGGCAGGGCAAAGCCTTCTGCACAGGCTGAATGTCCATGGCAGATGGCAGGTGGGAGAGCAGAGACCTTGAGCCCTGAATTTTGGCAGGCAGGTGAAATCAAGCTGGTGGGAGAAGAACTGGGATGAGGATGAAGCTGAGCTCCCAACATTACCATGAAGTGCCGTCCAGCACTTGTTAAGAATCCTCAGTAGATGGTCCAAGAACCATTTTGATGGAGAACTGGAAGACGCTCTCCTACTCTACTGTAGATACAATTTTGTTCAATACACGTTGTACTGCACTGGTTCAGCCAAAAAATGATACTGGGGAGAAACAGATGGCAGCAAACAAAATTAAGTCATTTTTAAGATTCTTATCTATTAACACAGGCATATGGCTCCCTGGAGACTTTAGCAGGTTCAGTTTTGTTCTTTCTGTATTAGATTTTAAACATTGCTAATACAAGTGAATCCATAGGATGGGGGAAAATCTGCCTTCAGAAAAGAACAAAACCTGCAGCACCTTGAAATGATGGCTTTCAACCTGCACATTGTTCCTGGCACATTTAGGAAGCTCATGGAGAAAGCATTACACAGCATGCCTATTGAACTTCAAGCAAATACAAAGCACCTAAATCCTTCTCAATTTATTCACTGAAAATGCCTCCTACCTCTTCTGCATACTGAACCCACTACAAAATCTAGTTATATAAATGCTAGTCTGAGGTAACTGGATTTGCCTGTTGGATGCTTTGATGTGCAGGATTTGAATGCTTTGGAGGGTACTGAATAAGTGTCTCAACATGCAAAAGCAGCATAGATGCACCTCACATAATAAATTGAAAGGCAACGCAAATAGAAATTCTGGTAGAGATATAACAGTGACACCAGGAGAGTCACAGATACAATGGGTAAAATCCAAATGGGTTCCCAGAAGCAGAGAACTGAGCTTAAAGGGCTGCTATTTTCTAAATGAGCACTGTCTGCTTAGTTTAATAAATGAGACCCTTATTCCCTTGGTTGATTTCACCTCCAGTGAGCACTTTTCTAGCCTTCTACATTCATACATTGTGTCCCTAATTCCTGAAAGGCCATGTTGTCTATGAGTGGGCTTGATTCTTGCGGCTGGAGACATGCAAACATTCACAGTTGATAGCATCCTCCACCTCTTCATTGGCTATGAGCTTTAAATTTGGCTGGTTTTCTGAAAAGAAATTTTGCTTCTTTTCAATCCTTCACTTGTCTGAAAACAGTTGAATTTGGAATCCCAAGGTTCAGACAAACATCCATCTGCACATCACCATATGCATGCATACATACGGCTGTTTCATATTATTTATAGATGTCAATAATATGGGAGTGCTTTTTAAACAGCATGGTGTTCTTGCCATGAACAGCTCGCGCACCAGTTGGGCAATGTTGTGTGGAAGCAGTAATGGGCATTACCATATATCTTGTTCTGAGGCTTATGTACTTTGCGTGGCTTTCAAGACAGCCCTCCTCTTAAAACAGGATTTGGGAAATGAATATATATTAAAAGAGCCATTCAGAAGAGCCGAGTTAAATGCTGCAATGGGTTTTCAAACCGGTGGGATTATTCTGAGGCAGCACATATGACAGGTTTAAAAAGCATTATTTAAAATGTACTTAGTTAAAATTATGGATATTCAGTACTATGTAACAGCCTCCAGCCAATTTGATCCAAGTTCAGGTTTTTTGTAAAAGCTTTTCATTTAATAGGCAGAGCTTGTCTCAGTATCTTCAATAGCTGATTTTAAATTGCCTGCAAACTGTGAACAAAGTGGATACAGGATGTGAAAACCGACACATTCCTTACTACAGAGGATTTCAATCCTTTTCTGTTGTAACATAGCTGCTACTATGACCAGTTCTGGGCAAGAAATTCCAGCCCTGAAGCCAGCAGTGGGATATGAGGACAAGTTGAATGAAATGTGTAGGGATCTCACTTTGTGGTATTTATCCAACCTCTCCAAAACATTTTATGAGGAACAACTGAATTTCTTAAAGGGGTTGCCATAGATGTATTGTGGGCTTCATCATGTGCCTGGGGGAGATCACAGAACCACAGAATGGTTTGGGTTAGAAAGAACTTTACAATCGTCTAGTTCCAACCCCCAGCAGGCCAGGTTGCTCAAGGCCCTGTTCAGCCTGGCCTTGAACACGGCCAGGGATGGAGCATTCACCACTTCTCTGGGCAACCCATTCCAGTGCCTCACTACCCTCACTGTAAAGAACTTCTTCCTTATATCTAGCCTGAACTTTCCCTGTTTACGTTTAAACCCATTACCCCTTGTGCTATCACTACAGTCGCTAATGAAGAGATGGTCTCAAGCAGCCTCTTCCTGCAATGGTACAACTCTCTCATTCACCAAGTAGGTTAGAAGAGTGCAAGCAGTATGTACCCTTTCTATGTTGTATGTAATTTGTAAACATGAACAGAGCTTAGACACCAAGAAATAAAGCACGGAAGAAAACTGATAGTGCCACTTAAGTGTCTGCACGCTTTACCAGCCTCAGGCTTGTGTACAAACGACTGCACGTGGACTGAAAATATATGTGCAAGCCAGTATGAAAGCTCAGAACCTGCAGGTGTGTGCAGATTTCGTAGCTATTAGAGCCAGGCAATAGGCGCATAGGTCCACAAACATGGTCTGAAAGGCTAAACTGGCCACTCTTCTGTCTTCCTGCTGGTGTAGTAAGAGCTGCTCTATTCTCAGGTTTCCCCTGGAGAAACACCCTGCAGAGCAGGAGGCAAGGCTGTCTGGCACATCTTCTGCAGACATGGGAACTGAACCACACTGGCCTTGATTGTGTTTGCGACAGACAAGCGCATGTCGTGCAGCCTCGTGTAAAATCAGCCCTTTCACGCAGCCAGCGCAGGAGCTGGTTTCCCTTCTGGGAGGGAGGCAAGGGGAACACGCTGCTGCCTTGAGCTGGGAAAGGAGCTCAGCCAATGTGCTATAAATTGCTTTGTGCTGTTCATACTCTGCACATTTCTCATGGTGAAAGGAGACGTAATAAACCTGTTTAAAAAAAGATGAGTGTTTAGGAGAATGGGAAGTGGGAATTGCTTCTTTCCCTTCTCAGACGACAAATTTGATTGTTGATCTGAAAAAGTCTGTTTTGTAAAAGCAGAGTGCAGCTGAACAGCATTAAACAACTTGAAAAGCAACAGATTTCTCTGAAGGGCCTTTTCTACCTCTGCTGGTATTGGGATTTGGACTGAAAACCCCAGCACTCTGCTCTGGTTTGGACTGCTTGGTCGTGTTTGCATTAAAAATTTTTGTTTACCCATTTTTCTTTTTTTTTTTTCTCTTAATGCTGTTCCGTGAACCAGATAAAAACACAGTTAATTATATTGCCCCAGAACTGCTGGCGTGTAATGCTGGAAATTGCTGCTATGAAAATCCCAGGCACAGCTACAGGTTGGGTGGAGAAGAGATTCAAAGCAGCCCTGCAGAGAAGGACTTGGGGGTGTTGATTGATGAGAAACTCAACATGAGCCGGCTTCAGTGTGCACTCGCAGCTCAGAAAGCCAGCCATATCCTGGGCTGCATCAAAAGTAGCGTGACCAGCAGGTCAAAGGAGGTGATCCTGACCCTCTTCTCTGCTCTCGTGAGACCTCACTTGGAGTATTCTGTACAATTCTGGTGTCCTCAACATAAAAAGGACATGGAACTGTTGGAACAAGTCCAGAGGAGGGCCACAAGGATGATCAGGGGACTGGAGCACCTCCTGTATGAAGATAGGTTGAGAAAGTTGGGGCTGTTCAGCCTGGAGAAGAGAAGGCTCTGTGGAGACCTCAGAGCAGCCTTCCAATATGTGAAGGGGGCCTATAGGGATGCTGGGGAGGGACTCTTCATGAGGAACTGTGGTGAGAGGACAAAGGGTAATGGGTTCAAACTTAAACAGGGGAAGTTTAGATTGGATATAAGGAAGAAATTCTTTACTGTGAGGGTGGTGAGGCACTGGAATGGGTTGCCCAGGGAAGTTGTGAATGCTCCATCACTGGTGGTGTTCAAGGCTGGATTGGACATAGCCTCGGGTGGCATGGTTTAGTGGTAGGTGTCCCTGCCCCTGGCAGGGGGCTTGGAACTAGATGATCTTAAGGTCCTTTCCAACCCTTACTATTCTATGATTCTATGATTCTAAAAGGCAAAGCAGAAAGGTGGGGGCAGCCAGGTGTGGATCTCAGTATGTTTTTCAAGGAGAATGGAGTCCTATTCCCTGGAGGTCCTGTAAGGAATGTTTTGCCAATGTGCTAGTACTAAAGACAGCACCAAGGACAAGGGGCAAGATGCTTTGGGCTATACCTCTATGGACAAGCTCTGCCCAGCTCTGGGTGCAGTCTGATACAGCAGAGGAAACCAGTCCGTGTCCTGGCTCGGGTTGAAAAGCCAGGACAAATGTCCAAGAGAGGAGCTGTCTGACCCAGCAGGGCCAATCTGTAGGCAAGTTTGATGAAGAGAATTTCAGTGCATTAAGTCCTTCATAAGAGAAGAGAAAAGGGAACGGGAAGTGGAACAGAAAAGGGAAGAGGAAGAATAACTCCAATTTGAATAGACCTGCAATGATTATCCAGCCTGACCATTTCAGGGCTGACCAAACGCTGGAGCATTTCCAAATGCCTCCTAAACGCTGATAGGCTTGGGGCATCAACCACCTCTGAAGGAATCCAGTTCCAGGGTTTGACCATCTTGGTTACAGAATGCTTCCTAATGTCCAGTCTACTGTTTTTCTCAGTGTCCACAGCAAAAGGTCATACATTTCACACAAGTGTAAGTTAAAAACCGATGTCCCCTCTCCTGCATTGGCACTCTGCCGCTTGCTCCTCTTTGTCTTCTGCAGACCTTTTATACTGGAGAAAACCAGCCCTAATTAATGAACTTGCATAACTGCAAGGATGCTGGTTTCTTCACAGGGACCTAAAGGTAGCCTTGCCATTTAACTAAAACATTTCAGTTGTGGTCAGAAAGGTCAGGTGAAAAAAAGGAAAAAATGGAGCTTTTGAAATGTTCCTTACCTCTAATATTGTTACCAAATGATACTAGTTCCCTAGATCAGAATGCTGGGGAGGTGGTCTGTACCTCAGAGCTAGTCTATACATCACCCAAGCTGTCTTTGGGTGGTCCAGACTGACTTTCTGTCTAATGTGACTTGCTTGAGCATTTCATTAAATGAGTTGGTGTTCTGATTTCAGTCTGATCAGCAACATTCTATACCTCAAATTGTGCTTATTGCTGTTAATTTTAGACAATGATATTTGAGAAAGAAGAAACTTTTATCATTCTGACTTCAAAGAAAAGTGAACCAGGTTAGGAAAGCTAAGGCCCAGTTAGAATTAAACTTGGCTAGGGATGTTAAGGGTAACAGGAAGGGATTCTCTAGGTACATTGCAAATAAAAGACAGACTAGGGGCAACGTGGGCCCTCTCCAGATATATCAGGAGAACTGGCTACCCTGGATTTGGAGAAGGCTGAGGTTCTTAATGACTTCTTTGCCTCAGTCTTCACCAGAAAATGCCCTGACCATACCACCCAAGTCTTGGAAGGCAGAGGCAGGGACTGTGAGAATGAAGACCCTGGGCCCACTGTAGGAGAGGATCTGGCTCGAGACTATCTTAGGAACCTGAATGTATACAAGTCCATGGGACCTGATGAAATCCAACTGCGGGTCCTGAAGGAGCTGGGAAATGAAGTTGCTAAGCCACTGTCCATCATATTTGAAAAATCATGGCAGTCAGGTGAAGTTCCTGACAACTGGAAAAAGGGAAATATAACCCCCGTTTTCAAGAAGGAGAAAACGGATGACCAAGGGAACTACAGAGCAGTCAGCCTCACCTCCGTGCCTGGCAAAATCTTGGAGCAAATTCTCCTGGAAGGCATGCTGAGGCACATGAAAAACAACAAAGTGCTTGGTGACAGCCAGCATGGCTTCACTAAGGGGAAATCTTGCCTGACCAATGTGGTGGCCTTCTATGATGGGGCTACGGAACTGATGGACAGGGGTAGAGCAGTTGATGTCATCTACCTGGACTTGTGCAAAGAGTTTGACACTGTCTCACATGACATCCTTGTCTCTAAGTTGGAGAGACATCAATTTGATAGGTGGACCACTCGATGGATAATGGACTGGCTGGATGGCCACACACAAAGAGTTGTGCTCAATGGCTCCATGTCCAGCTGGAGACCAGTAACGAGTGGTGTCCCTCAGGGATTGGTGCTGGGACCGGTCTTGTTCAACATCTTTGTCAGTGACATGGACAGTGGGATTGAGTGCACCCTCAGCAAGTTTGCCGATGACACCAAGCTGTGTGGTTCGGTTGATATGTTGGAGGGAAGGAATGCCATCCAGAGGGACCTTGACATGCTTGTGAGGTGGGTTGATGCCAACCTGATGAAGTTTAACCACGACAAGTGCAAGGTCCTACACCTGGGTCGGAGCAATCCCAGGCACAGCTAGAGGTTGGGCAGAGAAGAGATTCAGAGCAGCCCTGCAGAGAAGGACTTGGGGGTGTTGATCGATGGAAAAATGAACATGAGCCAGCAGTGTGCACTTGCAGCCCAGAAAGCCAACTGTATCCTGGGCTGCATCAAAAGGAGCGTGACCAGCAGGTCAAAGGAGGTGATCCTGACCCTCTTCTCTGCTCTCGTGAGACCTCACTTGGAGTATTGTGTGCAGTTCTGGTGTCCTCAACATAAAAAGGACATGGAACTGCTGGAACAAGTCCAGAGGAGGGCCACAAGGATGATCAGGGGACTGGAGCACCTCCTGTATGAAGATAGGTTGAGAAAGTTGGGGCTGTTCAGCCTGGAGAAGAGAAGGCTGCATGGAGACCTCATAACAGCCTTTTAATATGTGAAGGGGGCCTATAGGGATGCTGGGGAGGGACTCTTCATGAGGGACTGTAGTGATAAGACAAGGGGTAACGGGTTCAAACTTAAACAGGGGAAGTTTAGATTGGATATGCGGAAGAAATTCTTTACTGTAAGGGTGGTGAGACACTGGAATGGGTTGCCCAGGGAAGTTGTGAATGCTCTGTCGCTGGTGGTGTTCAAGGCTGGATTGGACATAGCCTTGGGTGGCATGGTTTAGTGGTAGGTGTCGCTGCCCATGGCATAGAGGTTGGAACTAGATGATCTTAAGGTCCTTTACAACCCTAATTATTCTATGATTCTATGAAATGTACTCTAAAATATCTTTTTGGTATGTAATTATTGTGAAATACATTTTGGAATCAGAGTGCATTGCAAAATGCAGATGCATTCACTTGGAGGCAAAAATAATTATAAGTGTATTCAGAATGATAGTGTAGACAGGATTGATGGATTTCCTAAAGGGAAAACACTCTTCTTGCTGAACAAGAAAGTGGACATGGAAATACAGATTAAAACAACAACTCCTGGCTCAGCTGAAGAAAGCCATTCTTTTGCAGAGATAATGTACAAATAAGAGACTTCGCAATATTTGGCATCTCTATTTTCATTGATGCTTCTTAGGCATCAGCTGAGAGCCACAGTAATCACTTTATATCTGCAGTATAGGGAAAAATGCAATTGAAAATGCCAAGAAATTATGTTCTACACGCTTTATTATTTTTAAAGGTAATTAGAAGTCTGTACCTGAACCTGTTTATGTCTGATAATGACCTTAGTGAATGCTGCTGAGTATTTCCAGACAGGCCTATAAATCTGTAAAGTTCATGCTTCTTCAGGGAAGATTTGGGAACGCGGCACACATTCATCTTGACTTTATTTCTCATTTAAGCAAAAATACCTATTTCAGATCAAGATAATCTCTTGCTCTCACATAAAGATCTAAACACATCTTCTGGTTCCTTTTACAGTGTATGTAACTTCATAGAATGGAAGAACTTATCTAAAATGCTGATGAATAAGAGGTATTTATAATGTTATCTGTTTTCTTACTGGGTGACAACCTCTGACAGTCTAAACCAGCCACCTAGACTCCCCATGTATATAAAATGATGGCCACCAGCTGGGTCTGCAGGCATGTCCCCAGTGACCAGGCAGGTGCAGCGCCACACCAGGAATGTGAGGGTCAGTGGTGGAGGATACTCATGGCTGGAGATGAAGCTGCAAAGCCCATGACCCTTACGCAGCCCCTCTCCAGGGAAAACCTCAGAGTGTCCACATGCAAAGATTCACCTCATGAATGGGTCTGCCCACACAAACTCACGTGTCCTGGTGGTTTCCAGATCTGTATCAACTGCTAAGGCCACTTCTGCTGCTCCATCAGGACATCAGCTGTTCCAAAGAATAGTGGAAGAAATTGTTCCTTTCCTCAACGTTTTTTTTCCCTTCTCTCTTTTTAGTTTTATCTTTAGTGCACCTCTGAATGTATTTTATTCCATCATAGATAAGGAAGACCCCACAACAGTGGAGCTCCAAGAGTATCTCAGATACATCTCCTTGATTATGGATTCATTCCAGGTATCAGGAAGTCATTAAGGGGAAAAAAGTGGTTCTGTTAGCTCAGTGGATAGTTTCTCTATTTGCGTTTTTTGTAAATCACTTATTAGCAGTGAGCTAGGATGCCAGTTTTCATCTGTATCCCAGGCTGTAGCTGATTCTTTCACAGCGCTTCAGCTTAACACAACGCGACAGGCATCCTTTCGGGTGATTTGTGGGAACTGCAGCCAAGGCTTAGTGATTAATTGTTCTAAACAGAGAGTGAGCTGTAAACAAATTTTCTTGGCTCCTGCTCAGCAATGAGCATTCCTGAATTTTTGAGTTGGATTTTTTTTTTTTTTTTTTTTGTAATTTTCTTAACCATAGCTAAATTTTGGCAGCAATCTGAATTCTGACATTTGGATTTAGATTAGTATCATCTCTGTAGCTTTCATACAAGGATGCTACATTTTGTGGACCATTGAGGGTTTGCTCTGGGCCTTGAAGCTATGTTTTGGGAGCAGGCAAGATCCTGGCAGTCTTCAGGTCTTCAATACTCCATCTCTCTGTAACAACCCCAGGCACTGCCCAAATCCAAACATTGGTGTAACGCAGGTTTCTCCTCCTACCCTTGACATGTCTCAGGGCACTGGCTCACCCAAGGATATCTCACTGCAGTTATCTCAGGCATATCATCAACTGTTTGGATCAAGTGAGTGGTTTATTGTTGGATTTTTTGGATTAGCAGGAGTCCAAGGCTGCATTAATTTTAATGTGAGCATCTTTCAGATTCAGTCTTCAGGGCAGTCATTTGTAAGCATGAGGAAGAGTGAGTATCAAAGCCACTAGTACCTGGAGGAACTAAAGTCAGAACTCAAGCAGAAGCTGGAGAAATAATCCAGCTGTCTGGGTGACTGTTTGGATCATCCCACAAGATCCCCTCTTATAATTTCTATAGGTTTCCACCCTGTATTTCCTTCCCCAGCCTCAGCCCTTATGCCTCTCCTGGTCTAAATTTCTTATCAAAACCAATTATTTCCTTCAAAGTAAGGGTAAACTGGTTGGTTAGCTCTTCCCACAGCTAACTGCCTGGAAAAATCTGGCTTCTTTGTAGGTGCCTGAGTTTCATATCAGCCCCTGTTGAGGAGGATCCCTATTGTCAGATTCTCTGTGTGAGAGAGGAAAGAGGAGGATGTAAAGCAGGCAGTGGTAGAAGCTCTGACCCGTGGTTTGCTACAGGAAATTGATGGCAAGAGCCCCATGAAGCTCCACAGTGGTCCTCAGGGACCTTGTAATGAGAGAAAGTGATTGTTATTTTTCCTCTACCAACCTCATATCTTGACATGTAAAACAGGCCTTCCAAATCACAGGACAGCAGTGAACTGGCTGTTCAAACCCAGATCTTCTGGCTTGCAAACAATGATGGAACTGCTGGAACAAGTCCAGAGGAGGGTCACAAGGATGGTCAGGGGACTGGAGCACCTCCCCTATGAAGATAGGCTGAGAAAGTTGGGGCTGTTCAGCCTGGAGAAGAGAAGGCTGCGTGGAGACCTCATAGTAGGCTTCCAGTATCTGAAGGGGGCCTATAGGGATGCTGGGGAGGGACTCTTCATTAGGGACTGTAGTGATAAGACAAGGGGTAATGGGTTCAAACTTAAAGAGGGGAAGTTTAGATTGGATATCAGTGTGAGAGTGGTGAGGCACTGGAATGGGTTGCCCAGGGAAGTTGTGAATGCTCCATCCCTGGTGGTGTTCAAGGCCAGGTTAGACAGAGCCTTGGGTGGCATGGTTTAGTGTGAGGTGTCCCTGCCCCTGGCAGGGGGCTTGGAACTAGATGATCTTAAGGTCCTTTCCAGCCCCAACTATTCTATGATTCTATGGGTGACACACGAAGGAGGGCAATACAGCTATTTGAGGAGGCAGGGAGTGTGCTGCTCCATGGTACTACACTTAATCATTACTTGCTGGGATGAAAATGAGAGTTAAGTGATTCCATTTAGTATAATTCTAGGAGACATAAATGGCAAAACACGCCTCAACGGAGCACATGCTGTAGCATCTCCCTACTAAGCTCGTTTCCCACTGAAACCAAGCATCAGGCTAGAACAGCAACATGGATAAATTCAGCACTGAACACTGAGCTCAGATCCTTAACTAAAACCACTGCAAACTCTCTTAACCTCTCAAAATCTTCTTCTAAGAAAATCTCTTCTTGTGAGCCTACTAAGCTACGGTGACTCGCTTTTTGGTTCAGCCTGAAGGTTATGTAGTGCAGGTCCTTGCATGAGAAATGTCCGCAGCTGCTTTACTTGCTACGTGCTGCTCTGGTCTGACCAGCCACACAGGTCTGTTTTCTTATTCCAGCACTTTTTCAGCTGGACTCAGAGAATAGCAGGAGAGGCTAAAACACAGCGAGTACTGGAGAGGAGCTCCCACCTTGCCCTTTGGGGAAACCTGAGCTGCAAATGCAAAGAGCACTTTGCTCTCCACTGCTGCCAGTCCAGCACCGCTCACTGAAAAACTGTGCCTTGAAAACTCCTCCTCTGAGCCTTTTTTCAGCTTGTACCTCCCATAAACCCTTCTGGCATCTGCAGAAGGGAAGCGGCAAGAAGCCCTAGCTGGGATGACAGTCCTTTTGAGGGAAGGATTTAACAACAAGCAGTAAAAGAGTAAAGGAGATAGTGCATGTGCGTAGATCAAAGGCAAAATCCTTTGCCCATGTCTACTCCATACTTTTGGCTTCTAAATGCAATACTTAAAACTTACATTCAGATTTCCAAAAAACAAGAAAGAACTGCATATGATGTATTTAATCTAGTGAACAGCAGTCATGTTTTGAAGCACCATTCCAACCCATGAGCAGGGTGCACCCATGTCTCACTTCTTGAGCAGATACTCAAAAATCCAGCTGGTAAATCCAATATCCATTTCCACCAACTACTGAAGGGCAAAAAAGCATAAGCTCTGGCATCTTTAGCATAAGTGTTTTTGACATGAAACTGTGAGTTGGAAGGTCAGCCTGCTGGTTTGCTTCCAGGTTAAAGTTATACATAACATTTGCAGTTACCAGTCATAAGCTTTTCATATTTACTGTAAATACTCAACTGCAAAAGAGTGATTTTGAGTTGAGGCCACAGGAGGCATCACTTGAAACAGCATCAATGTTTTTGCCTTTGGACATTCACAGCCAGTAGCCAAAGAAGCAGTGTGTCACCTTTTAAAAAACATATATTTTCCCCTTGCCTGGTGATGTAGCCGTAATAAATCGCCTATTCTACATGGATTTTATAACTGACTCCAAGGAGGTATTTGACTCATAGGATCTTGGTCTAAAGAAGAAAGTCCTGTTGTACTCCCTCCCATCCCACCAAATAAAAAAAACCCAACATAACTAATACCTGAGCTATTCTCAAAATGACAGTTTATATCATCTAAGTCTCATCTTGGATGAAGAGATGCTTGTATGTCCCAGATCCTCTTGCTAACAGATCTGTAAAGTGCTTTCACATGCCTGATATGCGCTGGGTTATCACCAAGTGACAACCCCTGTTCATACACCTGAGCTCCACCATTCTAACTGTCTCAAGCAGAAGCACCACGCAACAAGAACAGCAAAGAGCTACCAACAACTCTTCCTGTCTGATTGGATTAATCTTCATTTCCAAGAGCCAGTACTGAAGTGGCACAAGTCCCAAGCAAATGATGGCAAAGATGCCACACAGCTGCCGGGTACATGGGGCTGCTCCTCGGCAGTGCACAGGAATGACTGAGTGTTTCTGAGCTCCACAAGGCATGCAGAGGAAGAAGAGTCTGCATACAGAGCAACCTGAAGGCAAAGTGGCAGCTTGTCATCTTCCAGAGAGAAGAGCCTTACAGCAGAAATTGCACAGATGCATGGCAACATCAACCACAGCCGAACATTAGTGTCTGTCACCTCCATGTTTCTGGCTTTTCTTTAATCCTTAAACCACATGCTTTTCCCAGAAATACCAGTCAAACGAATGATTGGAAGAGATGTTCAAGATGTGGGCAAAACTCCTCGCTCTTCATTAGATTCCCCATGGTGAGTTTGACGTACACATAATACACCCACACACCACTGAAGACTTCCATGCAACTCACACTATGTTTTCCCTAAATGAAGAAAAGAAGGGAAAAAAAGATATGTTTTTCTACTTTAAACACTTGTGAGACATGTAGCTACAAGAATTCTCCAGATGATCTCCACAGGCAGTAGCAAAAAGGAGACAATATTTTCTTTCTCCCTTAAAAAAAATAGCTTTCATTAATTCCTACCATACCGTAAGCCAGAGCATAGGCTATATCCCTGCTTCCCACATGTAATCAGACTTTGGAACAATACACCAGTTTTAATTGCAATTCAGAATCTGAATATGAAGAGATAAAGCTAACATGCTGCAGTCTAAATGGCTTCAAGTTATTCTGTCCTATTAGTTTCAAGCTAAAGACCTTGCAAAATAACCCCAGACATCACTCAGGTCATTTTAATAGGTTTAGACTAACAGTCAATTCTAGCTCTGAATTCATGAGCCACTGAAAGTAAGGAGTGAATTACACAGATTACAGAGCAGGGGATGGAGAAACCAGCTTTGCAAATGCAGTGGTTTTGCTAATACCAGTTTCTAAGCTCAGAATAGAATTTGAAACATCTATGGTCCAAGATGGTTTTTGTTTTAGCCAGCGGCTTGAACAGGAGCATGATGAATACTTGGAGCTGTTCAAGGTCAAGTACTTATCTGTAGCTAGAGAGCCTAAGACTCAAAACACCAGTCAAAACATTTTCCTAGAATGTAACCATGCACAGAAGCAAAACGGATTAAATGACAGAGGTTTATAACGGGGAGGGATAGCTATGGGTAGCACAAGCTTCAGTAGTGGTTGCTGTTTCATTTACTAGCATTTATTACTGTTTTATTTTAGCAGTATTTATTACTACTGTGGTGCTTCCATGGCACGGCAGTAGCAATATACACTGCCACCTGCGACGACTTGGAGACATGGCAAAATGTGAAGGCATGTTTCTTTAGGCTGGCTGGAGTCTGAGGGGCCTCAGAGAAAGCAAAAAAGCTTGGCAAATGGACAGCACAGCAGAGCAAGTATGATACAGCAGTAAAAATTGGTTTTCACAGCCCAGATGCCCTAGGCCCAAAGGACCAAAACTGGCCCTCCGCTTACCTCCTCTTTTTATGTGTGAGAGGATATACAAAAGAGGGAAAAGGGGAAAAAAAATCTCTGCCAAGCTTCTATATTTATCCAGTCATCAGATAGGAAAAAAGTAAACTGTTTTTCTGTACTTCTCCTGGCTTTCAATTAATTTGTAGCTAAAGAAAGATGAATCTCACCTACCTAGAAAAATCAAGTTTAATGTTTGAATGTGAGCTAGTCTCTGTAGGCTTTTTCCATACTCAATGGAAAAATGTGTATTTTTAACAATACCTCACTTCTTCTGAATGGGAGTTAGGCATCAAGATTCTCCAGAAAATAACACTCGGTGATGAAAATGTTCATCAACTCTATTATCTAACTGGACTTCAAGTAAGGCCTTTACCACTGTCTCCCGTAAGATCCTCATTGTGAAGCTGTTGATGTACAGGCTGAATGAGCAGATATAAGGTGGATTGAAAACTGGCTGAATGGCTAGATGCAGAGAGTGGTGATCAGTGGTGCAAAGCCTAATTGGAGGCCAGTGTCCAGCGTCATACCCAGAAGTCAATACTGGGTCCAGACCTGTTTAATATCTTCATTAATGATCTGGATGATGAGGCAGAGTGTAGACTCAGCAAGTTTGCGGATGACACCAAACAGGGGTGGCTGACACACCAGCAGGTTGCACTGCCATCCAGAAGCACCTCAAGAGGCTGAAGAAATGGGTCAACAGGAATCTCGTGAAGTCCAACAAGAAGTGCAAAGACCTACACCTGGGAAGGGACAACCCCATGCACTGTTATATGCTGGGGGACACCTAGCTGGAAAGGATGTGGGTGGAAAAAGACCTGGGGGTCCTGGCAGACACCACATTGAACATGAGCCAGCAATGCACCCTTGCAGCAATGAGGGTGAATGCTGTTGTGGGCTGCATTAGACAAAGCATTGACAGCAGGTTGCGGTAGGTGATCCTTCCCCTCTGCTGAGCACTGGTGAGGCAAAGGTAGGTAACTGGAAGGGTGCAAAGAGGATGGAGCCAGACTCTTTCTGTGGGTGCCCAGGAAACACTTTTTTTACTGTAAGGGTGTTTGAGCACTGGGACAGTTTGCCCAAGCAGGTTGTAGAGTTTCCGTCCCTGGAGGTACCCAAACTTACCTGGACAAAGTCTTGGGCAGCTGGCCCTGGGTGGCCCTGTTTGAGCAGGGGTTGGACCAGATGACCTCCAGAGGTCCCTGCCAACCTTGGCCATTCTGTGATTCTGTGAACTCCTGGTCCCATTTCTAAGCTCTGCCTGTAACAGCCTTTGTCTACAGCATCAACCTTTCCTGCATAATGGTTGATAAAATTGCATTCAATCTTGAGCAATCAGAGTGATTTCCAAAACATTTTGCTAATCTCCAGAAAGAGTTCTGGAAATGTTTTCTCTCATCAAACCACATATAACTGATGCAATAAAAAAATTCAACAAGCTAACAGAATTTCCCTTGGTGAAAATCAGTTTACCTTTAATTTGCCTTTCCTTTCATCCTGAATCAGAGAGAGGCTTTAGTAATGTAGTTTTTGTTGAGAGAGCTTTTTGTTCTTCATACATTTGCAGTCTTTCTAGTCAAGAGCAAAACAACCAAACCCCAGCTAAGATGGTTGATGCAGTGTGAAAAAGAAGCATGCTTCTGTTCATATGTGTGTATGTTTTGAAGGAAAATTATGCATCTGTGTTGACATTTTCCAGTGCATGTGGGCTGATCGTTCTGCCCAAGGAGAACATATTTTCCTGGGTATATTTAGGTACTCAGTGCCATTTGCTTGGTGTGAGCACTCAGAGTAATGGATCTGCGTAACTGATGTGTGTGTGTGTTCACACATCTCCTATGCTGCTCTGCTCGGAAGGCAAAAAGAGGATCCCATATTTGCTATCTCTTTTATGTCTTCTAAGGACATCTGTGCATAAAAAAGTTGCATCCTGGCCCCATAAAATTAATCAGCTGTTCTTCAGAAACAATATCACACTACAATCTGTGTAATTCTGGTTTTCTTGTCGACTCAGTGCTGTGGGATGTTCATATAACACCTGGGGCAGCAAGGCTTGAGTTAATTCAGAGCTCCCCATTCCCTGATGCTGTGCAGGCATCCCGAAGCCTATGGCTCTAAGCAATGTGCATCATTTGGGACTCCAGCCAGTAAAAGCCAGGCTGGGCTGCTTTGGTTTTGCATGGAATAGAAGTCTTACAGGGCATAAAGCTGGATAAAGGAGCCTGGAAGGAGCTGAATAAAGGAAACATAAAGTGTTAATCCTACTCTGAGGCACCTCAAAATTCAGAGCTCTTGAAGGGGAAGAGGAAGGACAGTGGATTTGATCTGGTTCAGAGGGTTATTATAACAGCTGTAGAGGGTAAGCGAGAAAGATGTTTTCCACTTACAAAGAGCTATACAAAGCTGAGCATCCAAGTGCTGAACAACATGTACACACTGCTTATTTTGCACAGTACTGAGACAACTTGTAAAGCTAGACTATACTTGCTCAGCAGCAGAGAGTGCACTTTTCCTTTCCTTCCACTGTCTGCACTGAGCTTTGGGTTAGCTGGGTTATTTAGGTGCTTCATTACCGTTCAAATGAAAAATAAAAATCAAAGCATCCCACCATCTCTGAGGACCACATCTGGGAACAGTAGCAGCGATATTGCTCCTTCCCCCCCTCCCCCCCCATTTAGCAGCTGGCAGAAGGAAATGAAAAATAACCAGTCTCCTTCTGCCCTGTGCTGCCATGCTCGAGTGGATAAGCGCACACTCAGCCCTTGACCCCATGTCTTGCCAAACAGACTCTTATCCTGCCACAGAGGAGCAGAAAGGTGAGTGGGCCAGATGGTGCTTTTGACCTCATCTCCTTCCCTGCAAGCCAGCAGAGTCATCGTGCTGTCTGCCTGCTGCCAAAACCCACAGTGGTGGAGCCGGGCAGAGCATGCTGTCTATCGCCTGCAGCTCCTGCTGTCCTGCTCCTGCAGGGCTGAGCTGAGCCGCGGAGCTCGCAAGGAGCCAGCCACTCCCTCCTCACCCTTCTGCCGTGCCTCCAGAACCACTTTTTTGCTTTCCAGCAAGCCCCGGTCTGCATGCTGGTCCACATCATCATGTACAAGCTGGGGTAAAAGCACAATGCTCTTCATCTTATCATAGAATCATAGAATAGTTAGGGCTGGAAAAGACCTTAAGATCATGTTGTTCCAACCACCTGCCGTGGGCAGGGACACCTACCACTAAACCATGTCACCCAAGGCTATGTCCAACCTGGCCTTGAACACTGCCAGAGATAGAGTGCTCACAGCTTCCCTGGGAAACCCATCTCAGTGCCTCACCACCTCACAGTAAAGAACTTCTTCCTCATATCCAATCTAAACTTCCCCTGTTTAAGTTTGAACCCATTACCCCTTGTCCTATCACTACAGTCCCTCATGAAGAGTCCCTCCCCAGCATCCTAGTAGGCCTCCTTTAGATACTGAAGGCTGCTATGAGGTCTCCATGCAGCCTTCTCTTCTCCAGGTTGAACAGCCCCAACTTTCTCAGCCTATCTTCATACGGTAGGTGCTCCAGTCCCCTGACCATCCTCGTGGCCCTCCTCTGGACTTGTTCCAGCAGTTCCATGTCCTTTTTATGTTGAGAACACCAGAACTGCACACAATACTCCAAGTGAGGTCTCACGAGAGCAGAGTAGAGGGGCAGGATCACCTCCTTTGACATCTGATTGGTGCTTGGTGTCTGTGATGGATGGTGTCCTGCTGCATTTCGCAGGGTCTCATCCTGCAAGCCCCTCCATAAGAAAGGGTGTCCTAAAGGAAACAAATACCTCTCCCATTTATAGCACTGGAGAGGTTGAAACAATTCCCTCTTTCCCTGAAAAAAATTCCCCTCTGTGAGGATCATGCCCACTTTATGGTTTTGAAGTGCTTAGAGCCTATTACAAAGAGGCATTTCATAGGGAAACCAGTGCAACCCACCAGCTTTTATTACCCCATTTCATCTGAGGCATGGCTCATTTGGTTTATGGAGTGATTATCTTCACTATGAGCCCTGGAGTGGAGGAGCAGCCATGACTCATGGATTGCCACCATGGCAGCATGTAGGGAAACAGGATCCACCAAGCCATAGATGATGTCTTCTGGAGCACCTCCAGAAGCAAGAAGGGAGCCAGGAGAAACAGTGTGGGGTGAGACCTGATTCTCTGAGGGATGAGGAACACCAGGGTGAAAGCCAGCCCAGCTGCTCCACACCCAGATGAATTATCCAGTGTACCCCACCTGTGAACAGGAGCCTGAATGGCTGGAGGTGCTGTTTTGCATCTAAAGCTGGGGAAACCAGGGCATAGCCCCCGGCAGGACAGTCACATACCAGCAATTCCGGAATCACCCAGGGAAGATGCTGAAGTGAGCACACAATGGATGGGTACATGCTGTCTTGTTTACATGTGTGAGTAAAAGTGGTGGAGAAGCTGATCTGAGCAGCAACAGCAGATTTGCTGTCTGATTCGGAGAAAACTCCAGAAACAAACTCTCCAACAAAGTTCAAGTTGACAAGCTGGTATTCTTTATTGCGGCGCAGGGAGACACGGGGGATAGCTCCTCCTAACATGCGCCCCCCTATTGCCACACAGGCCATCTTATATAGTCACTTGGGCGTGCATACATATTCATGATGCTACACATGAATTACATCATTTTCCATAAAGTTTCCCGCATACATACAAAATGTGGTGGTGGTCTTTGAGAGTCATTTACTTCTTCCAACAATCTTCATCACTGCTGGCAGTTTTTGAAGCACCAGCTTAATTAACGTTACAGACATAGCAATCATCCTGTCCTTCTACTTATCAGGTAGTTTAACTGCTCCCATCCCCGACATTTGCTAATAGGGGATACTCCCCAGTAGATGTTTACACCAAGTTAATGGGTTCATTAACATAGCAATCATCCTGTCTCTCCACCCATCAGCCAGTTTAACTGTGCCCATCCCCAGGTCCTGTTTTTCTATTTTATTTTTCTTATGCTTTTTGTACTAAGGTCCTAAGGACCTAAAACTATCTCAACTACCTTCAAACACCCCCATTACAAAGCCATCAGACTTAACCTTACTTAGAACTGATTACATTTTGTGCTTTCGTGCCTCCTCCTTTCACGTCAAACAGATTTCCTTTAGAACTTATTTGATGTGTTCTATATGCAAACATTGCCCACTTCTGGGGTTTCAGAAAGAATTTAAAGGGTTTATGCTACTTATAGTCTTCTCCAGGTGGCTTAAATGCTCATTTTAATAAGAAACAGCCTTGATACTCATTTTAGTTGGCGACTATTAACAGCTTATAAGGTAGCCCTAGGGCTTTAGTCAGGGTAATGGGCTCTGAAATCCCGGGTAAAGCTGAGATCTGTGCTGCAAAACTGCGGGAAGCAGAGGAGCGTAGCTGAGTGCT
Source organism: Ara ararauna (assembly GCA_028858755.1). Classification (NCBI taxonomy): domain Eukaryota; kingdom Metazoa; phylum Chordata; class Aves; order Psittaciformes; family Psittacidae; genus Ara; species Ara ararauna. The sequence continues at coordinate 109,204,632 of CM054377.1, read as the reverse complement.
GCATTACCTTGCCTTGGCATCTACCTGCCTCTTTTTAAGAAGCCTTGGAAAGCTTAATCACTTAATTCCATGGGTTTTCAGTTTCTTTACCTATTCAAAAGTAGCCCCTTGTGCCAGCAAGGGTACTTGCACTTTGCATCTGCTACACTCCTCCTGTCTGTTTAATATTCACCCCGGCAACACGATGTGCAGGTGGAAGGTCCAAGACGCGCGGGAGCATCCTGCATAATGCACCTGGAAATGCTGGCACCAGGTGAGCAGCTGAGCAGAGAAAAGGCATCACAGACCTGCAGCTCCCAGGCAATTGTGTGAGAGGCTCCATATGCTCCGGTGCCCACTGAAAGAGCTGTGTCTGGCATTGCATCAAAGTTATTTCTACCCCCTCCTTGAAAGCAGACCTCCATTTAAACTGCAAAACTATGTGACCCTGTAAAGTCTGCCTGACAGGAGCACAGGTAGCCTGTGGGGCGATATATCAGGCTGTTAGCAGATCTAGAGAAGAAGGTTGCAAGGTGATCACAGTAATTTTCACCATGGCCTATGTGCCACAGGCTCTTTTGGCTTAGAAACAGCCATGCTTGGTCCAGCTGTGCCAGGCCAGGGAAGTGTTGCACAAGCAGCAGCCTGACCATTGTATGAATGGCTTTCTAATATCCAGAGCTCCAACATGGCATCCCAGGAGAGTGGTAGAAAGGTGGGATATGTGATGGATCGCAGCAAAATGAGGCAGGCCAGGCATGGTTTAAGATTTGGGGCTGCCCAGCCAGGTGTCTTGTGAAGAGCCAGGTAATTCAAACATTAAATCATGGTAGCTCAGGCAAGAGAAAGCAGATACTGGGATTTTGTGGCACCTCAATGGTTGGTTCGGCAGCTTGAACCCAGAAACAAGGTTTTTTTCCCAACAAATGAAGATGCCAGTTTTGAAAGGTTGCCCTCCTTTGTACCAGCAGACAAAGGTGGTAGGACCTGTGCGTCAGCATGACTCAGTGATGGAAAGGAACAAGGAAGAAACACTGACCTCAGGTTGCAGCCCTGAACTGACAAAAAAAGGCAATGTTTCAAGCTAATGCTTGAACAAACTTAGGCACCTGGCCAGCAGCAGGTAGTTTTGAATGATGCAGAGATTTCCACCCTCTGCAGCTAGCAGGGGAAGGGCACTGAATTGGGCAGGGCGCATACCTACGCCATGCAGGAAATGCATCCTCTCCCATAGAGGCGGTCAGGGTCGGGAATTTTTTCCTGCGATTAAGGCTGCAGCAGCTTGGGGAAATCTTCCCCCCCCCCCCCCCCCCCCCTTTTGCATTTCTGCAGAGATGACCAGACCCACGGCAGGGCAGCAAGGCCAGGTTTGGTCTCACCAGAAGGGAGGCAGCTACAAGCAGGATTAGGGCCTTGTTTGTCAGAAACAGCTCCAGCAAAAATCCGAGGCAAGCATATATCTTCCTGTTTTCTCTTTCCCCACCCTAGTCACTGCCAGAGAGCAGTGGCTGGGCAGTGCCTGCTCCATCGACCAACCCCTAGGGCCACCTCCAGCCCTGCTTAGTCCCATCCACTGAGCTGGCAGCAGGGGTTTGGCATTGCAGAAGCTGTTGTTCCCACCACTGAAACTGTTGGTTATATAGAAGAGCGACAGCAGTGCACTGGAGGACCCAGAGAAAGAGCCCATCTGTCTTCCTTTTTAGGATTATTAGGGCAAGTATTTGACTTGGCCAGCATGGGAAATTACATGGCTGAGAGAACTGCAGTGCTGAGGCTGACTGCCTGGCAGTGGTGGGGAGCAGGGAACAGTGAAAAGGCAGCAAACTGAAATCATAGCTTCTCCTCCAGTGACCAGAATAAAATCCATAGCTGGACACAGCCTGTGCACAGGTAAGAAATAAGTCTGTTTGTCCCCAGAATGTTGAACCATCCCTTGTGTTTGGCTCCTGAGGCACCCTGACACAGCCATGCCTCTCTGCCTGCAACAAGGGTCTCATCTCACTGCTCCTGGGCGCATGCCTTTCCCTCACACTGGGATAAAATAGCCCCAGCCAGTTTGCATCCTTATTTCCCTGTACAACAAACTGCATTTGTTGTATTTACATCTCTTCCAGCCCATGAGTCATTAGCAAATATTGGACAGTTTGAACCTCATATTGGTTTCTTCCTCACTTTTTCATGGAACTGTTGAGTGTTGTCAAATCAGATTCATTACTGAGGAGTGAATACTTTATATCACCATCAGCAATGAGCCATGTGCTGCAATCAAAGAAAGACATCAATGTGATTTATTTTACTTATATTTATTTCCTGTAATTTTTTATTCATTGAGTCCTTTATCAGCTGTTCCACATTTTTGCCAAGGATCAATTTCAAGCTGTAAATTAGTAGCAGTATTAGCCTTATGAGTACTTGGTTTTCCAAATCTGCTCTTTTAAAATACTGGCACAACTTCAGCTTTCTTCCAGTTTTCTACTACTTCCTCAGCACTTCAGTGTTACTGAAAATAATGGTGATTTAAAGATCTCTTTGGCCACCTCTTCAATTCGATGAATACGCTGGCAGTTTTGTGATGTTCAGCCAGCTTGTATCACAGTGGGGATGAAGATTTTGCCATGCATGCTTTACCCCACTGTCCCCACATGGAGCATTAATGATGCCTGTGTCCCAGTTTGCTGCTGAACCGATGCAGGTAAATGAGGGATCCAAGAATGAAACTGTGACAAGCCCCTCGCAAACAAATCAGCTCAAATTACTACACTGCAGAACTCACTTGGACACTTTGTCAGTCGTAGCTCACCTCAGCAACCGCTGGAATTAGCAGTCATTAATTACCTTTGTCAGGTGAAATGTCTTTAATTGCCTGCAACTTTACTCGCAGGAAACTCCCACTTCCTGCTGCCGCTGCCAGGTTAAAGCCAGCAGTACTGATTTTTAGGAAATGTCCAGGAAAATTAACAAGAGATGTCCCTGTCTGTGCAGGATCAGTACTTGTCCTGGAGTCACCTGCCTGACCTGCCTTGAGAAGAACAGTCAGCAGGATGTGGAGGGAAGAGGAAGGTGGTCTGCTAACCTGTCATGTAATCCGAGAGCATTCTTTTGTGACCTTTTCTTCTCCCTAAAAAATAAAGGAAATGCGGGAGCAGACTGCCGGGAGAGCTGGTGCTCCTTGAACCTTGACGATATGCTTTCAGCACTGCAAGGAGACATTCAGCAGACAGCATTCAGCATGTGCCGTCATTGCCCTAGCTACTGAGCTCCCATACAGATGTTCATTGAACTGTCAGGGCATTGAGAGTAAAATAAATTAATTGTAAGTGGAAGAAGGTTAGTTGAGTCTTTTCTGGAAGTATTATATAGCCATTAAATTGCATAGGAAGCTCAATAATAATGGGCAATAACATTCTAAGGAATTAAATCGAAGTCCAATTTATAATGCTGCTCGGCATTCAAACTACAGTGTTCCACCTTCCTGGTACATGATAAACATTTGCTAATTAATCCTCACAAAGCCTCGGTGAGGCAGATCTCTTCACACGACTGATTCTGTTTTATAAATGGGAACAAGAAGGTACATGATACATCCTTTGAAGCTGGGGCTGCGTACATCTTCAAACATGATTTGGGTCTCTGGGAGCCCACTTAGCATCTGTGTTTGAATACTGAGAGGTTTGTAAAAAGCCTCGGAGCCAGGATCAGAAGTCAAGGTTTCTTTGTGCCTCTTCACTGTGCTCGGACCATCATGGCATATTTCAGTACCACTCTCGCACAATATCCAGAATACTAATATTTTGCCTGCATGGTCATATTACATTGCGGGAATGGTATTTAGAAGAAAAGCCAATGGTCTTAAGTCTCAAGTAAGATCTGTAGGAATTGGCCCATATAATAGCTGCTGATTATGTCAAAATTGAAAAAAAAACCCAAAATTTATGACCAACTGGAAGCCGTTATTTGCAGAAGATCAATATGGATTGTATGGGGTGTGGATTGTCAAATATATGTGGATATAATGTACACCAGGAAGATGGACTATTCATGACTACAGACACGTTAGAATTTCCTAGTGTTATTTTGTCTCTCAATTGTCTCTTGTCTCCCTTTCACTGTTTAAGGCATAGCATGAAGAAATACAGGGTGTAATGAAAGAAAGCGTCATCCCAGCACTGAGCTGCTGCAAAAGTGGGGATCTTTCTCATCAATTTCAGTTTAACTTTTGTCTCCTTACACAGGATACTGATTTGAGTTTGCAGTTGATTCCACAGCCTATGTGAGGATCCCACACAACGCAGATAGAAAATCTGCAGTACTCACAAAGAGCAAATAAAATCAAGGGATGGACACAGCTGAGTCTGAAACAGGGTTGTACACCCATGATGTTATGAGTGAAAATCTGTGAGCTAAAGTCCAGCTTCACAGTTAATCCATGCTTTAGTATTTAGTGTTGCTGTGATGGCTTAACAAGTAGTGTCCTACTTTCAGACACCACCAAGCTTAGCTCAGGGTCTGGCTTGGACAAGGAAGCATTTTTCCCAACTCTTTTTTGTCTAAACAACCCTTGACACAAGACAAGTGGTAAGCTCCTGAAAAGAACAACTCTGTATTGGCAACAGCCTGTTCACAGAAAGCAAACCTTTATATCCCCAGTAAAAAAAATAAAAGAAAGCCGCTCAAGAGTTTATTACAGTTTTTGATACATCAGAGATGTCACTTTAAAATATGTAACGAAGAAATCTCTACCAATTGGTCCATGGTTAGTGCAGATCAGAGACTCTTTCAGGGGAGTTCGAAGGTTGCTCCCATCCCACCCTTTTTCTCCTTGAATTAACATTAAAAATATACTTTGACAAGACAAGACATGCTAGATAAAATTCTGACTTATTTGAAATCACTGAGAATTTGTCCATTGCTTTCATTGAGGACAAGATTTTACCCAATATTTCAAACAGACTTTTCTAAAATAGTGTTGAAAAAGATCTCAGGGGTCACCCTATTTCTCCTCTTGCCACAAGGCAGGATCAGCTACATCTATGTCAGTCCTGATGAATGTTTGTCTAACTGCTCCTGAAAGAGCCTCAACACTTGATAGCACCTTGCGATCTACTTCCATTTTCACCTGTCCTGAGATATGAAAAGGGCTCTCATTACCAATTCTACCAGGACTTTTGACTTGTTAAAACGACTGCCGACAATTTTAACATCTGATGTCCCATAATCTGCTAAGGATAGGAACTAATTCTACCCACCCCAGGGAGTTTTTCCTATGATTTATTGACATTTTTCTCCTTTATCTCTTCTTCTTAAGATATCTGACACGAAATCATGTCATTCCGATTCCCGCCTCATGTTTTTCTCCACCAGTTCAGTTCTGGTCTGATTTCAGTGGCTGCCCCATAGAACCAACAGCTAAAACTAATGCTTTTCTTTATCTGAAGTCCTGTCAGTCTTCCAGCAGTGCAGCTTGGAGTGCATAATTATAATTCTAAGGGTGAAATGGCAACTACTAGAATATGTTGGCAACATGGAAAGGCAGGGAGGTGACAGAGCAATAATGACCAGGCAGGACTGGAGCCTTTGGTTTCAAGAAGATCTGAATTGCACTCAGAAATAGTAAAACACAGCTCCTCATTGACAGGCAATTGGAAATACACTCCCCACAACCCCTGCAATTACAGGAAACCTGCCTCAAACCTGCTTAAAATACATTTATGGTTTAAAATGGGAAGCAACAGACACAAAGATTAACATTTACAGCTGGTATTTCTGAAAGTAAAGGTCTGAGGCAGATGCTCACACGTAGCAGTCAGAGAACAAGAGGTGGGTTTCCCATGCATTCTCTCTCATTCCTGGGTACACCATGCATTAAGCTTCCACAATAAATAATTTAAAAAACCCCAACTTGCTACACAGAATCCAATAGCAAATAGCACGATTTGTTGTTGATGAAGCATGTGAGAAAATGCTTTGTACTTGGAGTCTGCTCTTAACCATTACTGAGGGCTTTATTCCCCCAAAAACAAACACTTAACAATCTCTACCAGTGAAAGACAGTCTTCTCATCCAACCCATAAAATGTCTAGTTTTACAGATAATCACAAAATCTCCTGACATTAAAGGGTCCCAGCTTTGCACATGGGACAAAGTTGTTAATGCTGTGAGAGACTGGCAGCAGCCAAATCAGTTTCAAATACAACTTCTTGCCAGCAGACTCCTTTGCACAGTTACTGTCACCAAACAGAACATCATTAGGAAGGGGCACTGGAGGGAGAATACCATGCTGCTGGCCAGAGAAACTCTACATGTTGTTTGCAGTTAAAACAGCAGCTGACTTAGAGGTGGGGATGGAGAGTCTGCGTAGGAACCAGGACTGTTGCTGGGACATATGACCCATGGGGATGCATCTACAGCATCACCTCAGTATCTGTGGCTTTGATCTTCCTCAAGAATTTGATAGGATTCATTGAGAGTTGAAATGATCTTCCTGGGACAGAAGGAAAGCTTTTTCTGCTCAGTGTTGCCTAAAGAATAGGTTCCTGAAGGCATTGTTGTAATTTTTGTTGAAAGCAGTGTAGATGAGTGGATTAAAAAAGGAATTTGAGTAGCCTAGCCATAGAAAAATACTCTTCCAAATGGGTGGGATGTCACACGAGCAGAGGGGGTTGATGAGCTCCGTGATGAAGAAGGGGATCCAGCAGAGCACAAAGACCCCAATAAGGATGCCCACCATGAGGGCAGCTCTCTTTTCCTTCTGCTCTCTCCACGTGTCTCCGTCCGTCTGGAACGTAACGGTGGCATGACGGACAGTGAACACCATCTGCGGCTGCTGGGCAGCTTCTTTTACCTGCCAAACACAAACACAAACACAAGTTGCACTATATGTGCTTCAGTCAGCTGATCCCCCACAGCAGGTACACAACCAAGTGACGCAGGTGATGGCCAGAGCTCACTGGGAAACACAGGCCATCTACATCATGCTCTAATTGAGGGGAGAGTATTGAGGCTGTATGACCCTCTTCTGGGTAATGGAGGCTATTTTTAGGTGAGGCTAGAAACTGAAGGGCCTAGTGATGTATGGGCACATGGAATTGCTCACATGGCATTGCAATAAGATTATTTCCCCATTTACAATCTGATCAGTAGAACAGGCCCACACCTACATGCCAGGCACAAGTCTCCTTGCTTTCTCTGAACCCATTAAGAGTCCTTGGGAGGGAAAGTAAGAAAATGAGCATGCATTTCCTCCTTCTCCCCAAGAAGTCTTTGTAGTGCACAGTCACCATGCTTGGGATGAACTGACACGATGCAGCCATGATTACGAAGGATGTACAAGGACCTTCTGCACATGCATCTTCTGCATGGGTAAATTCAGAGCCTCCCCACAGCCACAGCTGCTTGCCAGGGGATCATCCCCAGTGGAAACAGGATCCCACCACTGACACCCACACACAGCTCCCAATGGGAGGAAGGCTGACCCCTCACTCCCTCTCCCCATCACTGATTCAGCATTCCACAGGGGGACGGCTGTGAGTCACTGCACACCCACATGGAGCTTAGGCTCGCAATCTGGCCCGAAGTTGTTTTAGCTACGCCTTGCTCGGGACTTGGAAAGAGTCAGAAAACTGGGCTTGTGAGCTTTGCAGTCAACTTCCCCTTGAAAGCCGCCAGGATTCACAGGGCTTTGGTGGGATGCTGTTCACTTGCACACTTTGGCACTGAGTTTCCCCCTCCACTGCAAGGGCTTGTCTGATACCAGTAGTTGACTAGAGCAAAAAGCAACCAAGCTGACCTACCTCCAGGCCTTCTCGTGTAATGGGGGTGATGGAGTTGTTCTTCCGAGATCCAATTCGAAACTTGGCAGCCTTGTAGATCTTCCAGTACACAAAAAGCACGACGCAGAGCGGCAAGTAGAAGGCGCCAAAGGTGGAGAAGATGGTGTAGGAAGGCTCCTGGCTGACCTGGCACTCCTCATTGTTCTCCGAGTAAGTCTCTCCCCAGCCAAAGAGCAGTGGGGCCAAGGAGATGAAGGCAGAAAGTGCCCAGGTGAGGGCAATCATGATATTGGAGATGCGGCGCCGGGTGCGAAGCGTGTACTCCAGATGGCGGGTGATGGACCAGTAGCGGTCAAGGGCGATGGCCGTGACATTCCAGATGCTGGCGGTGCAGCACAGCACATCGAAGGAGATCCACACCTGGCAGAGCAACCGGCCCAGCCGCCACCGCCTCCCAGACAACTCATGCACCAAGCTGAGGGGCATGACCAGGGCTGCCACCATCACGTCGGAGATGGCCATGGAAGCCACCAGGTTGTGGGGCACCCGGTGGAAAGTGCGCACCCTGAGGATGGTGGCCAGGACCAGCCCGTTCCAGAGGAAAGTGGCTACCACCAGCATGGCCAACAGGGTGAGGACCAACACGCTGAAGACAGAGAGGTGTGCCTGGTCCCCGTCCGGACCGGCGGAGGACCCGCTTCGGTTGCCGGTGTCCGATGTCGTATCGGCAAAGCAGCTGAGGTTGAGGGGGCGCTCCATGCTGGGGCTCCGGGGCGCCAAAGGGAAGGAAAAGGGGAGGGGAGGGTCACCCTACCGCGGGTGCGGAGGGTCCCCGTCTGCCCCGAGCGGCGCCGGGCGCGGCGGCTGGTGGCTGCCCACCACCAGGGTCTTCATTCTCGGGAGGAAGCGCCCTGCGTCAGCCGCTGGCTGACAGCACCCCCGGCCCGCCCCGGCGCGCCGGCCACGGCGGCGGGAGGCGGCGGCTCCGCGGGCGCGGCTCGGTGCTCGGCTCCGGGGCGGCGCGGGGTGGCGCTGGCGGCGGCGGCGGAGCCCGCACGGAGGAGCGGCTGCTCCTGCGGAGGAGTCGGCGGCGCCGGGGCGAGTAGGTGAGTCCCCCCGCCGTGTGCGGGTGCGGAGCGAGCAGCCTCTTCGTGCGGGTCGTGCTTAGTCATGTCAGTGCGCGGAGCGTCCCTTACAGCCAGCGCGGGGCGAAGCAGAACCGGCAGCCTCTACCCGCACCTTGCGGGGCGCAGCCCCGGCTTTGTCTGCGCCGCTGCTCCCCCGGGTGGCTTCGCTTCATGGGGAGTATTCCGTGTCAGGCGCAGAAAGTTAGGATCCCCGCAAAATTGTAGAGGGGCTCTTCGGGAAATGTGTTAGGGAGGTGACACGGGAATTGTGTCGCTCCTATGTCGGCTGGAGTCTGTGCCCAGCAAAGCCGTCAGTAATCGCGGTTATTCTGTGCAGGGGGGAATGTGGCAAGGGATCATTTCTTTGAGAACTTCTGCTCCGGCATTTCCGGATTTGTTAGCAATTGGCGGGTCTTTTATTAGAAATAATCTATCTCTTGGCTGTTGTTACTAATTGTTAAATTAACGACATTAACCGTTAATGAAACGTTTGAGCAGTTCACTTGGATTTTATCACTATGCTTGTGATGAGAAGTGCAATTCTCGGCCTTTTAGGAGAAGGCAGGATTTAAACCCACCGAGCAGGTTTCCCTGGGCACCACCTCCACACAGCCAGGGCTAGCCTGCAAGCCTCTGACGGTGTGCAGGCAGAGCTGTGCCGGTGTTGGCACCCGGCTTCTTTGGGTGATCCCGGGATAATAGGTCCCGAGAGCTTTTGGGTCGGAGCTGACCCATGATGTGAGAAGCCTACAAGCACTAACATGGGTCTCACAGTCCGCATCTCCGGGGGGAGAGGAAAGGCATCAGTGTTAGGAATCAGTGACTACGACGCTGGTAAACTGCACTTTCAAAGAGTTGGGGGGAGTAGACTCAAATGAAGGGGATGTCTGGGGAGTACCTGATGCTCACTGCGCTCGTGATATACAGAGGGAAAAACCACCCTGATGCTTCTTGATGTCCCTTCTGAATCTCTCTGGGCTTTTTAATGAAAAACAGTGAAGTAGCAATAACAAGAGCTAAAGAAACAAGACATTTTCTAGTGCAGCTACTTGTTTCTCTCTGCTGTTAAGTGAAACACAAGGCAGCAGATCCAGAACAGGTCCAGGACCTTGTTTTGGTGGGGTGGGAATTTCCCTGTATGGACTCGTGCTGTGCTGTGCTATTCATCCTCAGAGACAGAGAGCAGGACCTGGCTTATTGTAGTTACTAGAACAGATGTAGCCTTAGAGACTATAACATAATTTTGGAAAGATACTGCCATCTTTTTGGGGGAGAGATGATTATTTTGTCTTTTATGAACATGAATACTGACAATTTTGGAATGGGTAAGGTTTTTTACTTACAACTCAAAGGACAAATGGGGTCTGTAGGCTTTCATAAAGCCTTCTGATTTACAATTCCTGGTTTGCAAGGTGCCAAACACCCTTGACTGTCATTCAGTTGATCAAAACACTTAGCAACTGTTAGAACTGAGAGCTTTTTGTTGCGTGGGCCCTTCCCAGAAAAGCCTATGAAGGCCAGAATTAACAGAATCAGCCACAAATTATGGAATATGTGCTCCTCAAAAGAGATGATTATTTTTTGCCTCAGTAACAAATAGACAAAAATTACACTTAAAGGGAAATTGAGATAAAATGTATTAAATCTGAAGAAGTAAAACTAGTTTATGTTCTAATGAAAAATTATTAATAATTTCATTATTTTACTTACTGGACTTAAAAAAAGATATTTTTTAACAGATTCTGGAGTTGAATGGGTTGGTTGAATATTAATTTGAAATAGAAAATGTTGACCAATACTTATATAAATGGCATATATGGAAATGCAAAGGTCTGCTCCTGGGACAGAAGAACTCTATATACAGTACAGGCTGGGGACTGACTGGGATGACACCATTTTTGCAGAAGAGGACTTGGGTGGCCTTTTGGGCAAGAATTTGCAGTTTGCAATGTGCCATTGCACATTCTAGAGCATCCTGGCCTATATAAGCAAGAATGCAGCCCTCAGGCTGAGGGATGTAACTATTTCCTTCTATCCAACAAGCCTTGGAATTTTGTCCAGTTTGGGGTTTCTCAGTAGAAGACACTGACATACTGGGGGAATTCCAGTGGAAGGTCATCAAGATGATGAGTGAACTGATGTATGATGTATAAAGAGAGGGAGAACTAAGTTTATTGGTCTTAGAAAGAGAAGGTTAAGGTGAAAATCTCATTGCTCTCCCCAGCTACTTCAGGGGAGGGTGTAGAGAGTGTGGAGGCAAGCTTTTCTTAGAGGTGTACAGCAACAGGACAAGGCATAACAGCTTTAAACTGAAAGAAGGTACATTTAGATTAGACATTAGGAAGAAGTTCTTTCCTGTGAGGGTGGTGAGATACTGGCAGAGGTTGCAGAGAAGCTGTGGCTGCCCCATCCCTGGCAGTGTTCAAGGCCAGGTTGGATGGGGCTTTGAGCAACATGGTCTAGTGGAAGGTGTCCCTGCCCATGGCAGGAGGTTTGGAACTGGATGATTTTAAGGTCCTTTCCAACCCAAACCATTCTATGATTCTATGACAAGATGCAATGAATGCAAAACACAACATCAGATATCCCAATTAGAAATTAGGAAATAAATATTCACCTGGAGAGTGGTCAAACATTGAAATGGGTCCAAAGACAATGTGAAATCTCCATCCTTGGTGATGTTCAAAATTCAACAGCACTGTGAATGACCTAACTTTATGATCTAACTTTGGAGTTGACCCTTCTTTAACAGGGGTTGGACTAGGTGATCTCCAGAGATCCCTTCTGACCTAGGTCACTCCTATATTCTGCCCTGGATTCTGATTCTGCAGTCTTCAAGCACATCGGCTGAATGCACCAGGTTCTGGAGGTGACTGAACGTTGTTATTTCTAAGGACAAAATGCTGTTTATTTTGCACTGATTTGTAAGCCCATTGATGTCCCCAGAACTTTAGATATTTATAAAGTGAGTGGAAGGCTGGGACCTGTAGCAAGTGGGTGATGTTTGTGGAATGATCACATCTATGAAAATCTCTGAGGAAAGGGTCTGCACTACAAAGTCAGGGTTATCTCACATCCTCACTGTTCCTCTGTCAGGGCTCTCTCCAGTAGAGACTGTTTGCTGCGAAATACCATTTACTGGAGGTACTTTCCAAATCAAAATACATAGCTGATGGTTGGAGGTCAGGACGGAATTCCTGACATTATCAGTGCCACTGCCTACATGCACATCCAAGCAGTATCTGCTCTTGCGGACAGGGTGAATGGACTTACATTGTGTGTCTGCATGCAGATCTTTAGAACCTCTGTACTTAGAACTGGAAGAAAAGGCAGAGGAGATGGCTCAGGAGGTGTTTTGCTGGGCATACTTAACGAATGGAGAGAATTTCAGTCTACAGGGTAGGTGGAGCTGCTAGGCTAAACAAGGATTAAGGGAACTCATATATTCACTGTATATATACACCAAGGCTGGAAGCTCTGCTCAGTTGCCAGCCAGACTGCTCAGTAAATGTGCATCCAATGTGTCAAAGCAATTTCTAAAACTCAGGTAATCGTCACTTAGATTTCATTTAACATTCATCAGCTCCAGCTCACACTTACTACATCCAGGCATGCTTTATGAACACATTTGCAGACAGCCTGCTCATCTCCTGTAACAAAACAATCAAACACAGTCAAAATGCACAGACCGTGAGGTTGTTCTCACACCCTCAGAGCCCATTCACACTTCTGATCTCACTCTAGTCTCCCAAGCCCAAGACCTTCAGAGATGGCCAGTATCAGCAGCATGATGGACTCTCATGATAGCTCACCTTGGCTCAATGTCCTATGGTGTTAGGACTGTAGTTTTGGGAGCAGAGAGGGGGAATGCTGAACCAGAGCTCTTCATGGACAGCAACAGCTTTTGTGAAACTCATCTCTGCCTAATTCATCCCACAAAAGCTGTCTCAGGTGCAGGTTAGCAGCTTTCGTTGTGAGAAAGACAGAGTGATTCCCTCCCTCTCCAGTGGTCTGGGAGAGCATGCATTTGGGACATCAAGGTTCAAAGCATCATAGCTCAGCTACGGGCTTGAATCATGATGCTTTATATCTCATATAAGCATTTTCATTGCTAAGCAGCTGGCTATTCTGGGTAGCTATCTCTCAGGCCTCTTATGTCGAAGCTGGTTAATAATCATGTATTTACTGGAGCATGGACTTACCTGAGGTTTTCTAACATCCCACTGCATCTGAAGGATGGTGACAGCCTTTCTCTCCCAGTAACATGTAATCACTTACTGCAAAGTGGAGCAATTCCTAGTGACCGAGAGGCAGACATTAATCCTGCACTGTGTTAGTAGAACACTCAGCAGGATTGTGGGAGTACATCAGAGTGGGGGCAAGGAGGACCTGAGCGTCCCACATCCCCAGAGTGCCCCAGTGACTGACTTGTTTGCCAAACTGGGTTCTCTTGCTCCAGGTACTTATGAGGAACTTGGAAAAGTCTTCCTGTCTTGGGGCAGAAATAAAAACAGTGAGTCAAAATGCCGCTGGCTTTTTATTTGTAAGGCTGGAAAGCTATTCCTCATCCAGCCTCTAACAGCAGGTCCCATTTGGTTTAGGGCATGCAAGCTTTCCTTTGGGAATTGTCACCAATTGTATGACTTCAGTAACATAACTGAAGTGCTGTTTAATTCTGCAATAGGAACAAAGCAGAGCAAGGGCAAAAGCTGTTCAACATGTTCAAGCCTCTTTGAATATCCACCTTTCCTAGAGCACAATCCTCTCTTATGTAAACTCCGTGGCGTCTCAGTCCTCGTATCACAATCTATTACACAGCCAGCCTAAAGGGAGGATGGACTCTGGTACCTTGCATTAACAGTGTATGTCTCAGGGAATGGACTGCCAGGAGTGTTCATCTGTCTTTTGCCCAACATGAACTAACTCCTGCTGGAATTAAACCTTTCATTCTTGTACAGCCAAAAACATGTCCATGGTCAAAGAACCAGAGGGCATGTAACTTAATAAAGTCTTAGGGCAACTCCTACATCATTCACTGCTGCAGTTAAAGCTGCACTCTGTGTACATAAAAAATGTAAATAATTTTATTGCATCTTTTGTACCTTAAGGGACAACATAAATCATCTGTGTAATTTCAGGAGAGCCAGCAGAGCTATGCTAAGGTGTCATATTGGCTTTTAGTCAAAGGTGCTTTACAGTGAGTAGTTATGGCAGTAAGGCAATAACTCGGAGCCTGCCTCAGGGGTGCTGCCCTCATAAGGCATCCACAGTTTTCATTTATTACTCTGGTGATAGAAAATACTTAACACATATATACACCAGCACCTGCGACCTTTGCTGTGGTCAGTCCCTGAGAAGTAAGCCTTTCTCTGAACTCTGATGGGCTTGGTCTCTGCAGGTTGCTACAAATCACAATAGAAAATTATCCATATTTCTGACGAAAAAAAGCTTAAAAATACCAAAATGTATTATGGTTCTGGGAGTACGTGGTATCGTGCAGTTCTGTGAATCATCTAGAATAGCAGGCCTATGGAAAAATAAGAAGAAATTGTGTGTGGGAAGACGAGGGAGCTAACTTAATACATGAGCTTTGGCAATCAAAGCTGCCAATGCAAACTATCAAGACTCTGCCAAGGAGACAGATGGCACGATGACAGCAAATGGATGGGTCTCTAAAACTCAATTACCATTTCAGTTCAGACCCTTTTTCCATATGCCAAGTTGTGGAAGAGATTTGTTTATCTTGAGCTTTATGCATTTTGGCAGATGATTTGCACAGGTGTGAAGCTATAGGAAGGCTGTGATCATGTTAGGCTGAACATGGGTTTTTTCTGCTGTGTGGTGTTTTCCAGGTTATCTTTCTGCTTCCTTGTAGATTGTAAGTTTCTGAACCTTTATTTACATAAAGTCATCCACAGTGGAAATGTTATTTCAGGACTCCAGAGGCAAAACATTTAGAGATCCATTAACCATAACAAGAACAGAAATCACTCTAAACAGTTTTCTGGGCCAGCAGTTCTTTAACTGTTTTTCTTGCACCTCCTTCCATTTTCACTCTGCTCCCTTTGGCTCTTTGGCAGTGCGTTCCCATGCCCATGGCTTCCTTGGTTGGAGTACCTTATTCCCAAACCTTCACTGACATTCAAGACCAGTTTCATTATTGCAACTGACTGGCAATATGTGGAAAAATGAGGCCACCAATGTCCATTATGAAGGGATGTCCTTCCTTTTATTCCACTCCAGCAGCCTAATTTCTTCATAGGCCTGTGGTTGCTGGCTTCCTCCCTGGAGATTTCTGAACAGGCACAGCCACATCTCTACCTGCCACAGAATGCGCTGACATAGTTGTACAGCTTTCTCAGCTTGAGTATTGCTGATGAGTGTCTCAGATTCATATTCACATGCTGTTTCCTTCCAGCTGTGGAGCATTTTCCTCCCCCGGATTATTTGGTGTATGTGTATGTTTCCATGCCCCTGCCTGCCCAGTTCATGCAGATCAGCAGAACTGCTGTTAAATTGAGGGAAATTTCCAGTATTTTCAAGCCGTGCAACATGGCAGGTCATTAGTGAAAATGGGAAAGCTGTGGAATTTTACTTATTTATATTTCATATCTCTGTTGCTGTTTGAGAGAGTGAGAGGCTCATTCAAATGCAAGGAATTATTTACAAGTCAAAGAAATTACAAGAAAAAGTCAAATGGTAGGACATGACCACACGTTTTCTTTCTGCAACTGAGTCTGCTCCCATGCCCGCACAAGAAAAGTATTTGCAGACGTCTCCTGTAGCTGACAAAAAGCTTGCCTCTTGATCATCAGCAAGACAGCAAATTTCTCCAGCTATTTGAACAGAGACAGCTGTTTTTAAAGCACCCCAAACATAATTTCTCTCCTAGAACTTGGCAGTATGATGTTACAAGTATTTTATTTTGGTTCCTTCTACCGCAGCAGGCACCTGATCAAGCAATGTCTTCCTGCTACTGCTATAAAATTCTCTCAACCCATGGGATGAAAGCGGTTGTATAAATGTGTCTAAATGTCTCTATTTTTCACAAGGATTTTTATTAGTAGCATCGCTAGTTTTGACAGCCAGTATTCACTACTTTGACAGCAAAATGTTGCCAGACCTTTCTTAATTGTCTAGCTATGCATTTTATTATAAAATAGCTGATGTTTTTGTCTGTCTGCTGGTCTGTGAGTCAGGGTCGGTAGGCTGCAACTCAGAGGTGGTGGCCCAACAGTCTGTGACCTGCAGCAGATCACCAGAAATTCATGTTCAGCTCGCACACTGGGGAAATCATGTGTGACAGTGGGAATATGCTCATGCAAGAGCTAGTGGTGGGAAAACTGATCCAGCAAGAGCAGCTGAGGGCAGGATGTCTGAATGACTGCAGGGTACAGCTGTGTGCCCACCCTTGCTTTGTCCTGCAGTGAAGCCACCAGGCTTAGAGGAAGCTGCTGGCATCTGCCACTAGTGAGTTTGTCCTTTCTTTTTGGAGCCTTTCCTTCCACCTTCCTAAATGTGCCTCCAGGTAGATGCAGTGCATCATGTAATTCTTGTCCCAGCGGAGATTTTAGTATGTGCCCTGGAAGGCAAGGGACCTGCCTGGCGTTGTTAAGCTGGTGGCCCCTGCAAGTTCCTTGTCACAGAATCACAGACTGGTTTGGGTTGGAAGGGACCTTAGAGCTCATGCAGTTCCAACCCACCTGCCAGGGGCAGGGACACCTTCCTCTAGACCAGGCTGCTCCAAGCCCCATCCAACCTGGCCTTAAACACTGCCAGGGATGAGGCAGCCACAGCTTCTCTGGGCAACGCAGGTTTGCCAGCACCTCACCATCCTCACAGTAAGAAACTTCTTCCTAATGTCTAATCTAAATCTTCCCTCTGTCAGTTTAAAGCCATTCCCTCTTGACCTATCATTACTTGCTCTTATAAAAAGACCCTTTGTGTTTGTATATTTTTTCTATGGTTCCTTTTTCTATCTTCTCTGTGGCTACCTTCAAGTACTACTTTCAAGTTTCTATTTTATGACAGTGGGCTTGAACTCAGCTGCTAAAGGAACCAAAAAGGTGACTTCCCTATCAGAAGTTCAGCATAGATTTAGCAAAATTCTTTCATTCTGATACCACTCAATTATTCAGGATCTCATATGAACAAACTTCATGGGGTGTTCTTATTAAAGAAAGTCTTGACAGCTGCACATCAGATGGTTCATGTATTACTGTAAAAGCTGAGTCTCATTTTGGAAAAAAAAAAAGAAAACACAAATTTTCTAAAAGGATTCCTCATCTGACCTGATACATCTTCAGAGCTTTCTGGGCAGACTGTCAAGTGTCCTTCCTCCTCCACACGTTTGAACCATCTTCACTGCTTGCTAATGCCTTTCCTTTCTTCTCTGCTTTACTGATCAGTAGTATAGTTAACATGGTCAGCTTTTAAAGCATCTCCACTAGCAACTGACTTGGCAGTTGGATTATAAATAAAATTTTGTAACTGCAACCAATAATTCAATAGAAAAATAATAATAAAAAAAATTTTAACATCTTCATGTTTTAAAGCCTTTCATCCAACGTTCACACAACATCTGCCCATTTGCTTTGACTCCTAGCACTGTTCTCGGTCTTGTAGAGCTGCCCACAAACACACCTACTCCCCATTCCTTCTGTTTTGGTTGCACTACAGCCAGTCTGGCTTCTGGTGCTTTGTCCTTCTCCTGCCATCATCCATTCTGCAGCGCAGCCACACCTTGATGGAGTCCGTAAGTGAAGTCCAGGCTTGATACGTTGTGAGGAAGATGTACAGTGACAAATGGTCTCTGCCACAATGCATGTTCTCCATTAAAAGGAGATTTTCTTTCAGCTTTTCTATTTTTATGGCAGCTGTGACTGTAATGCATCATAAATCCTGATGTCCTTGCCCCACATAATCCCTCCTGCCCAGTGAGAAGCATGCCCCATTAAACATTGTGTTACAGCCTCAGATTAATGGCAAGTGTTACAAAAGAGCACCATGGGTCATGGAGAACCACGGGAGGTTCATTAGGGTGCATCTTGCAAACAATTACTGCTAAAGACCAAGCTAGGCTATTTTACACAGGTGAGGTTTAGTGCAAGGGCTTGGGTTGTAAGGAGTTAGCCATCGATATGCCTAGCAGTTCTTATAAAAATATATGGCAGCTCCTTTCTGTAAGCACCAGTGAAATAGGTGAGGAAATAGATTTTCTTAAGCAATCTATGGTTCTGGGAACATCTCTTCCATTCATTTCAAGGATGATTATTATTTTTAAATGTAGTCAGATTTTTTTTAATATAAAACGGAAATGTCTAAACCATAGACATCTAAACCCTCTGGACTGTAAGTCTCAGAAAGTCTCAGTAAGTCTCAGAAAGACATCCCTCTCTGAATAGAGCTTTTCTTCCTCTACATGAATAATAAGACTCCTATAGTAGCTTTTTACCCTCTGTCTTTCAGAGTGAAGAGAGACATGGGTGAGCTTTTGCTGCACAAAAACAAGACCAAACAGTCTCTAAGGTATGTTCAGTAAGCAATCAAGTCAGCCTATTATGAAAAATTACCCTCTGCAAATTGAGCTACAGTAAATGATGACATATATGCTTCTGTTCTTGTCAGCTTAATGTAAAGAGGGTTAGGTTAGATTCATCTCCCTGCATAGGTCTCTTCCTACCCTTGCCCGGAGCCAGAACAGAAGCATGCACACAAAACCAGTGAGGGTATGTAACCTTTTGATATTTGCCAACTGGATTATTTATGAGTGTGTGAGTTGACTCCCAGCATGTAGGAGAGCCACGTGGCAGCCAGGCTTTTCTGGGGAGGGTGGATCTTTATGTATCCCATGATGGACCTAAATATTTGCATCAGTTAGATCCCTGTTTGATGCTTTTATCAATTAATCATTATGAGCACTGTATGAATCATGAATTATGATAATGTACATGCAAAGCAAAAAAATGTGTAGATCACTACAATTCAATAGTGTACGTGTTAGCCATGGGAATGTGCCCAGTAGGTAATTTTTCACATGGATTTATTTCAGGAATGCATCCTCATTCACAGCTGTGTTTAATTACAAGTATGTGCTTTAGTTCTATCAAAATGAGTAGGGTTTGAGGATATGCTTAAAGCTAAGAATGTGATTTTGGAGCATCCCCGACTCAGAGAAAAAGCTTGGGAAAATTGTCACAAAACATGGGAGGCAAAAAGCTTAGAGTGTAAAGAAATGTAACTATGGAAATGTCCCTTCCCTTTTCAGAAAAAAGAATACAAATGTAGCCAGTTCTCTAAGTATGACTGCAAGCAACACTGAAGAAATACATTTAGAATGAGTTAAATCAATTGATGGCTATCCAGCCACAGAGAAAAATAATGTAACTGTGAACAGCAAAATGGTTCTGCCTAATAGTTAAACATCAGTAAGCGCCACTGTGTCTAATAAAATGCAGATCTCATTATCTGTTTGTTATGTGCATCATGAGATAACGGTTCAAGTTGAAAAGTATAAAAATTTGATTTAATTCACTGACATTTTGGGTACAAGAGGGTCAGATTGGTCTTGTAACAAACAACAGCTTGGGGCATATGGAAAGGAGTGTAATTGAAGATAGGGCTTTAGCAAGATGAGTGCAAAATGTAATAGAGTTCAAGGATACATTAAACAAACGTATCCCGGCCTTCACGCTGTAATCACCTATGTGTGCCATAAGGCAAACAGCAAATATAATTGACTCCCTGAAGGAAGATCATTACAGCTTTGGTGCTTGCTGCCTTGTGCCATGATTTCTTCTATTTGCAACACTGAGAATTCAGACTTGGCAAGTCCTGGGTCCCTGAGGCTGCTCTAATTTATATAGGGAACTCAGCAAGCTCTAAATAAACCCAGAGAAGTTTTCAGTGGCTTCTCAGAAGGTTAAACCTGTATCTGCGATACCAAGGTGTCATAGATTAAAAATGACCAACATTGGCATGAATATGGCAGAAGCCTCAGTGGTGAAGGAGTAGGACAGTCTTTTAGGGAGGAGGATGGTCCTTTAAGCACGTAGGAGAGCTACCAAGTTCAGGCTGTAGTATGCCAAAATCAAAAGAAACAGCTTCTTCATAGCATGCTCTATTGGAGAGGTTCAATGTGATCACATTCTCTTGTGCATGGTATGGCAGTTGTCCCTTATCCCCAATCCCTGGGCAGTTTCAACCACATCTGACCAGGCTATAGAGGCATCAGGGATATGGTAGGGGTAAAAGAGCTTACTAGACACTGAAGGAGCCATACTGTGAACTTAAACCTTATCTGGCCTCAGCCAGTTCACAGAGGAGTTATACCTCGAGACATAAATTGATCGTAAGCTTTCCTGATTCAGAGAACTATTTGTTCATATCTGAAGAGATGCAGCATATTACATAGCATATCTTTCAAGTAATCAAAACATTTAGGGACTTACAGAGCCTTTACTTCCCCGAAAGCCTCCTGGAAGCAAAAAAACAAGAGAGTCAGAGCCACGACTGGCCTGAGAGTATAAGCAGTATGCCTGCGTTCGTTGTGAGCTTAGCTCTACTGACAGAAGTCTTGACAGTAAGACCTATTTCTTTGAATCCCAGCTTCCGGTTAATACTGAGTAGTTGAGATCATTAAAACAGACTTACTTTACATACAAAATCGATAGTTCTACTTTTTTTCTTTTTCACACTGAAGGTTTGCAGCCAATTAGGGACTAACAAATGTGTTACTTCATAATGTTTTCTGCTTGGCATACTAAAGAGGCAGAGAGTTCTAGATATCAATCTCTAATTAATTAAGCTGGCTCCAAGGCCAAGTTAAAATTATTGATCAACTAAGTACAGCAGTGGATTCTTCATCTCTTGATGTCTTCAGATCAAGCTTCAATATATTTCAGGAAGTTTCACTTTGATTAACCAGTCACTCAAGATACTCAGCTCTGAGCAAAAGTATTCTGGATGAAACTTAAGGGCAAACTATAAGAAAGGCTGACCAGAAGATCTAATGGTTTATCCTGTCCCCAGGGCTGTTACCAGAATGTCGTCAGGACATATTTTCAAGTATGTTGGTGTATATTCTTTGTTTCATTTGAAAATATATGAGAAATAGATATCAGGTTCCTGCCACAGAAAAAGAGTAGTAGTCCAACCCAGCAACAATAACTACTTGTCTGTATAGTACAGTAAGATTCACATGGAAGTACTGGGAGCCTCCCAAAGCTGCAAACATAATGTGTGACAAGTGCAATCAGCTCCTCTATTTATACCATATCATAGGTAGGTAAGTATGTTTACCTTTGTGTCCACATTTAAGGACGTGCAGGTCCATGTCTTTTGGCTACCCTGAAAACGCTGCTCTAAACTTGAGCATTTGGGAAGGTCATAAAGCAGAAATGTGCTCCCAGGCTGGGGCTGTTTTTGGAGAAGAACAATGGAGTGATCAATTCTGCTCCCTGCGCTCTGTGTGGAAGGTTCATCTAAGTGACCTCTGGCCTTGCACTCTGCAAGTTGGAGGAACTGCTCCAGAGATGATGGACTTGCTGTGAATTTATATCAGCTAGGGAAAGTTTCCTGGCAGAAATATTTTCATTGAGTTTAGCATTAAGACCCCATGGCTACATACGCACTTCTCTGGAGGCACAGGCAGCCAGACAGGCTTGTATAGCTGCTGCCCTCCATCCCCCACTCTGTAAACCCTGAGTCACTGTCCATGCTGAGCCAGTACCGGGTTAACCAAGTCAGGAAAATGACCTGTGGAAAATGCAACTATTTTTAATAGGCTGTTCTTAGAAAGATCAGCATGGGTTGCCCCCCAGACACCAAAACTTTTGTGTAAGTGTAATGTTGAAAAAGGTGTAGAGGCAGAAATGAGTGACCAGAACCAGGGAGGTCTGCGGTGGCTTAAGTCAACTCAAGTGAGATTGCAGGCTGGAGGATCTAAGTTAGCAGCAGACAACTCTTCCCATTTCAGCAGCATGGAGCTCTACTTTATGCTGCTTCGGGCCTTGCATAAATCTAGGTCCAAGGAGCTAGACCAGATAATTAGCTTTCAGTAAGTTTGGCTCATGTTAGTCAGATAACAGTCACAGCCTGTTTGAGAGGAGCCACAGAAGTATGGCAAACCTCACCAACCACCCAACCAACCAGGCTACCACAGAAAGGAGGGAGGAAACCTGCCCCTGTTAGCAGCAGTGAGCCAGCAGAACAGTACAGCTGTGATGTGATGTCGCATCTTGAGGCAAGTGTCTTCTGTCCGTTTCTCCTTCTGGATAAGTAAAACAAACATTTAACTTTCTAGACCACATATAGGAAGAGAGTGATGTGATGTAAAGATTTTATTATCTCAAACTTAGCCATAAGTGAACAATGGAGATCTCAGATAAGTACCCAGTCTCATTCTTCATACTCTTTCATAACATGCTCTGGAATGCCACCAACTTCAGTTGCTTTTTTCTGCATTTCTGCATTAATAACATACAAATAAACACAAGTGTTAGTGTCCTTTGAATCACATAATAAGGAATTGACACAAGTAAAGCCACCTGGACATGTTCCTGTGTAACCTGCTCTAGGTGGCCCTGCCTTGGCAGGGGGGCTGGACTAGGTGATCTCCAGAGGTCCCTTCCAACCCTAACAAGTCTGTGATTCTTTGAAGATTGTTACTTTCTAGAAAAACTCATTTTAGTAACTCCAAGTTTCATGAACTTTTTTTCCAGGTCTGCATGAATGAAAGGCCAGGTTTAAAGAAAAATTTTCATTCTCCATTGTTTAGCTGATACTAATTCACCCAAGTGGAAAGCCTGTCAATGAAATAAATCTTGACAAACTACAAAGAAGAGCTATAAGAGTAATTACCCAACCATGTTTTGCAAGCATTTGTTCTTAACCATGGAAAATATACAGAAAAAAATATGAAAAATACAGAAAATATGTCAGGTACTTTAGTAGGAGCAGAAGCAAAGACTTCTCCTCAGATGCAAAGAATGGATCCCATAAATTACAGTATCACATTTTGTTTACGGCAAATTCTTTGGTTTTGCCTATAGCACTTGTGAGGTGCAATGCAATCAGGTCCAGAACTCATTAAGTATTATAATGTTATATATAAATATTTTTTATATATCTATATGAAATATGTATGTATCCAGAAAATTTTACATAGAGAGCGTCATTGGTAGTCTGAGGGAAAACCAAAGAAAGAACCAGCCTCATTTACAGAGCAGAAGATTTAGATCAGATATTAGGGAAGCCTTTCTAACCATAAGGAATTTTTACAACCCCAGAACAAGGTATCAGGAGGTTGTGTAGGTGTTATCACCGGAAGTTTTAAAGGAGAGGGATTAACTAGAGGTTCCTCCTGCTCGCCCCCATCCATGCTGGCAGCTCCTTTCAGTTGCATGTGTGGAGACTGCAGTTTTGACGAGTTCTGCATCAGTCCGCATAATTAATTTCTTTATTAGCTAAAAACTACCGTGCAGCCCTCCCAGTAGACCTACTTCAAGTAAGCCCTGTAACAATGTGGTGCTATCTTACACTTGATGGAGAAGATCTTGGAGCAGGAGTGGCTTTAGACAAGTGTAACTAGTACAGTTAACACTGTGTACCATCCCGCTAGCTATATTTTGATCAAGACATACCCAGCTGCAGCTTAGGGCTTTTTTTTTATCCTCACAATGTGGCACACGGCATCTCATTCACCTTTCCCTGTGGGCTAATATGCCAAATGCATTCCTTAGCAGGTAATAGAAAGGAGTGTGTCTCCTCCTTTAATGCTATGATAAAAAATGCCCTTACATTATATGTGCTAATGAGAGCATCCTACTCCCCTGCTGATTTCTGCAATTATAGTAAAGGTACACCTTGTTACTTGGCATTCACTAAACATTTCGTAACTATTATATTAAAAAAGAAAAATGTCAAGGAAATGAGAATGTATTCTCTGCGCAGTTCTGGAACTGGAAGAGAATCGAAAATGAAACTATCAGTTCCAAGAGACCTTTTAGGATTCAGTGTTACAGTACAGATAAAAAGAAAGTTTTTAATTATAAGTCATATTTACCATTGCAAGTAGTCCCACTGAAGGAAAGAGGAGAAATGCGTAGACAGTTCAAGCCAAAGCAGAGCCCTTTATGTACCTATTTTGCATATTTTGGTTTACATTATAAAGCCAGATTCTTATTCATGTTGAGAAATCGGTACAGGGACAATGCAGGAAGCATGCCTTCTGGGACTGCTCAATAACTTTCCAGACATATTGAAACTAACATTGGCTTTCTGTACAAAACTGCATACTTTGTGAAGATATATTTTATTGGAATAGCAACATCTAGAGAGCCAGCTGCTACCAAACGAGCATGTATTATTAACAAAGGACTCGGAAAGCCTTCTGCTCACTGAGGTAAAACAAATACACAATTTAATCTAAGCTTTGAATTTAATTAACTCCAAGAAAAAATCAAACTGTTGTTTTTTCACAAGCAATTATGCCTAAATATGATATTGGAGGTGCATATGAATTTTTCATATAATCATTTGTGCACACAAATAAGGCATTTATGTAAGCAAAGACTAATTGCACAGATCTTGTCAACTCAGTGGGCTTTCACTATCTGCAAGCAATGCCCGCTGCAAAACAGAGATCACTTTACAGCTTTTCTGTAACATAAACTATGTACAGAGCTCTCATAGTTAAGACATATTAGGTACTGTGCTTGTTGTGTTTAGAGTACAGATAATGTGCTGTTCAGATCACTGTGGACTGTGGTGATGTGCACAACCTCTGTTCACTCTATTCACTAGAAGTAAGCCCAGAAATAAACTTGTATTAAGGTGTAACTGATCTCGAGAGTGGTTGCTCCTCTGCAATTATACTGTTGTAGTATTAGAGGAGAGACTGTACCTAAGAGTCCAATCTTGGATGTTTTTTGGGTAGATTAAGATTCTGCCATGGTTTGGCTTCTACAGGAGTGAAGTTCCTTTGAATACTCTCATCCCTGTGTGTTGTGATCAGATCTATCAACAGTCTCTTGGCTCTCTCTGTGGCTGGACAGCATATAAGTCTACTAGTGAGAATATATACATATATATACACATATGTATGTGTGCATATATTTATATATTTATATACATATATATCCAGCAGCTTCTCTCAGACACTCAGTCTGTCCAGTAGCTGACCTCTCGATCCCAGACTCCCCAGTTGCTGGCATCTGGACATACGACCCCTGAAGCTACAGCCCTACTCCAGTTAGTTGTACAGTGTCAGACACGTGCAAATGGCCATGACTTCTCAGGTACCCCTTGTGCTCTTGCCCCTTGAGATACACACCCAGAGCTGGCCCTTGGAAACCCACTCACCCCTTTCACTTCCAGGGCACTTTACCTATTCACTGCCAGGTCCAGCTTGACCTGGGGCTGCTGACTGCTGGTACAGACCAAGGAGGGGTCAGGACAAGGTGGTGGTACCTTAGTTTGGATTCCTTCCTGCCAGTATGCCCCTTTGCTCCTCTGGCTTGTGCAGGTGGGCTTTCGATGGGCCAATGGTTCCTAGGATGGGCATGAGAGCAGCCCGGCAGGGTATTTTATTTGGGCTTCCCCTCCTGCAATTGTCCCTCTGAGCTTGTGCAGATGAGCTTTATCAGGAAAGATGGAGAGGACTTTTTAAGAGGACATGTAGTGATAGGACAAGAGGCAATTGCTTTAAACTAAGAGAGGGTACATTTAGATTAGGCATTAGGAAGAAGTTCTTCACTGTAAGGGTGAGGAAGCACTGGCACAGGTTGTCTAGAGAAGCTGTGGCTGCCCCATCCCTGGCAGTGTTCAAGGCCAGGTTGGACTGGACTTGGAGCAATCTGGTCTAGTGGAATACATCCCTGTCCATGGCAGGGGGGTTGGAACTAGATGACCTTAAGGGTCCCTGCCAACCCAAACCATTCTATGATAGATACAGGTGAGCACTTCGTTCTCCACCCTGCTATGTCTAAGCAGTGGAGCCAGCCCACTGATTTGATTCTTAGGTCCTTGTGCCAACCTGTGAGTAGAACCCAGAGTTTATTTCTGGCAAATACCTGGGATATTTTTCTTCTTTAATAAGATACTTTTTCAATCTATTTTTCTGTTCTTATGGTTCATAAACTAGACCATGCACACAATGCAAAAATTGGAGCTATTCATTTTTGTTAGAAATAGTCTAATTACTAGAATTTAAATAACTTCTTGACAGGTGACTCATGAAATACATAAGGATTTGAAAAATATGTTCATTAATTTAATTCAACTGCTTATTTAGAAGATAATTAACTGGAATAAATTATGATTCATGTGAGTAGTCTTTCCTCCTGGGAGTGGTCATCTTGAAGCCAACAAAACTGCGGATAAAAGAAAGATACTTCTGCATGAGAAGATTTACTATCACCGCTGGCAATAAAACGGCCACTCTATGTGACCAAAAATCCAATACCGAGACTTACAAAATTACTTCTTAGGGGACACTAGAAGTGTTGGGTGCTCAAGCTTCTACCAGGCAATTTTTCTGTAGACCTGTTGCTGCACATTGTTTCATGGCACAAACACTTTTGCTTTGGTTGTGCCTAATGGCTGGTTACCTACCTGACAGCTACTCAAGCTCAGGCAAGCTTTTCCAAGTACTCCTTTCACCAATCACAGCTACGGGGTTCTGTCCAGGAGCTGCTTTCAGAGCTCACTCCTTTGGTGGAAAGCAGATGTGATGGCCTTATTCTTCCCATTTTTATCAAAACCTCATGGTTAAATAACACACAGAGGATGTAGGCATCCAGCAGCCACACCTGCCTTGCGCCTCAGTGAAGTTGTTTCTACTCCATTCAGGAAGAGGACAGACCCAAATGTCCATATCCCACATCCCAGGTCAGGGCTCCAACAATTTTATCTTTGCTTTCCAGGACTGAATTTATAAAACCAATTTCTTTTGGTAAAGCTATTTTACTTAATTCTTAACCTCTCTTATTTTCCCCATTGCACTCCACTTCCATACTGTGAAAAGAATTAAACTTCAGTCTTGGATTTTTGTTATAATTTGTCAAAAAGAACAATTCTGATTAAGGCTGACACTTATTAATGGGTAGATTTTTTGTGGAAACTGCTTTTGCAATGAATTTCAGTGATTTAATGCAGTAATCTGCCCTTGTGTTGCTAATATAGGATATATTGCAGAGAATTTTCAAATTGTTGGGATTTAAAATACCAAATTTATCTCATGTTGTTCTGTTTTGATTAGATGAACAAACAGAAGATCAAAAGGGACCCCACCTGATGCTGCAATAGCACAATTTCAGATGAAGGCTTGGGAAGGGGCATTATTATAAAAAATCCCATGCAGAGCGTGCTTGTCCTTTGTCAGTATTAGCATAGTGCCTCATTCCACATACTCGTAATCTTGGAGTCGTACAAAGAACTAAAAATAATGTGGCTATGGTAAATCCAAAGGATAGGAAGGCCAGGGGAACTCATTAGAGTAACAAAGAAAATAGGCCAAGGAGGGAAATCGAGAGGACAAATCACTTCGGTTTTCTTTGTGTGGAGGGGGAATATACAATAGCATATGAGATTAGATATAAGAAAAGTACTCTCATGAGAAGGGGCAATTTAGCAATCACACTGAGAAAGGAGATGAAGTTGAGTAATGAATGACATCATGAAAAGAATTCAGAGAAAAAAGTGGAACAGAAACTGAGAGACAGCGACATTTATGAAAGAAGAGAGATGAGAATTACCAGTGCTGGAAGACGCAGATGATTACAGAGGTGCTGAAATCCAAAAGGAAAGGAAGCTCAGGAAGCAATGGTGTTGATATCTGATAGATTGAGAAGAATAAGAAGAAACATTTCTCTGCAGGTGAATGAAGATTTTGGTCAAAGTAGTTCTAATTCAGTGGGAAGAAGTAAAAATGGATCAAAAATGGAGGTGGAAAGAGTGAAAATTATGGAACAAAGAAAGCAAGGGCAGGATCTGGTGACCTGGACGGTGGCTATAAAGGAAGGCAAGGCTCAGAGAAGTGTTTTTCAATGACAGCCCAGGAAATACCTGGGACAGAAGAAAGTGACCATAAACAGAACTATTAGAAAAGATAGAAAGTGAGATGAGAATATGAATTATTGGATGAAATGGATAAAGAGATTTAAAAGCAGATGGCTATTTCTACTTTTTTCCCCTGTAGTATGAAAAAAGTTGTAGGAGTTCTTACCTGGGTTTTCAATAAAAAAAGTAAACTGTAACTGGAGGAGCAATACAATACAATCTGTAACCAAAGGGTGAGACCTCTTTCTGGAGTAGGAAAAGAATGGGTGATAGGCTGGGTATTTCTTATGTAGCTGGACGTAAAAGGGGTAGATGCCCTGTGGAGATCCAGGAGACCAGAAGAAAGATGAGGCTCCTTCCATGAAAAAGGACAAGAAAGAAATTAGGAATTTGTATACATTTCACTTCAACTCCCCCCAAAATACTAGATAAATAACAGCATTAAATACTTAATAGCCAGATTGATAGTTTCAATAATAATTAAAAAGAAATCTAATTTTGTACCGGGAAAGTGTGACTGGCCTTGTAGATAGCAGGCAAACTGTGTCCTGCATTTTTATTTCAGTAAGCCTTTTGGTTCCATCTTGTAACATCACTCTTAAGCATGGGAGGGGAATACTGTCCATGTAAAAGTATTAGGAGGGGTCCAAAACTCATTTGGAAAGCATATCCAGGGGGGAAGATTTAACTGGCCATGTTGATGCTTGAAATACACCAAATGAATCAGACTCTGAAAGTGCTCATTTCTCTCTGCTGACTATAAAGGTAATTTATGTAAAGTGTTGATTTATGGTTTCTGATCAGTTATCTAAAGTTAGATGAGATACATCCCCCTCTAGGTTTAATGGCTTACTATCACCATAGAAGGATGCTTTAAGTAGGTTTTTGAAGGAAAATGTCTAATTTCTTTAGAAGTCAGTCTGTTCATTAATGGGTTGGATGCTGGAATACATATTATGTCTATTGGATTGCACACACTCCCAGCAGGAAGGGATAATATGGGTTTGTTTGTTTGTTTTTTGGAAGGACTGAATTTTGTGAAGTTCTTAATGAACTGAAAAATGGCTTGAAATTGGGAAGTGCAGAATGCTGTAACATGTGTACAGCGTATATGGTATATAGTCTGTTAGTGCTTGCAGCCATGAGTTACAGAATCACAGACCGGTCACTGCTGGAAGGGACCTTAAAGCTCACTCAGTTCGAACTCCCTGCTGTGGACAGGGGCAACTTACACTAGACCAGACTGCGCAAAGCCCCGTCCAACCTGGCTGCTGCTTGATTTCCCCCCATAAACAGAGATGAACGCCAGGAATAGTGAAGAAAATGGGGTACCACAGCCCCTTACTCCTCGCTTTCCCCACGTTTATAGTACGAGACGTGTTGCTCCAGCCTAACGGGGGCTCCCCGACCCACGCAAGGCCCGGCTCAGGCACCAAGGCTCAAGGCGGACACTGGACCCTGCCACCTGAGAGGGCCGCTGGCCGTAGCTCATCGCTCATCCCGGCCCTGTGAGGGCCCCTCCGCCTGCCGGAGTGCCCACCCGCGGGACGCGGAGGGAGGCGAGGAGGAGCCGGGCCCGCCGCGCACCCGCTGACAGAACCCACAGCGCCCGCCCCCGTCTCCTTCTCGGCGGGAACGGGGGGCGGAGCCTATGGCGAGGGGCGGGGCCTGGGGCGGCCCTGAGGGGCAGGGCTGACGGGCGGCGCACTCCCTTCCCCCCTTCCCTCGCCTGTTTGCCAATGGGCGGGTCTGGGTATCCCCGCTGCCCGCCTCCGTCGGTCGGGGCGAGTCCATTGCGTTCCGTGCGGGGGGAGCTTCGGACCCGGATGCTGATTCCCGGTCCGGTTCGGAGAGAGGAAGACGAGCAAGGATAGGCCCGTGGATTAGGAACGGGCTCTATCGTGCGGCAGTGAGGGTGTCTGATCGGGCGGGGGGAGTCGCTTTGTCCGTGCGGCTCTCCCCTCCCCCTTACATCCCCTCTGCGTCCCGGCGGGGGATGGTGTATCCCGCAGCGCGCGCCTTGCTCGCGCGGTTCGGCGGCTCGGTGGCAGGGGGAGGGGACGGGGGACCCGGGCGCCGCCGGTTCTTCACTGTGAGCGCGGGGCTATCTGGAAGGGGGCGCCGGGGGGGGCCCCGCGGTGCTGGCCGCAGGCACCATGTTGGCGGACGAGGAGGAGCTGAAAGTCCCGGAGGATATGTTCAAAGATGTCAAGTTCTTCGTGGTGGGAGACATCGACCCCAAGGTACTGGCTCACCCTGCCCCTCATCCCTTCTTGCCTTTCCCTCCTTGCTCTCCCCCGGGGGGGGGGGGGGGGCACTGTGTTGTCGCCCAGCTCGTCTACACCTCCCCCCCCCCCCCCCCCCCCCAGCCTTTGGACAGGTCCCCGCGCGGGATCGAGGCTCACGCGCCGTTTCGTAGTGCGCGCTGCCGGGGAAGGGCCGGGGTATGGCGGGGGGGGGCTCAGTAAGGCGGGCGGGCGCCTGAAGGGGTGCTGGAAGGGCCAGGGTAACGGCCCTGCCTGCGGCCAGCGCGCCGCCACCCGCCATGGGAGCCAGCGGCCCCGGCGCGCAGGCCCCGCAGCCGCCTCAGCGAAGGAGGGGCGGGCCAAGGGACTTCCTGTTAAAGCTCGGGCCGGGCGGCCGCGCGGGGCCGCGGCTATGTCCGAGCGCTCCGCCGCCCCGAGTGTGGGCCGCTCCGCAGGGCCGCGCTCGGCCCCCGCCCGGCCCCCGCCCCGCAGCCCTCAGCGTCCCGCTGTGTCGGCCCCTGCCGCTCCCGTCTCCGCCCCGCCGCTGTATCCGGATTCAGGACCGGGATGGTGACAGGCCGTCCTCGGCGCGGGGAGGCGTCGCAAGCTTACACTGCCCGCCCCACACGCGCTAGCCCGGCCGCCCAGTACCTCCTCCACCGCGGTGTGGGCCCCGAAAGTACAGCCCAGGACCCTCAGGGCTGTGGTACTCGCCCGTGGACCTTGCAGAGCACTTGGGGTGCACGGAGGTTCTGATATGGTTACGGTGTCGTCTCCATGTTTTCCCTGCCCGGATCGGGACGAGGCAAGGGACGGAGAGTGCTGACAAATGGCCATCCGTTCCGCAGTACCCTGGATGTCAAGGCGGGCCTGCTGTGGCCTGGGGCAGCACCCTGGATGATGAAGTTGGCCTTGTAGTTAATAACACCTAGTCACGTTGGGTGAAGGTGGTTAAATAAAAGTTTCTGTGGCATGTCCAATTAGACAAGTGTTTGAAGCGTACTGTAACTAGCTTTAGGACAGCACCTTCGTGCAGATTGTGACATGCTTCACACTGAAATTAAAGTTTTTGCTGCTTTGGTAGTTGCTGAAGTTAAATCTTAGTTCAGCTTTATGCTCCTTTAATCTCATGTCCTGGCATTCACTGAGTCTTCTAGGCCTTTAAGTGAACTTAAGGTGTAGGCACTGACCTGTTGAGATGGTTTTTATTCATAGGAATAGGATTATGTGCTAAAAGAAGTACAGTCTAGGAATATAGTTAAAAAACAGGAAAGAAAAACAGCTGAGTTTTTAGGCATAACTTTTTTGAGAATGCGTTAGGGCTTGGATAACAATAACTGTATTATAAACCCCATCTATAATAGCAACATTATTACGTGTATGAAGATAGTGCAAAAAAACAATGGAACCCTTGCATAATGTTTGTCATATAGATAGTGTCCCAAAAGGCACCTAGTTAGTTGTGTTGACATCGTAAGACAGTAAGTAGTATTCCCCCATAGAGTGAATAAAGAAGCATTCTCTTAGCTAATTTCCTTTCTTATATTAAGTTTTATTCTTGTTAGCGGTTAGTGTCATTATTTTAAGGCCTTGATTTGCTCTTAATGAGGTACACTAAATTATCCTTTATTTGTGAGTGGCTTCTCTGATTTGCAGGAAGACACCTAGGGTGGTGCTAGTGGAGTTGGTAAGGTCAGCCTCTGCACTGCGCAGAACGGGCTGCGCTGCTTCCAAGATCAGGTCATGCTCGAAGCTGTTCGGCCACTTTCTCATCACGAGTGATGCCTGAATTGAGAAGTCCTGAGGATCCGAAGGTCTTCTGTGGCTGGCTCGCCTGACTAAACACTGTGCCCTCCAGCGTGCTGTTTTCTGAAGTGGTTTGCTGGTGTGGCACAGTGTTACGTGGAGGCCAGGACTAGCTCCTGTCTATGCTGGTGAGCCCTTGGGAGCAGGAGGCCCTGGGGAAGGCAGAGCTGAGCCAGAGCAAGGAGATGCATGGTGCTGAGCTTGGGGCAGCTCTTGGTGGATGCTGTTGTCCCCCATTCTGCAGGTGCCTTCTGAGGTACCTTGGGAACAACCTAAAAAGAGGAGAGTTTACTGTTTATGTTTTGAGGCAGAAAGCAGAAATTCTAAATTGAGCTCCACAAATAATAGCTTTTTAAAACCAATTCTTATAGTGAGATATTGTTTCATTACTAATATAAAAGATTACACACATATTTGATGCTTTTTACTTCTTCGTGTACAAAAGGTTGCTAGCTTGATTCTGAGAAGTTGGCCTATTGGGGAGGAGCAGGCTTTGATCAGATTAAATTTCCAAATGGCTTCATGGAGAAACCAATTATCTTAATAAATATTAAAGCAGGCTTAGCGCAAGTGAGCACTCTAATCA
The DNA here is from genome assembly GCA_028858755.1 of Ara ararauna. Classification (NCBI taxonomy): domain Eukaryota; kingdom Metazoa; phylum Chordata; class Aves; order Psittaciformes; family Psittacidae; genus Ara; species Ara ararauna. Next base: position 109,172,060 of record CM054377.1, on the reverse strand, counting down.
AAACAAATCCAAGAGTAAGGAGAAAAAAAAAATGTAATTTATTCAGGTGAATAACTGCATATTCACTACCTATTGAAATATATGCAGTATGAACTAGAAGGGAAACAAAAGCCTGGATCTGTGCCTAGATGTTCCTTGGCAAATGAAGGAGAATTAGGATGCTGGCTCTCAACTTCAAATCCATTCCACTGGGATGTGCACTTCGCTACTCACACCTTACAGGGTGTGATGAGTACATGTCGGCTATTTATTTTTTTTTTTAATAAATGCTCTTCCTGCATTCCCAGAAGTTGTAAACCCAAACCATCATGCTCTTGTAGCACCAGTTAAAATCAGTATTTTATATGTAAGGAGATAAAAAGTAATGCAATGCAGCATAAAGGCTTTGAGCAGGATATCTGGTTAGCTCTTGGTTTGTTATTATTTTTTTCATGCCCATTGTTGTACTTCTTAGTTTTGAACTATTCCTCTCTTTTCTTTCAACACAGATTTTACTGAGAAAGAATAAAGATAAACTTTATATGCACCAAAAAAAGAAATTTCATTAAGTTGTATAAGCTAATACCTAAAGTGTGGAATATTTCAATTATCATTTGGGGTTTTTTTGGCATTTTCTCATTACAGGTGTATGGTTGATACTAGTATAGGTGAAGTTCCTTAATTGGGCCAATACAACTTTTCAGTCCAGGCACTAGTTAAACTGAAGAAGTCCTGTTCGGAGACGAGTTTTGAAGTTGACCGGGGCTAGATTGGGAGAAGTCTTTTTCATGACACTTTAAATAATCGTATGACGTTTTTATCTACCATATTTATAGTGTTTAAACTGACCACCTGAAACCAGTGTAACTTTTTGCATGAGCAGACTCTTTGCTTAGACTAATGCAGAATTGTTTTGATGCAACAAAAAAAACCCAAACCAAACAACCATAATTCTAACTAGCTGTAACTTCTTTCTCACGCTGTCTGATGGGTATGGGTGTTCAGTTTTCATTGCATTCACTCCTGTTTTTAGCCTTCCCTTAAACAAACAGTTGAGTGGGGCTTGTAACCTGTGCAAAGCTGTGCAAGACAAAGAGCTTCTGTGGTTGGGCTGTTCTTAAATATCGACCATTTTCAAAAGTGCTTTATTTTGATTCAGCTTTTCCCATTGGAATTGCAGCATCTTGTGTTACCTTATGGTTACCTGGATTCCATGCAGGAAGATATCCCGTGGTTTAGGAGGTCGGTCTGCAAAATGGAAGCATTCTCTCCTATTCTTGACTGCGTGGTAGCAAGAACAGCAATCTTGCAGTCAATTTTCTTGGTTATTTTGGAATAATTCTTTTGTAGTTTGATGTAAACCATATTTATCTGCTGCAGAAAAAAAAAATAAAGTCAATTTAAAAAAAATGAATTTTAAAGATGAATACTTAAGTTAGGAAATGCCAAAATGGTCTCCTCTCTGAGTGATGAAGTTTTCATCCTTGTTTTTCTGCTTAGCATAAATGCTTTGTAATAGCCTGACGCAACTTTTTGAGAGAGTCTCTTTCTCAATGTCTTCTATGTCCTGTTCAATGTACAGGGTAGGTAGTAATTGCTTAAGGACCAACTGCTTAATATTCTGTTTGTTTGATGAATGCAGCACCTTGCTCTCTGCTCTTCACTGTTGCATCCTGTAGCAAAGGGAGTGTGCCCAGCAGGTCTTGAGGGATAGACATGTATTCCTGGAAGATTTTGGAGGACAGATGTTGTACCAGTTTTGTCCTCAAGATCATTATGAAGTGAAAATATCTTTATGCATATTAAAAGAGAAAAATATCATATTAATTGTCATTTTTAACATTTGATTTAAACCATTTTTCTCTTCCCTCTACACTCCACAACCGTCTCTGTTACTTTATTCAAATAAAAATGAGTCCCGTTTTGTGGGGGCAGAACTGGATTCATCACACAGATCTGTATAGTTGAGCTGAGAGAAAACTGAGCTCTTAAACCAGCATCTTCTATATGGGCCTAGCAAAACTAGGAGTAATATGTGCTTTGTGAGGTGTGAGGTTTTCTGCATTTTCTGAGGACAGAGCAAAGGAGTGAGACACTTTGGTTCCAGCTCTTTAAGTTAGTAGCTTAGGGAGCACGTGTCTTTCTACTTTTGTTTTTTACTTCTCTAAATCATTTAGTCCTCCATCACTTCTTTCCCAGTATGTCTTTGTTAGAATGTTTTCCTCTCTCAAGGCAGTGCTTATAACTTTTTTGCTTGCAGACCCTTCTTATACCATGGGGGTGTTAGACAAGATCTTTCCTTGGTTCATCTGTCTGGCTGCACTGTTACAGAGCAGCTGGATGGCTTCTTGAAGTTTACTCATATGCTCTGGAATGGTATATTGATTTGATCTAGAAATATTGGACCCAGTATGTTTGGTAAAAGCGGAATTCTTCTCTTAGCTGTTAGATGAACATTAACCTTTTTTTTTCTTTTCTTTCCCTGTCAGAAGTACGTAAGTGGCCAAATCTGGAAGAATCCCTATGAAGACTGCAATGTACAGTTAGGATGTCACCTTTTCTAAGGTGACCATTTGGTTACCTTTTTTAAACTTCAAGCTCTTCTTCTAAAGTATATTGAAACACTTGCAAAGCTACCATATGAAAAAAACACTGAGAAGAAGGGTTTTCTTCTCAATGAGGCAAAACTGTTTTGACGTGTTTTTTGAGAAATACATGTTTTGAAAAAATTTTGGCATTTTCCAGATTTCTGCCCCAGCCTGAATTATTTTTGGAAAGTAAATCTTCAACTTGAATGATTGAAATACTGGAGAGGTTTAAAACAGTGTCAGTCAGGTTTTAAATGGGATGCATTTGGCAACTTCAGAAGGAGTGCTAGCCACTTACAGGAGGACAACCAAGAGAGAAGGTCATATTCATTCCTCTCGCATGTTAGTGTTTTCTTGCATTAATGTTTTTCTGAAATAAAAGGTGTGAAAAATTGTTGACTTCTCCGTTTTCTCTTTTGGGTTTAGGTTATTCAGCTTCTGAAAGCTGGGAAAGCAAAGGAAGTTTCTTACAATGCACTGGCTTCACATATTATTTCAGAAGATGGGGACAATCCAGAAGTTGGAGAATCTCGTGAAGTTTTTGATCTCCCTGTAGTAAAGGTGAATGACTCATCAATGGTACTGTCAAAGTACTGACATGGATATTTCATTGTTACAACAGAAAATACTCATGTTTGGATGATGACCAAATGAGACTTATCTTTAAAGATTTTTTTTTTTGTTTTTTTTTTTTTTTTTTGTTACACAAACATTTTTATCCTGACTGGTAGGCTTCTATTACAATTCTGTTCCCTCCTTTCTCCTGTTGCTCTGTATCTGTCAGTGGTTGGGGCTTTTTTTGTCTTGGTTTTTTTTTTTTTTTTCCATATTCTTCCTTCAGTGATCTGTGAGATGGTGTCCTGTTAGCTGTGGAAATGTTTCTGATCAGAAGGTTCTTACAAGCTGCTGGCAATGGAAACCTTCAATTTAGAATAAGTAGACTGCTGAGCGTTTTTTTAACATATAATTGCAATGTGTAAAATGATTTTGTTGATAGTGCATATGTGTACTGTGGTATTTTTAAACAGCAGGAATTTGTAGACAACTGGATTCTTTTTCTCTCCATTTCTCAAGTTTTTTTGGTTTTTTTCCCTACTTGCACCGAAATTACTGGTATTTTGTTACTGTCTTGGGTTATTTTTCTAGTGAAAGAGTCTGGGCTTCATGTTTGAAAATGTGAACTTGTCTCTCTGCAAGTAATGACAAATTATTTGCAGAAAACCCACTAGTATTTCGCTGCCAATACCTTTGAGTACATGATTTTGGGTTATTTCTTCCATATGGTTGCAGGTGGCAGTAGAGAATTTTGATAGCTCCTGTCATGAGAGTTCACCTGTCAGTGTAAAAATATGAATTAATTCCAAAAAAATGACAGTTGTTTAGCTAGAGACCTTATGGCTCTAGTGGGTGTGCTGGTTAATTTTTAGTTCCTTTTTCTGAAGTGTCCTATGGCATAATTGTAATCTTATAAACAAGAAGGCTGCCGCCATTCTCAAGTGGAGGAAGGACATCAGCATCCTAACAGTGCTTTCTGCTTTCTAATGCCATTTACTTTAATAATTTAATTTGATTTATGACTTCTACTAGCTGAACTTTTTAATTTGCCAAATGAGAGCAAGTCTTTCAGTAATGGCACTTAGCTTGACCTGAAAACAGTCGCAGCATGATTTGTAATCAAGAAGATTAGACTAAGTATTCAGTCAGAGGCAGAGGTAGCTTGTTAGAGAGAATAAGGAAGAGAAAACGTTGAGGGAGTAAAATTGAAAATATCTTTTTTTTTTTTTTTTTTTTTTTCCCCAGAGTATTGAGGAGTTATGAGTGAAATAGTTTTAGTCAATTTTTTTTGGGTATGCCTTCTTCAGAGAGAAAGAGAATAGCAAGAATTCAGATACCGTAAACATAGTTACCACAACGTATTTTGGTTTTGTTTATTTTTTGGTGGAAAGTAATCTCATACTGAATGTGATGGCATTTTTTCCCCTTTTTCCCTTATATACTGTATTGGGACCACTGTCCTACATCTCCTTCATTCTGCACCACCTCGCTCTCTCCCTTTGAGGCCTTCTGTCCTAGAATACTGTCAGTTAGGGGCTTGTGTGCTTAGCAGCCAGCATTGCTGCGTGTTCAGAAACTTCTTTCTATGTAAGGTTCTTGACTCCATGTGATGAGTGTAAGATAGGGGGTTTTGTGTGGATTGTTGTTGGTTTGTGGTTTGTTTGGGTTTTTTTCCATTTGTGTGGGTTTTTTGAGCAGGGAGAACTGAAAGAAGAGGATGAATAAATACTATAAAAGGCACAATAGAAGGACAAGACACAAGCAGTCTTGCTCCCATATTACTGCACAACCTGTAAGCAATCTTAGAAGTAAGTCAGAACAGTCTTTTTTTTTGTAAAGGCCTAAGTACAATGTCTGAAAGACTTTCAAAGCTGGGAGATACACACTGAAATTAGCTATAGTATGAACTTGGGAGGTAATTCATATTTCATACAGGCAGATCAAGGTTTTTAATATGTCGTGGTTTTTTATTTTTCAGCCTTCGTGGGTGATCTTGTCTGTTCGCTGTGGAGCTCTTCTACCGTATCCTTTATGTTCAAATTTGAATCAGTTCTATAAGGAAACATCCTCACAACAACTGAAATATCAAGGGTTGTTATTAGAGAAAGATTGAGTCACTTTGAGAGATGTATGCAAAACTGTATGTACACTGGAGAATCTGTTCATTTCAGCTGCATTTTCAGAGTGGTACAGAGCAGTATCTGGACATTTCAGTTTATGTACTTGAGCTAATCTGTGATTTTATTGTATAAACAGAGCCTGTGTTGTACATCCAGTTCAAATGAAAATGAAGTACTAGGTTTAGTTCATTTTGGGAGTTTTATTGATGCTGATGCTGTCTCCATAATGCCAAGCTATGATGAATTGCTATTCCAGTCCTGTTTCTTAAGTGGATGTATTTTATGTGTAACTAGTGACTTGCTGCTAGTGGATGGTAAATGTAACCACTGACTAGTTTTATTGCCTATTTAAAGCTCCCGTGAACCTCTGCCAGATTCTTAAGACACACTTCTGCTGCAGTTTCCTACTTGTGATTGGGTGACATTCAAGATTTGTAAGGAATTAACGGTTGGACTCGATGATCTTAAAGGTCTTTTCCAATCTAAACTATTCTATGAATCTATGAATCTATGTTAAAATAAGGGAGTAAAGACTGTTTCAAGTATATACAGCTTAAGTTTTTAAAATTAAGAGATGTGTTTCGCCTGCCACGATTGCAGTGTGCTTGGATCTTCTTGTCTTCACTTTTCCGATGCCTCTTGCTATTTTGGTTGTTTACTAGGCATTTGCAAGAAAACTGTCATCAAATGCACTCAAAGTATTTTAGCTGGAAGTTGATAATTAACTGTGAGAGGATCCAGGAAAAATGCTAGAGTGCAGCGAGGGGGGACAAATGATTGCTCAGAGTAGAATAGCCTATTCTGCCTTTTGTGGAAGCAGACTTAAATAAGGGATAAATATTTCATAACTCGTACCAACAGTGCATTGTAAATAACATTTTGTAAACAGTGTCAGTATTCCCATTTTCGAGATGGTCTGTCCCAGTCTTTGGTAGACCCTTGTTCATATTTGGCTTGATCTAGTTCTTAACTTTATTCTTGTTTGGAGCATTTATTCTTGCATAGGGATGACAAATATTTTCCTCTTCTTGTCGCATACTGCCATTTCTTCTTCCCCTCAATTTTTTTATTGGTGCATAGGAATGGTGAGAATGGCTAGAAAAAAATTCATGCATTTTTTCCCCACTCCATTCACGATAAAGATTTGGTACATTGAAAAACTGAAGCAGAGCAATGCATTTCAGCACAGATGCAGATGCTGGGGAGGGACTCTTCATGAGGAACTGTAGTGATAGGACAAGGGGTAACGGGTTCAAACTTAAACAGGGGGAAGTTTAGATTGGATATGAGAAAGAAATTCTTTACTGTAAGGGTGGTGAGGCACTGGAATGGGTTGCCCAGGGAAGTTGTGAATGCTCCATCCCTGGTGGTGTTCAAGGCTGGATTGGGCATAGCCTTGGGTGACATGGTTTAGTGTGAGGTGTCCCTGCCCCTGGCAGGGGGGTTGGAACTAGATGATTTTAAGGTCCTTTCCAATCCTAACTATTCTATGATTCTATATGAGTGGATGATTACAGCAGACAATTCCAGGGCTAGGGAGCTATGCTGTCAGGCATGAGATCTCATTTTTGCATCTGAAGGGGGCCTATAGGGATGCTGGGGAGGGACTCTTCATGACGAACTGTAGTGATAGGACAAGGGATAACGGGTTCAAACTTAAACAGGGGGAAGTTTAGATTGGATATGAGGAAGAAATTCTTTAGTGTAAGGGTGGTGAGGCACTGGAATGGGTTGCCCAAGGAAGTTGTGAATGCTCCATCGCTGGCGGTGTTCAAGGCTGGATTGGACAGAGCCTTGGGTGGCATGGTTTAGTGGTAGGTGTCCCGGCCCCTGGCAGGGGAGTTGGAACTAGATGATCTTAAGGTCCTTTCCAACCCTAACTATTCTATGATTCTAGGATTGGCAAGTAGTTTCATCTGTAATGGAAAAAAAGAGGTGGTAGACACAAGGATCTAGGTGTTTAAGTTAGGAATTCAGGTATTGATATGTGTCTGTAATCCAGAATTCATGTTTTATACCCAGTATTTCAAGGTATGTACCTTTGCATCTTGCTGTGTCTCCACTGTTTTAGAAATAGCCTGTATTTTCTCTACTTCCCCAAGAGAATTCAGCTCAGGAAGTGTACTGTAGGAAGAGAAAGCGTCACATTCATCAGATAAAATATAGTGAGGTCTTTGCAGCTATTTCGATCACGACAGCCAACATGTCAGATAGGATTCAGGAGTCAGTGTGAAACACTTGCCCTAGTTATAAATAGTTTTCTGACTGAAGCAGAAGAAAGTTTTCTGTGAATGACCTAGCCTCCAAATGGAAAAAATGCACCAAACATTACATGGCAAAATCCAAATTAGCAGGGCTACTGCTGTATTAAAAATAATTTGATAATTGTGATGTGATCTGACTAGTAATTTTTGTCTTTTGCATCTGGAAATGTCCTTTCATCATCAGGATGGGAATGTACAGTTGCTTATGTCACATGTTTGTAAGCCTTTTCCCTGTTCCTGAGGGCTGGTTGAAAAAATAATAAAATAACTTGGAATTACCTACTTTTTCAGGCTTCAGTCATCTGGCATTACGTTATCAGTGGTGTTCTTTCCTAGGGAGAAGTTGTGTTATTAGAAAATCAGTTTTCCATCTGAAACCAGGGATTTTTCAAAGGGTACTCTACAAGCTGATGTAATTACATATCCAGAAGAGAAATCCACAGATAAAACCGCTGAGTGATGCAGTCCATAACTAAATTGTAGCAATAAGTGTGTGAATGTAGCTGTCAATGGCTATTGCTCAGGAAGTCTTTATTGTGGGTGTATAGGAGTGGCCAAGTAAAAAGACCAGATCTCAGTAGTATCATGACCAATCTGGTGGCCTTCTATGATGGGGCTACGGAACTGATGGACAGGGGTAGAGCAGTTGATGTCATCTACCTGGACTTGTGCAAAGCGTTTGACAGTGTCTCACATGACATCCTTGTCTCCAAGTTGGAGAGACATCAATCTGATAGGTGGACCACTCGGTGGATAAAGAACTGGCTGGATGGCCACACACAAAGAGTTGTGCTCAATGGCTCAATGTCCAGCTGGAGACCAGTAATGAGTGGTGTCCCTCAGGGATCGGTCTTGGGACCAGTCTCGTTCAACATCTTTGTCAGTGATATGGACAGTGGGATTGAGTGCGCCCTCAGCAGGTTTGCCAATGACACCAAGCTGTATGGTTGGGTTGATACGTCGGAGGGAAGGAATGCCATCCAGAGGGACCTTGACACGCTTGTGAGGTGGGCTGATGCCAACTGGATGAAGTTCAACAATGACGAGTGCAAGGTCCTACTCCTGGGTCAGAGCAATCCCAGGCACAGCTACAGGTTGGGCAGAGAAGAGGTTCAGAGCAGTCCTGCAGAGAAGGACTTGGGGGTTTTGGTTGATGAAAAAATGACCATGAGCTGTCAGTGTGCACTTGCAGCCCAGAAAGCCAACCGTATCCTGGGCTGCATCAAAAGGAGTGTGACCAGCAGGTGGAGGGAGGTGATCCTGTCCCTCTTCTCTGCTCTTGTGAGACCTTATTTGGAGTATTGTGTGCAGTTCTGGTGTCCTCAACATAAAAAGGGCATGGAACTGTTGGAACAAATCCAGAGGGCCACGAGGACGATAAGGGGACTGGAGCACCTCCCGTATGAAGATAGGCTGAGAAAGTTGGGGCTGTTGAGGCTGGAGAAGAGAAGGCTGCGTGGAGACCTCCTAGCAGCCTTCCAGTATCTGAAGGGGGCCTATAGGGATGCTGGGGAGGGACTCTTCATGAGGAACTGTAGTGATAAGACAAGGGGTAATGGGTTCAAACTTAAACAGGGGGAAGTTTAGATTGGATATGAGAAAGAAATTCTTTACTGTAAGGGTGGTGAGGCACTGGAATGGGTTGCCCAGGGAAGTTGTGAATGCTCCATCTCTGGCGGTGTTCAAGGTTGGATTGGACATAGCCTTGGGTGGCATGGTTTAGTGTGAGGTGTCCCTGCCCCTGGCAGGGGGGTTGGAACGAGATGATCTTAAGGTCCTTTCCAACCCTGACTATTCTATGATTCTGTGATGTTCTTGAGCTGCATGGAAGTAGAAAGGTTGTATGCCTGTCGGCAGTAAACATGTCCTTGGACCTTTACCTTCATTCTTTCTAGCACTTCATGTCCTTACAACCTGGTGATTTTAGATTTTATTTTGAGCCTTACAGTGCTCACTAAAATAGGTTGTTAAGTCTTAACTTTGTTCTGTTTTGGTCTCTTTACGACTTCTAGTGCTGTGGCATCTGACCTTTCATTAGGGTTTTAGGTACTACTACCATAATGAAAAAAGCTACAGTAGTTGATAGGTATGCTATCTTTTTGGATCCTGTTTAGGTAGAGGTTTGAGATTCTATGTTTTCATCTTTATGTTTTAATTTTGACATGTAATGCTTAGTGCGGTCCTTGAATTTCTGAAGAAACAAGTCCTAGAAACATCTTCTATTGGTTAGATGTGTGGATCTAATAAAAGCCATAAAGATTTTATTTTTGCTTGCTAATTCCCGTACTTACTTGATGGGCATTTTCCTGTTGGTTGTTAAAGGTGAAGTTTAATGTAGAAAGACTTAATACAATATAAAATCATTACATTTTTGCCAGTTTATTTTAAACACATTTTAACATCCCACTGTGAAAATTGTCTTCACCAGGGGAGCTTCAGAAGGCAGAGTGATCTGTTCCCTGCCAGCTGATGTTCACATAATCTGACCTGCAGTTGGAGGGAACTAACAGAAAAATTAATAAGGAAGCAGCCTTTGTGAAGAAGGAAAGGAAGTTTCATGTGTGAAAACCTCAGTTATGATACCATAAAAAGGGTTGGTGATTTCTTTCTTAATTCTTTTGGTACTAGCAAAAGCAAGAGTGAGGAAGGTTATTTTTCCACAGTCTTGAAAGAAGGTTGCAGCCCTTCTGAATTTTTTGTTGCTGGGAGCTAAAAGAGTGAGTTTTATTTCATTTTCTCTTACTTGTTTTCCAAGCTCATGTGGAAGATTATTGTTGCACTGCTTGTAACTATTTTAAGAGCGTTTCACTGCTATTGTTTGGAGAGTGAAAACTGTAGTCAGACTGATGGACCCCTTAAATACCAAGCTATTGCTGTTTACATGCTAGGAGCAGATGTTAAGGCAGGGAGTGGACAACTGTGCGCATTTGAAAGTTCCATTACTGAATCTCTACCTTAGATGAGATACTGAGCAACACAGTGAAATTTAGGATGTTCATCTGACTTGAACTTTTTGGTAATGGTAATCTATTCTTATATTTTAAAGGGTTCTGGGCTTTGTCCTCTTGTTGTGGGTTGTCTCTTCTGGGTCTCAAGATAAAAATATTGCTGATGCATCTGTCAATAGCACAGGGAAAATAATTTTGTTTTGAGAATCTCAGTGCGGACTGGTAACACAGTGCACATCTGGTTCTGTAGCTGTTTTTTTCCAGCAAGATGTGCCATGTATCATAAACAGAAATCATATGAAGGTATAGAAAAAGGAGAAGAGACTTCTTATGCAAGTCAGATGGTCTCTCTGTCTTTCCCAGGTCACTTCTGTCAAATCATTCTCTCTCCTGTTTCACAAAGCCCCTCCTGTAGTGGAGATTTCATAGTCTTTTGCCGGTCAACTTGCAGTGCTTCGCTGTTGTGTTGCTAGAGTTTAACCCCATTACCGTGCTGCAGTCTAACCCAGTTTGATTTATCTGAGCCACTCAGAACAGGTAGAACAATCATAGAATAGAATCCTAGAGTTCGTGTTTGAAAAGAGCTTTAAGATCTTCAAGTCCAGCCATTAACCTAGCACTGCCAAGTCCACCGTTAAGCCATGTCCCTGTGTGCCACATCAACACATCTTGTAAATATCTCCAGGGATGGTGATTCCACCACTTCCCTGGGCAGCCTGTTCCAATGCTTGACAACCCTTTCGGTTAAGAAATTTTTCCTGATGTCCAGTCTAAACCTTCCCTTGTGGAACTTGAGAATGTTTCGTCTTGTCTTACTGCTTGTTACTTGGGAGAAGAGACTGACCCCCACCTCACTGCAGCCTCCTTTCAGGCAGTTGTAGAGTGATAAGGTCCCCGATAAGCCTCCTTTTCTCCAGGCTAAACATCCCCAGTTCCCTCAGCTGCTCCTCTTAAGACTCATTCTCCTGACCCTTCAACAGCTTCATTGCTCTTTTTGGACACACTCCAGCACTTCAATGTCTCTCTTATAGTGAGGGGCCCAGAACTGAACACAGTATTCAAGGTGCAGCCTCACCAGTGCCATATACAGGGGGGTGATCACTGCCCTGTCTCTGCTAGCCGCACTATTGCTGATACAGGCAAGGATGCTGTTAGCCTTCTTGGCTGCCTAGGCATAAGCCTGCTTATGTTCAGTGGCCGTCAATCAGCACCCCCAGGTCCTTTTCCATAGAGCAGCTTTCTAGCCGCTCTTCTTCAAGTCTGTGGTGTTGCATGGGGTTGTTGTGGTCCAAGTACAGGACCTGGTACTCTGCCTTGTTGAACCTCATACTGCTGGCCACAGCCCATTAATCCAGCCTGTCCAGATCCATAGAATCATAGAATAGTTAGGGTTGGAAAGGACCTTAAGATCATCTCGTTCCAAGCCCCCTGCCAGGGGCAGGGACACCTCCCACTAAACCATGCCACCCAAGGCTCTGTCCAACCAAGCGTTGAACACCGCCAGCGATGGAGCATTCACAACTTCCCTGGGCAACCCATTCCAGTGCCTCACCACCCTTACAGTAAAGAATTTCTTTCTCATATCCAATCTAAACTTCCCCTCTTAAAGTTTGAACCTGTTACCCCTTGTCCTCTCACTACAGTCCCTAATGAACGGTCCCTCCCCAGCACCCCTATAGGCCCCCTTCACATATTGGAAGGCTGCTCTGAGGTCTCCACGCAGCCTTCTCTTCTCCAGGCTGAACAGCCCCAACTTTCTCAGCCTATCTTCATACGGGAGGTGCTCCAGTCCCCTGATGATCCTCATGGCCCTCCTTTGGATTTGTTCCAACAGTTCCATGTCCTTTTTATGTTGAGGACACCAGAACTGTACACAATACTCCAAGTGAGGTCTCACTAGAGCAGAACCTTCCTACCCTTAAGGAGATCAACACTCCCACCCAGCAAACTTACTGTGGGTGCACTCAACAGATACTGATAAAGATATTAGACCCTGAATTCATCCTCAATTATTAAATTTGGTATAAATATTGTCAAACAGCTGTAACCATAGTTGTATGTTATCTTGCATGCTAACAATCTAAGCAAGGGCTTCAATCCCAGTTTTTTGAACCACAAGGTTTATTTTCCTGAAGTATTTCTACAGTCAAAATAGTAACTATTATCAATGCAGATAAACCCCACAAAAATATGTAAATCTCTTAATACTTCTGCTAAGATACTATTTTCTGAGTTTATTATTTCAGCAGAGCAGTTAATGAGCTAAGCTAGTACGTTCTGTTTGTGGTATCATTCAAGTTTGCAGGAAGATATATATTGTAAGGAGGAGCTCAAGTAGAAGTGCCAAAAACCAAGACTGAGCAGTTCAGTGCTTAAATCTAAAAATGAAATAAACATAATATCCATTTGTGAGTCCCTTCTTGACCACAGCTTATCCAAAGAATTTACAGTTGTGTCCCTCCTTCCACTCAGTTTGTTATTTTCTTAATGCATGAGCTTGTCCCTTGCTATGTTACTTGTTCAGTGTCTTCTGTAGCCTTAATAATAATCAGTATGCTAGGAAACTGTTTTTACATTTTCAGTCTTTGAGATAGTGCAAAAAGCAGGTTAGATTCCAGAGAATATCTTCAACCAAAAACTGCACCATTTGGTTACCAAACTTTGCCATTCCTGAAACCTCTGGCTTCTGTATTGCTTTCTAACCCATTTTCTTCCTTTTTTATCTTTAAGGCTGTGCTTTTATTTCTTGCTGGTTTTAAATGAAGTCATCCATCTGATGCTGTCTTCTCAATAAGTGTGCAAAAAAGGCACCTGTACTTTCTCACAGGCGTCTGCTATTAGCTTTTGTTTTATAAAAACATACTTTTCTTGGTCTGTCTTGGTTTATCGAATTTGTTGTGCAGCATTTTACTTCTATATTGTCTGTTGCTGACATGCAAAAATTTCTTCAGATTCCCCCCTACTTTTAAGCATGGAAGATAAGCACTTGATAACGAAAGGAAGCTCTTGATAATGACTTGATTCCAAAAGCTGAGCATTCTGAGATGAGCTGAGGGAGATTTTCTGGGAAAGAGGCAAGTTTATCATGTTACCAAAATAGGTCATGATATTAGAAGTATCCTGATCCAGTTTGCACATAATTTTTTTTCTTGATACGTAAAACTTGGAAAGCGACAATGTGCTCTTTAAAAAAAAGGTTTTGAATGGCCAAAAAAAAAGGTTTTGAATGGCCAAATACGTGATAAAATCTGAGAAGTACTATGCACACTACTTTACTTCCTTCTCATGTCCCTCAGGAAACTCATTTAAATTATTTGCATCCTTGACATCTGCTTTCCAGTGTCAGTGGCTTCTCTCCGGAATCGTGTCAGATCTTTTTTGGAGTCACTGCATGTCTCTCTCAGGTAAGAAGTAAACCATATTTCAGTCTATTCCAGTGTACAGTATGTGTGCGATGCTGTTCTTTTGAGGAGAGATACCGTTTTTTCCGTTGCACTGACTTTTTTGTGTATGTTTGGTGAATTATCACCTAAGACAGCTTTTCACTGGAAATGAAGGCATGAACATTTCAAACTGTGAATATTAAATCAGTATTTATCTTGTATTCAGCTGTGTGGTGATTCTAAAATACAGAGTACACTGGACTATAAACTCTTTGCTCCTATTCTTCTATTTTTGCATTAACAAAATACTTAGCATGTTTTATCTACTTATGCACTGAAACCTTAGCAAGGGTGCCAGTAAATAAAGTGGAAAGGTGGTGCTTCAGTGGCTTGTGTGTGTTCAGAGCCAGCTCTACAGATCTGTGACTGGTGTGAGTGTGTGGAGATGGACAGAATCAGTGCTTAGGTTGTAATGGAATATATGTTTTAGACTTTTTAGCAAATTATTCATGTAATATTAAGTGAATGGTAATGGATTAAAAGCATGTGGATTTCTTGGCAGGTGAGAGGGACATTGCTGTGACATAAATTGTTAGAATTGAACACTTCTTGTGTTTGTACAGGGTATTAATTTGTCTACTTGTTGAAACTGTTTAATGGATTTGAAAAGGTTGTTTAAGATAAATACCTCCTGTTTGCTTGATCACTACTTTTTTCTCTTATGGAAGGTGATATATTAGTTTCTTTGCAGAGGTGAAGAATGTTTTCTCTTTCGCTATGCAGATGAAAAATGATTAGTGTGTTCTTGTTTTATGGTGTTTCTTGGTTTTTCTCTGTAACTGTCTTGCTAATTTGGTGTTTAAAAGTGATAGGTAATACATTAGCCAGACTTATAAATGGTATATCATGGATTGTTCTAAAATTCTTCAAGCAAAGGCAGCTGGTTGCACAGAACTGAAAGGCTTATTTACCTTCCTTTTAGGTTTCATCTGAAGATCGAAGTACACTGTGGGCTTTGATTACTTTTTATGGAGGGAATTGCCAGCTGAGCCTCAATAATAAGTGTACTCATTTGGTTGTGCCTGAGCCAAAGGGGGTAAGAGTTTATTACATGTGTGATTCTTCTTGCTGTAGCTCTCATTTGCTTTTGAATAATCAAAAATTTTCCATCTCCCTAAAGTTAGGTTTCTTAAGACTGTTTGTTAATTTTGAACAGTTAAATTCAACACAATTATGCATTACAGATATTCAGTTCATATTTATTTTCTGCATGGCTTTAAGCCTGATTAAATAAAAAGATGGCCAGTTTCACATTGGTATTTGTATTTCTGGTTGAACAGAGAATTTTATTCTTTATTCTGTTTTTCTTAACCTAATTTTGATGTGTCATAGTCAAGAGCGATTATGATTTGTAAATCTGCAGATGCAGAATCAATGAAGAGAAATGAAGGACAGAATTGAAACATCGTATAAAATGCCCTTGCATGTTATGAATAAAGAGAGCAGAAGGAGGAACAGGTGTTTTTTGTTGGTGGTTTGTTTGTTTGGGTTTTTTTCTTAGAGAATGTGGAATCCCTCAATTCACTTCTGAAAGAGATGGTAGAATAAACAGTACACAGAATTTGTGTCCAAGTGCTGATAAAGCAGTCATGCTTCAAATCACTTCCCTCATAGCATCTATTTCATGTTTGAAGGGACCCTTAGAATTGAGTCCAACTCCCTACTCCTTGAACTAAACCATATGATTTAAGAGTATCGTCCAGATGTTCCTTGAGCTCTGACAGGCTTGGTGCCGTGACCACTTCCCCAGTGAGCCTGTTCCAGTGACCAACCACCCTCTCAGTGAAGAACCTTTGCCTTCTGTTCAACCTGAACTTCCTCTGATGCAGCCTCTTTCCATTTCCTTGCGTCCTATCACTGGTCATCTGAAAGAGGAGATCAGCACTCTCCGCTCTGTTGTACCCTTTGAGAGAGGTGTAGACTTCTGTGAAGGCACCACTTAGCCTTCTCTACCTCAAGCTGAAGAAACTAAGTGACTTCAGCTGCTCTTGAGACCTTTCACTATCTTGGTTGTCCTCCTTTGGACACGTAACAGATTGATACCCTTATTAGGTAAATTGGGGCACCCAAAATCACACAGTACTTAAGATGAGGCTGCCCCAGTGCAGTGCACAGTGGGACAGTCACCTCCCTTGACTGGCTAACTATGCTGTACTTGGTGCACCTTAGGACTTGGTTGTCCCTTTTGGCTGTCAGGGCATGCTGTTAACTCATATTCAACTTACAATCAACCTAGACTGCCAGATCTCCTTCTGCAGGGCTGCTATCCTGCCTCTCATCGCCCAGTTTGTTTGTAAAGCCAGAATTACCCGATCCTAAGTACAGAATCTGGCACTTGCTCTTGTTAAATAACATATGGATGGTGATTGCCCAGTTCTCTATCCAGATCCCTTTAAGACCTCTCTGTCCTCAAGGGGGTCCACAGCTTCTCCTAATTTAGTACTATCATTTGTCTTCCTATTCCCAAGTAGGAAGTGAAGTGTTGTTGCCTTTATGCAAATGGGGAAACGGAATTAGAAAGATCAGGAAACTGGCTAAAGGCAGTGTTGAGCCTATCAGAATAGCCCTCTCTGCTATATTGCTAGTAATGCTTTGGTTATTGCAGTTCACTGAAACTTCATAAAGTGTTCAAGTATTTCTCTTCCTGAAGAAGAAATACATTTATAATTGATTTAGAGTGTTTGTTCAGAGACTGAAAGTACTTAAAACAAATGAACATTCATTTAAAAATGATTCTTTGGATGCTTTTAGTTATTGAGTATATTATTGTCCCTTTTCATATTTTGGAGTTTATGTAAACTACCTAGTACTAAGATAGGGAAAAACATGTGCATGAAAATAAACTTATAAGTGCAATATGTAGAAAAGTGCTTTAGAATGAAGTGTGAGCTCGCACTGACTGGGAGAAGAGAAAGTGTGGATATGGGAAATGCTTTTTCTTCCGTTTCATTTGATACTAAATGAACCTTTGCAGTTTTTTGGTATTTTTTTGTGAGGGGAAGAAGGGGAGGGTTGTGGTTTTGGGTTTTAAGTGCACAATCTTTCTTCTGTGGAAGATTTAGAAAGGTGTACTGGGCACCAACCTCATCGTCTCCTGTATTGCAACAAAATGTAATGCCTGAGCAAAGAGCTTCGGTGCAACACAATGTTACACATTTAAGAAGTGTTGCCTTAAACCCTAAGCTTTTTAGAGCAGAGGATGTTGTCTTGAGCTTGCCATTCAAGAAACTGTAGCATTTTATATCTGTAGGATAAATGTGGTTTAATTTACGTAATCACTGAATGGGAATGATTTTATAGGATGATTATTTAAAATGCTTCTAAGTCCTGCTGCTCCTTCCTGTACTACAACAAGGGAATCTGCAGGAGTTTGTAGTGAGAACTGTTTAACACTAAGGAAACTTAAATGGTTACTTAAACTAGACACAAGATAATAAAACAACATTCTCAATAATTCTCACCACAAAGAAAGAATGAAAACTGGTATCTGCAAATAAACTTGGTTTCATCACTAATCTTTTTATTATGTATGAATGACAGTTTAATTGTAGAAATAACTCTAGACAAACATTAAATTAATTTCTTCTGAATACAAATAAAATCCCAGTTCAGTCACTTTTAAATATTAGATCCTAGAGTTAGTTTCAAATCTTCTACAGAAAGTTCTCTTTCTTCCCCCCCCTTGTTGATATGTGTGAGAGGTTTTGTCAAAGAGAATGTTTGAATAAATAGAGCACTGGTTCAGTGTCTATTTCTGTTTCTTAGGAAAGGAAACAGAGAAGCTTTACTATTTGTATGTATCTTCAAATGATGAAATGATAAGGAAGGAAGAAGAAGAAGGGATAAAGTTTTCTAATTTGTCAGCATTGTAACCTGGAATGATTTAGCTAGTGTTTGGACAGAAGTGTAACTTCCAAGTTGAGGGCAACATTACACTTTACAGCTTCTGAGAAAGGTGCATGGGAGCTATCCTACTGGTTTCTGTCTTCTATTCCTGCTGAATGCATTTTTATCAGTTATCACCTTGTAAATATTTGTCTATACTTTACTGTGAAATTCTCGTTTTTCCCTAAATGCTTTTTCATGGTGGTGTGTTGTGGGTTTTTTTTTTTTGTTTAGTTTTTTTGTTTGTTTGTTTGTTTTTTTTTTTTTTTTTACTTTAAGGACTTTTTTTAGTGGAGAAAATGTAAGTATAAACTGTATTTAGACTCACCTTAATGTCCTTCTAAAACTCAGCTGCATCTTTGTGTTGACTATGATGTTCTTAGCTGCTGGAGTTCTGAAGGGGTTTTCAGAACTAAATTAAATGATTTTTGAATCCTTTGGTGATTGAGTTCAAGAACAATTTGGGTAGTGGGTTTTTTTGCAAGTGAAGACTTAACCTGCAGTTGTGTTTTCTGAGTCCTTTATATTGTAAATGAGGAGGTTTTTGTTTTTATCTCTTGGGTCTCTGTGCTTATACCCAGCAATGTAGTTTGTCTTGCTGGTTCTCAAAGAGATCACTTTCTGTTGTTGGACAGCCTCTTGCGATCTACCTCTCCAGGCTCTAGCCCTATCCTCAAAAAAGTTATTTGGTATTTTTTGTCTTTAAATAAATTTTCATTTTTTCTTCTGCCAGGAAAAATATGAATGTGCTTATAAACGGGAAAGCATTAAAATTGTGACACCAGACTGGGTACTGGATTCTGTAGCTGATAAGACTAAAAAAGAGGAGACTCCTTATCATCCTCGTTTAGTTATATACGAGGAAGAAGAGGAGGAGGAGGAGGAAGAGGAGGAAGAAGCAGAAAATGAAGAACAAGATTCTCAAAATGAAGCTAGTACTGATGAAAAATTATCAAGCCCAGCGTCTTCTCGAGAAGCATCACCTTTGGGTGATCAAGTTTTTTCACCAAAATCTACTACTGCTGATAAGGCAAAAGGGGAACTGATGTTTGATGATTCTTCAGATTCCTCTCCAGAAAAGCAAGAAAGGAATTTGAATTGGACACCAGCTGAAGTCCCGCAGGCATCTGCAGCAAAGCGTAGGTTGCCTCAAGGGAAAGACTCTGGGTTGATTAATTTATGTGCCAATGTCCCGCCAGTGCCAGGTAATATTTTGCCTCCGGATATGAGAGGCAATCTAATGGCTTCGGTACAAGGTGCCCAAAGTTCTGATCGACCGGAAATGATGGCAACGTGGAGTCCAGCTGTGCGGACATTAAGGAATATTACTAATAGTGCTGATATTCAGCAGATTAATAGACCATCAAATGTAGCACATGTAAGTGTTGGATTTTTAATTTATAAGATATTGGACTTTTTCTTAGGAACTATTGTATCAAAGAACTTCAGTTTCCTTTTATTGTTCTTTCAGTGTACAAAGGGTTAAAAGTTCCCCCTACTACTTAGAAGTTACTGGCAAATCCATAACCTTCCTGTAACAAGTAACTTAATTCCTGTTAGGAATTAACAGGTCCACACAAGTAAGAACACGTTTGGAAAAAATGTTGGGGAGAGCAAAGCTGTGTTTAACTGTAGTGTGGTTCGAAGTTTCAGTATTGATTTCTTGGTAAGAGTGAAAAAAAAATATTAATTTATAATTATTTGGCTAGTTCAGGAAACCTGATTTCATACCCTTCAAGCTTTTCATTCAGTGCTAGAAATTATTTCTGCTATAAACACACAAGACTGTAAAATTGTTCTCATAGTAAGTTCAGTTCTATACTGTGTTGTTCTGTTGGGCATCATTAAGTTGTTATATAGTACAGTCAGGATTATGATGCAGGAGTCCTAATTTACAAGTTCATATGCCACTCGTACAGTTGAAATAATTGCAGCTTTTGTGTTGAGTTTATTTTTAGAAGAAAATAAAAAAGCGAGTGAGCATGCACCAAAATAACTTGCATCATTGAAATTCTGAGATGTTCATGGGAAGGGAGCATGAGACAAGTAGGTGCCAGTAACTGTCAGACGTATCTTTTACTTAAATAATTGCACTGGTGCATTTATTTGGATGTTCATCTTATGGTAAAACTTTCAAAGGTGCCTGAATATTATAGAAGCTTATAGTGAGTACTTAAACACAAAAAGTGTAGCCACTCAGAAAAGTTGGTTCTTTGTTGCCTGTATGACTTCTGAATAGGAAGTGGAAATACAGGCTTGATTTTAAAACTGAGTCTTAGATTCCTCTTCTCAGTGACTTGAATTGTTTATGGACTGAGACTTCTGAGTGAGGACTACAGTAAGAACCGCCAATGTCCTAGTCAGTTAGCAGTACTGCTAAGTTGGCTGAACACCACATCCTCTACAGCCCGGTCACTGTACTCTTTAGTAATGTTCCTGTGGAAGTATTTTTTGTAAGTAATATTTACAGAGCTACAGGGCAGTTGATAGTATCATGCTTTGGCTAGACTTTGTTCTCCAAAAGACTGTTAGACTAGGGACTTGGCTATAGTGTTTCAAGGACTCTACTCAAGTACTGTATCAGGCTGCTCTGTAGGTTGCTGTCCTAGTTCCAGCATGTGGAGAAAAACTTTGCATCTTAGAATTGTGAATCTTCTTCCTAAAGGGAGGAATACCAATTCTATATTCTTCCTTATAACTTCCCTCTGGCTAGGTTAAATTGTACTCTGTATCCTACTTGGGGACCAGTCTTGAGTGTATTCCGTGTCTTGGTGCGTAATCTTGGAAAGTTAATGTTTAATTTGAATCTCAGATTTTTGCTGAACGGCAAGATCTATAGTAATAAGGCATTTTGCACATACAAAGTTACTTTCTGAATATAACCCTAGGATACTTTTGAAAGTTTTATCCCTTTATCTTGTAATATGTGTCCTGAAGCTTTTGTAATTTTGACTTTTGGGACTCTTTGTGGAGAGCAGTATGATCTTTCCTCATACTCAGCCATGGAAACATTCTATTTGTATATGTTATTTTTAGTTATTGAATGTTTATACTGTGGTGTTGTCAGATATTAGTGATGGGTTATGCATTGATAATCATAGTTATAAATGTGTGCTATACCAACAACATCAAAATTACTTAGATGAAACCTGAGATGTTTGAAGAGTATTATAAATAACACTTGAGCCACCTCTGATGAAGAGTTGATGGACATCTCATTGAAAGGATACAGTTAATTGGCTTTGTGTTTTAGTGATTTGATTTTTTTGATTCTTCTCTCTCTCGCACACACATCACTGAAATTTACACTGTACGTGTTGAAATGCTATGGATGAAGGAAACAAGCTTTGCAGGATTCACCAAAGCTTATTTCATGTTTAAAAGACTATCAGTGGGAAGTTTAGTGTTCCCTATTGCTCCTTCTAATTTTTAATAGGTAGTTTATATTAAAATACTTTAATGAATCAGCCTAGAACTAATCCTAATCTATTAGGAGTTTGCCTGGTTTTCCCTGCTCTGGTACTTTAAAAACTCACCTGGTAACTTGTGTGTGCTTAGTGGGAAATGATTTTTCTCTTAACAGTGAATTATCTACAAGTGAAATTAAACTCCAGATTACTTTAGCACTCTTTATAAACCTAAATCTATTATTCTGAAGTATGAGTTGGTTAGTTGTTTTTTGTTTGTTTGGGTATTTGGTTTGTTTTTTTTTTCCCCCCCGCAAGAAACTATTAGTGCTCAGCAGATAAATGTTTGTATTTTGGTTTCAGTTTAAAGAAGTAGAGCTAATTCAAAAGAAAGGAAAGTTGTATTAAGTTCCTATGTTTCAAACAGCACTAATTAGTATGGGCATCATTAGCAATTTTTGAGTTAGAGACTATGGAACTAAAGCTTAAACTTAACGGGCTAACAGGGTTATAAAATGAGTATTAGAGTTGATCAATGTAATTATTAATATAGTAATGATGCTTACAGTGCTGTTGGAGATGCGAATAATACAGGGATGGGTTTAATCTTAAATTTTGCTAAAATGTACATTGCCTTATATTAGGAGCCACATGTAGCTTCATGCTTCTGTATGTTAAGCCCTGTCTTTTCATTTTGCTATTAACAGTTAAAGATGTTTTTTTTATTTTAGCTCACAATGTATTTAAGCATAGGTTTTCTTTTGAGAGTTGTATTTTCCCAGTATGAATGACAACAAAAAGGTCACAAAATTAATCTTTGTTTTCTAGATATTACAATCACTTTCAGCACCTACAAAAAGTTTAGAACAGCAAGTAAATCATAGCCAACAGGGACATCCAAATGTGGTGCTGTTTAGTCAAGTGAAACTAACACCAGAGACACATTTATTACAGCAGTCACATCAAGCACAGCAGCAGCAGCAGCAGCAGCAGCACCATCCTCTTTTACACCTTCAACCTCAACAACTTATGCAGCTACAACAGCAGCAGCAGCAACAACCGCAGATTTCTCAGCAGTCCTTCCAACAGCAACAGCCACATCAGTTTTCGCAGCAGCAACAGCAAGTTCATCAGCAGCACCAGTTCGCTCAGCAGCAGCTTCAGTTTCCACAGCAGCAGTTACACGCGCAACAGCAGCTACACCGTCCTCAGCAACAGCTCCAATTTCAACAGCAGCATGCTTTGCAGCAGCAACTTCATCAGTTGCAGCAGCAGCAGCTACAGCAGCAGCAACTGCAGCAGTTACAGCAACAGAATCTGCAACAACAACAGCTACAACATCAGCAGCAAATACAGCAGCAGCAGTTGCAGCAGCAGCACTTACAACGATTACACCAACAGCATCAGCAACAGCAAATGCAGAATCAGGCAACACAACACTTAAGTCAGACATCTCAAGCACTACAGCATCAAGTTGCAGCCCAGCAGCCACACCACCACCAGCAGCAACAGCAACAACTGCAACAGCAGCCTCTTTTTGGACACGATCCAGCAGCAGAGAGTTAGTAATCATTGCCATCTGATTCTGGAAAGAAGCTGCTAATGACATGACATAATGTGGGTTAGAATATCAGGAAATAGTGCTGGGTTATATGGGGTTGTAAGACTTAGAGATGCCATTCATGGCTGCGGAGCTGTTCTGCTAATTTTTGGGCAAACAGATTTCAATTCTAATTAAGGATAATCCAGTAATCTGAAAAAATAGGAGAACGTTCTCTTTTCAGATGTATACTTTATGCCGCTAGCGTATAAATTACACTATGAGAACAGTGTTAGTCTATGCATACCCATACTGTAAATATTTAATTTCTTTTTTTCCCTTTTGGAAGAGTGCAAGGAGGAAGCTTCCTAACAGCACAACAACTGGAAAGACAGCTTAAATTTTGGAAATACTAGTAAACTAATGAGGATTCAATATCAGAAATAAAGTTGTCATACCTTGCTTTGAATTCTTCCATCCTAGTAGAACTTAAAGCTTTTTCATTGTTTGACTATTCATAGCTAATCAATATAAAAGTGTAAGTTATGTTTTCCTTTTGGTACCTCTTCAGCCTACCTTCCTTCAGGAAAAAAAACCAACCCAGAACAAAACCAAAGCTGAGGCTGAACTGTATCTTTAGATGTGGCTGTCAGCTTTGAAATTTTGGATCCTGCTTTTTACAAGAAAGATTTAGTTCACAATTTAATGAATCTTATATCCTGGTAATAGGAAAGATTAGTGTAGCAAGTATGTTTTGAGATTAACTTTTCAGACTTGAAAATATTTAATTTTTTGTTCTTTCATGTGCCAAAACTATTCTAGTTCCAGAAGAGTATTTCCTGCTGGGCTGTGTCTTTGCCATTGCTGATTACCCAGAACAGATGTCTGACAAACAGCTGTTAGCGACCTGGAAACGGGTAAGATTCTGCTCTGTTTTGAAAATACTGATAACATAATGTCATAGTAACAAAATTCTAAAATTAATTATTGGAAATATTTCAGCTCTTCAGGCATCCTTTTGTGTAATGTTCGTGTTAGAACCTAAAATCCGTTATTCAACTGCAGCTGACCAGGAAAAGTAATAAAAGTGCTTTAGATGTGCAGCCTGGTTGCATCAGGTCTTTAGTCAGAACATTAGCAAAAATAGTTAGAGCTTTAACTCTTTCCCAACTATTTGTGTTTTTAGTCAGACAGCTGTAGTACAGCAAATGTAATATAGCATTGCTATCTGAAACTTGATTGTATAAAAAGACTCTTTTCTTGCATATAATCTTGGCATTTAGTAGCCTGTGAGGTATCCACCTGAGTGCATAAGATGGAAGAATAGAGTGTTTCTATTTTTTGCCAACTTCTATTTTTCAGAAAAATCTGATTGTATCCTTTCCTAAATGAGAGGACTTTGATGTTCTTCAGAAACTTCTGATGGATTTTATAGTTGAATTTTCCCTACAATTTTGCATAATCAAGTAAGCTGTTGACATTTTTAACAGCACTTGTATTTATTGCTGAGATAGAATTAAATACAAAAACTGTTTAATAGTTATACTGCAAAAATAAAAGTGAGAAGGGTTATTTTTGTTTATTTATCATTTTGTTAATTCTAAAAAATAAACTTTTTGTATCTCAGTGAAAAGGTGCATATTTAATTTTGTTTTCTCCATTTTATTTTTTTTTTTGTTTTTCAAAAATGTTCTTAAGCTAGATAAAAAACCTTTTCTGGGGGGGTAACTTTTCAATGGAATACTACTAATGATGGCAGTGTCCTAAAGAGTAGGCTTTCATTTCAGGCTGTTTGTTTCTTAGGGTAATTTAAAAATTGTTATGTATTAGATATTCTGGGTTTGCTCTCTTACCAGATCATTCAAGCGCATGGTGGAACAGTGGACCCTACCCTTACAAGCAGGTGTACACATCTTCTTTGTGAAAGCCAAGTCAGTAACATGTATGCTCAGGTAAACAAACTAATCATATGTATTCATGCATGCTTTCATTTTATTACTGGAAAGGTAGGGCTTTTCAGTATGCACTTCACACTTAGGTTGCAAGTACAGAATGAAAGTTTTTTTTGTGATGTGCTTTTTTATGGTTTATTGTTTATTACTGTATAGAAGGTTTAAAATAAAATTAAGATGTATTTTGGATTTCAAAAGCTGTTTATGCATATATTCATAGGCTTTAAGAGAAAGGAAGAGATGTATTACAGCACATTGGCTGAACTCAATCTTGAAGAAGAAGAAAATGGTACCACCTCATCGAGCCCTTCATTTTCCAGTGGCATTCCCGCCAGGAGGAAAGCCATGCTCTCAACATGTAAGAAGAAAAATCTTACTTCTAAGGAATGTTTGTTTCATTACATGAGCAGCATTAAAATACAGCTAACAAGGACTTACTCAAAGCAAAATGTGCATTTCTTTTGTCTCAGAAGAAAGCTTTTGTTAATCTTAAGGTCATGTGTTGATGTGGTACTTACTACTGGGTGTTTCAGAGTGCTTTGCAAGACTTGCTGTGTTCTGAGTGATGGGAGTAGTAACACCTGTTAATGTGTTTGTGTGTGAAGTACTGTTTTAGAAACTAGGGTGCAAAGATTACATAAGTTAAACATCGGAAGATGGCAGGAGTCCAAGCTGTGTAGCTTTTTATTAACTGTATGTCTTGCAATATATACTTCCTTTACCAAAACCCAGTTATTCTGAGGGGATTTTTTCGGGGGTTTTCTTTTTCTGGGTCAGTATCTAGCACATGTCAGAAAAAGAAGCCCGTGCTGTTAATCAGAGAATAGGAGATCACAGGTCAGTAGCTTGTGCAATGGGGAGCACTGAGGAAGTTGAATTTTGTGATGTTGAAAGATAAAATTCCAGTTGAATCAGGTACATCTTGAGATACACTGCAGTATAAAACAAGATACCAAAGTGTGTCATGTGCTAGATGCAGACACACAGGATGACAGCTTTGCTACTAGCCTCTTCCAAAAGACATGAAAATAAATACAGGTTTAGTAAAATTAAATCATAACAATATACATGTGAACACAGTGGTTAATGGTAAATGTGATTTGTAATGTAATAAAGGTAGTTTACTATCAACAACAAAATTGCTGTTGCCTTTTCCTGAATAAAAGGAGCAAATGGCCAAAATGAAAACTTGGCAAGACTAAGGGTAGGAATAGAAGAAATGGAATTACAGTTCCCCACCTATAATCAGCTGACACAGTGTATTTGGCTTCATGGCAGAGTAAAGCAGAGCATTCAGGAGATATTAAAAGTAGAGTAGGTCAGGTAAGTATAAACATTTCTCTGTCTCTCTGAGTATAAAGAGCAGCTGAAAAGAGGTGAGACATGTGAGAAGAAAATGTAGTCTTTAAAAATGAGAAAAAGCTAACCAGCAGAACGAAAATGAGTCAGAACTAGTGCTAGAAACCTGACATTTTTATGTATAAATAAATCCATTTTAATTGTACTTTATCATACAAGCCATGTTTTACTGAAGTGCCTATATGTCCTAGTTATGAGACCATATATTTAATTGTAATACAGAAAAGTAACAGAAAAATATTTTCAGTAGGAGTGGTTTTTAAATACCATCTATGTTCAGTTATTTGTCACTGTCTCTTTCTATTTGTAGATAATTTCTGTGACAGGTTTTGTTGACAGCGACAGAGATGATCTCAAACTAATGGCCTATTTAGCAGGTGCCAAATACACAGGCTACCTGTGTCGCAGCAATACTGTTCTCATCTGTAAAGAGTAAGTGGTTTATCTCGACAGTACTCACATTCCTAGTAGCCTATTGCCACTTAGTGCTTTTCTTGATGAGAATTGTTAGTTACATCTCATTATAAGAATGTTAATTTTAATCAATTCTGTGACTTAATAGCAATAAACTTAGTGATGTTGTTTCTTGAACTAAATTACTGCACACTGTTACATGATAACTTTGGTCTTCTGACGACAGGCAAAAGAAAAGTAATTTCTGATTTTAATATTTTGCGATATTACATCTGTTAAATCATCTGTAAATAAATAAAGTTTTTTTTTTTTTAATAATTCTTTTAAAACATTGGAGGAAGGAATAAATGAGTTAAATCCATGTCTAACTTCATTCCATTTGGGTCAGAAATTTTCCACTAATTGAATTTTTTGGTACGTAGAACAAAGGTATTTTTCAGAGTATCTACTCTGTAACAGAACAAATAATAGGCCAACACAGAAATACTGGTATTTTAGGCTTATTATCAGAAATTGCTATTTTACCTATTCAATTGAATTTTTTTTTTCTTCATCTCTGAACAACAAGGCCCAGTGGCTTGAAGTATGAGAAAGCTAAAGAGTGGAGAATACCATGTGTAAATGCTCAGTGGCTCTGTGACATCCTGCTAGGAAATTTTGAAGCTTTACGGCAGATACAGCACAGTCGGTATACAGTATTCAGTCTCCAAGATCCACTTTCTCCTAGTCAACATCTAGTTCTAAACCTTCTGGGTAAGAGTTTCGCTCTTGAAATAAATATTCTGCAGCATTTATGTATGCACCTGTTTAATCAATAGAAGCATGTTATAATTAGTTACAAATAACTTTGCAATGGTTTCATTTTTGTTTCTTTCTTTGTTTCCTAGATGCTTGGAGAGTCCCATTAAAGGTATCACCAGAACTTCTAATGGTATGTTGAACTGTTGTATGTATTCAGCTGTTCTTATAAGATTACTCTTCAGTGTTTTTAATGTGCGAGCACATGTGTATATGGTGTGAGCAGCTTGCTAGAGGGACTTGCGCAAAATCATACTGAACTTCCTGGCTGTACTTCCTGCTACTCTGTGAATGTTCTCTCTATTTTATTTTGAGAAATCTTTTGCAGAACTACGGAACTGCTCTGTGATATATAAAATCAAGTTACTTTTGAGGCATCCTGGCCTAGCGCTTCACTCTTCAATTTTTACATCAGACCTTTAGAAAGGACATAGTATTTTTTGAGTCACTACCTAACACTGTCTGAAAATCAGGCCACTAAGGGTTTTTAAGTCAGAACACCTAAAATGAGTTAAGAATTTTATTGGAATATTCACTAAATTTTAAATAGGATAGATAATGAAAGTTAAGGGTGGAACTAAATATATATAAATATATATTTATATATATAAATATATAATATGCAAAATATATATTTTTATCTTTAAATATGGTATCTTTTATATCATCTCTTAGAAATACTACAAGAACTAAAATCATGGGCATATATACCATATATTTTATAGTCTAAAAATACATTATGCTTTAAAAAGTGTGCTTGGTAACCCTGGAAGTAACAACAGCGTAAATGAACAATAAAGAATGTGCCCTAAAAAGATATAAAACATTGAATTCTTGACATGTAGTGTATTCTATGAAACATGCAAAACTTCAGACAGGTGTAAGAGCTGAGGTGGAAACTGCAACTTATCTCCTGAACTGTTTCTCTGTTTTGAATATGTAGAAAACTATTTCAGTTTTTTGTATTTTAAATTTGCTTCCACTTCATATTTATACTTGATAACCGTTTTTACAGTGTCTATCTTGATGTAGGTAAATCCCAGTTTGAGCTAGCGAGCTTTCAGTTCATTTGTACAACAGATGACTGTCAGATAATGTTTTATATTGCACAAAAACGTTTTGTCATACCTGTTGTGTTCTGGATCACTTAGTCATTTTGTATATTCTTCAGAAAAAAAGAGCTTAGTACTGTTGTAACTTAATTTGTACTAATATTTTAAATGGTGTCAGGGCACTATCTGTTGTTTTCATACCTTTCAGCTTTAGAAGTAGCCACTACTGTATCCCTGGCCATAAGTTTGTAACATTCTTCTTCTTATAGACTCCTGTGGAATTTTTTTTCTGGGCCCTTAGGAAATTAATTTTTAGGAAATTAGTCTTTTAGAAATGTATATTTATATTTTGCTGAAGAAGGATGCATTCTACTAGTGGCAAAAGACATCCTCAAGGAGATCCAGTATGCACTGTTAATATTTAAAATAACTTTAACTAACTTAGTTTTGGGTTTGTTACCACCACCCTTTGCTTCCACACTGCAGTTGAGTGCATCTTAAAATTGGTCTTTTGCCTTCTATGTGTGACTCAGACCAAGTAGTGATCTATATTTTGTCTTGTGTAGCAAATAGAGAGAACTTAGGGGTCAGAAGCAGTTTCTGTATTTACTGTATGGGGACCCTTCTTGTCCATGTGGAGTGAGAATGTTGTTATTTAGATTGAAAGATTTCTGGAGGTAATCTTGTCCACCTCCCCTCAGGATGCTCATGTGGAAGTGTCAGACATTCTGCCTTTGCAGTAAGCATTTCTGTTTGTCTTGGGATTTAACCTATGGGTTCCTCTTCTGATGACAGGTGTCTTTCAGACACTGTTGATGCCTCTACCTTTTGCATTTTCATAGTTGAAATGTCTATCAAAAAGTGAGAACGTGTGCTTTTCTTACTAGTGATTGTCTGGCATAAAAATGCACATCCTGAGAGTAGGGAACAAACCACTGTGGCCTTTTCCTCCCAAAGGACTGTCCTCACAGCAAGGCTAGAATAATGCTGCCTTTCTTCCTGGTCATGTGCCTCTAGCAATCCTCATTAAATTTCAGGTGTAAATTTGAAGGTTAAAGAGGAGTAGAAGTCACACACTGCTGCAGCTGACAGCTGTGATTTCAAGTTACTCAGGCCAAGGGTAGCCTAAAAGCTACATTTCTCTGTCCCTGAGCAAATGTTGTGGAGACTCACCTAGTTATGGAGAGACAGGAATGTCTGTCCATGTGTACCTGAGCATCCTCTGGAGCTTCGTTTTATGTGGCTAGGGAACTTCAGTGTGTAAAATGCAGGCGTCACTATTTTCTGTTGATTCTTAAGCACCAGGAAGAATATTGTAGTCTTCATGTATTTAACAAATGGGCAGGTTTTTTTCAGTCTCTTTCTCATTTAATTATTTAGATTTTCTTTTGATGAATATCAGCTTTATTTAAAGGAAAAAAATGTCCCACTGTATTTTATTTTGTATAAACTCAAGTGGTTACATGACTTTGTGGAGAAGCTCTGGTTAATGCTCAGCTTTGCTCTTGAGTCAGTTGTGTAAGCAATAGGTGTACCTATTACTTACAGTGTGCATTCAGTTGTATGTGTCTTTCATTTAGTTTTAGCTTTCTTTACTAATTAGTCTCCGAATATCAGTGTATAGTTCTCCTCTTTCAGAGCAGAAGTTGTTTTCCCCGCTCAATTCAAATACAAACATGTAGATGGTCTAATTTCAGGGTGTGAGGTTGCCTTTGAAACCAAAGCAAAATGAATCCAGTCTTCAGCCGTCTTCCAAAAGAGCAAGGTAAGAACAGCGAGCCATTGTTGCCAGTAGTCCTTGATCGATTTTTCCACAGAAGTGTCATCTGGCCACCAGTCTGCTTCCATCCTGTGTTCTGCTAATTGAAATAACCATTAATATTTTTTTGCATGTTGCTGGCTACTCAACTGGTAGTAATAAAACAGCACTGAGTGAAGTAGTAAGAGAATTGGAAGAGAACAGAAGCAGAATATGTTCTGTTCTCAGCACATTAGTTTTTTTTCAGAAGAAGATTGATCCTGCCTAATTCTGATTCATCTGAGTGTTTCCACTGGTAAAAGTTGCAAGGGTGTGCTTGTCTAGTTTTAAAGTAATACAATTTTGGGCCCAGACTTCACATTCTGCTGTATTTCATGTATTTTGTAGGATTGAAGACCTACCATCACCTACTAAAAAACTCACCCCAGAACTGACGCCAATGGTGCTTTTCACAGGATTTGAACCTATGCAAGTTCAACAGTACATTAAGGTAACTTTCATGATTATGTCTTGTGAAATACTTTGAAACATCTGATAACTTTTTTTCTTGATGTTCAGTTGTCTTGATTAAGTAGCATATACTTGATTAGCATGTAACTAGTGGATAAAGCCCCATACTTACAGGGGCTGAAGTTAGAGTGTAGATATATGTGAAGTGAGTTTTATTTGGTAACTGTTCTGCTTTAGTTGACTACTTCACACTTCTACACTACTTGGATTTTCTTCCCATTTAATTGTTTTAAAAAGCAAGAAAGCCCCTTCCACATTTGTTTTGAATCAGCAAGCTTCATGAGCAAATTTAGGTGAGGAAAGTAGTGATGGTTGTACTGGATAAAACCCAAGATTCTTCTAGTTGTAGTTGTAGTTATGTAATGCTAAATGCTTCACAGAAAGCTGATGACAAAACTTAAGGCAGGTGTAAGATAATAACTTCCCATGGAGCTTTTGTTCTGTTCCCTAATAAAGCTGTCTCAAAACTCTTTAAGTAATTTGTAACGTTCTTTTAATGCTATAAAAATCCAATCATGCCTTGAACTTTAATAATTACTAAGTTTTTTTTCCAAAAGAACATTTAATTTATGTATTTTTTCACATCTTGGCTGAGGTTTGAAGCACAGGGTTCTTTTGGTTTTTTACTTTCAGTCTTGCCAGGTAAAATTTATGTCTGGAAATACTGGGTTTTCAATGGCTATAAACTCTGTCAAAATTAATCACCTTTAGTAAAAAAAATTACAGTAATACAGAAATATCCTCTGTTTCATTAGGAGCTTAGTTTTATTTGATGGTATGTTATGATTCTTTTTTTTTCGCCTTGCAATTTTAAAGGACTGTTCCATTCTGATCTGGTTTTTGTACAACTTTTAGAAACTGTATATCCTTGGGGGTGAAGTAGCAGAATCTGCCCAGAAATGTACCCATCTAATTGCAAGTAAAGTGACGCGAACTGTCAAGTTCCTGACAGCAATTTCTGTAGTCAAGCACATAGTAACTCCAGAGTGGTTAGAGGAGTGTTTCAAATGCCAGAAGTTTGTTGGTAAGTTAAACTAGTAACAATTTTTATAGTAAACTTAAGCTTCACTGGCAAGTGTATTTAAATATACTTTGTTACTTTGAGTTCTGACTTCAGTGTTTCTAGTTCTCTAAAATGGTTAGTTTTTGAAAGCAAAGATTGTAGTTCTATAGCAAATCTGACTATCATAGTTCACAGCTTTTGAAGAACTATGTACAAAGTTTTGTAAAAAAATTTTTAGTCAGGTTCTCTTTCAGTGAGCATTTTGTTTCATTTAGTTTTAATTTGATTTAGTACAGGGTTTTTTTCACTTAAATGAAGTAGAAACATCCTTTATAAGTTTGCTTTAGAGCGATTAAGTAGTTGGGTGTTGTTAAGCATTGTGTTTCTTCCTTGTGTAGCTGTTTGTGGATTTTACCTGTGATTGCATTAGTTTTAAGACTTCTTAAAAGCCAATGATTTGTTTTATGATTGTTTTATGCTTTTTATTTGTTTTCTTGCAAAAAGTTATATATATATGACATGCTGCCTAATGATCATCATAAAGACTTAAATCTATGGATGATTAACCAATAAACCAGCAAACACTTTTATAAATTACAAGAAGGCAACTTACTTGGTTCAGCATTAGAGAACTGAGAAATCAATCCATTTGGAAGCTATTAGAAGATAAAGAAAGTCTAGAGATTTACAAGGGCGACTGTTTTGGTGTATTATTTGAAGTACTGTACTTGCTGACTATTGAAGTTTAGTCAATTTTTAACTAATGGTCTGCCTTCACTTCTGTACCTAGTACAATGGAATACATGGCAGTTGTTTATGAAAAATGTCCTGCTGGTTTTCTTTGTCTTAAGGTATTAACACATCTCTTGCAGGTTGTCAGAATTGCCCTTGGGAAGACCAAATTGTTCTCCATATAATTTTTTTTTTTGTTCTTTAAACTTAGATGCTTTGAATTAAATCTGATTTAGAAATACATTTGACTCAGCTTTTTGTGGAAAGGTAAAGTTAAGACTGAAACTCCATCCCTAATAAAAAGTGAAAAATCAGCTGAATATCAGGACAAGGGAAACATAAAGTTTTCTCTGTTACTGCTGTGTAAAGAGTTTAAGGCACTTTCTTAGCTCCCATAGGTTGTCACAATGATTTGAACTTAGATGAAATTGTTTTGCTCCTATGCTTGTAGAGAGTCAACCAATAAAATTTAGCAAGTTACTCCAGTAAGTTAGAAAAAGAACAGTGGTTATTGTTAGGTTTACAGGTGTAAAAGGCACACACAGGTTTTTTTCTCCCAAGTAATTGTGGGTCACAATTGTAAGAACCCTAATAAAATGGGATATTATAATCATGTTAAAATCAGTAGGTGTTTACCATTTGGAGTCACACTGCCACCAGCTTTTTCTGATCAGATTATGTCCTGGGTTACACTGATGTTTTTGTTTTCTGTGTGTTGCATCATCAGTCTTTCTTTTTCAGGTGAGCAGAACTTTGTGCTCAGAGACGCTGAAGCTGAGGTGCTTTTCTGCTTTAGTTTAGAGGAGTCTCTAAAGAGAGCACAAGTAGCTCCACTGTTCAAGGTATGCAGTTTAAAATGAGATTTAAGTAGTTGGAGCTTTTCAACGTAATTTTTTCAGCATTGGGGCTGCAGGTTTTGTAGCTGAGGGCAGTAAAACGGACTATCATATAACATAAAGCATTGGCTATAAATTTCATTTTTGACTTTAAACCTGTTTCCTGCCTAAGCATTGTTGGGGTAGATCTAAGCCTCAAGTGACTGAATCCTGTAAAAAACCAAGCTCAGCATATGCTCAGTATATATTATTTGTTCCCTTACAAAATTGAGAGCATTGCTCTGTTACTTATAAAAAGCCACTTACGGAAGGGACATATGTGGGGATTTTTGTTTCTTTTTTATTTTACACTAGCCTGGTAGTCAGACCACTTGCCCATAAAAATGGGAATCTTAGAGTGATTTGCACTTCAGCCTGAGGGAGGTCTAGTCTGATTCGCCTTGAAGACTTCACTTTCCACCAGGCTATTTGCTAGGATGCTGCAAGATGGCTTTCATGTCTCAATTGCACTACAGTGCAGAGAGGTGTCTGAAGATCCATGTTGCTAGAGATTCTTCAGCCTAACTGAATTTGAGATTATGGAGGCAAATCACCTAGAAAGGGGCATTTAAGTCTAAATACTACATTTCACTCATTTTTGCAGTTCACATAGCTAAGGATTTTTTTTTATTCCCAGCTGGTAAACATAGATAATCTACTTTGTGATGTGATCACCTGTATCAATCGAGTGGTAGCATAATTTTTGTCAGGAAGTAATAAATTGGCTATTAATTAACAGCTGGAAGTTCTTGAAACGTCACTTACTTTACAGGCGTTGAAAGAGGCACATCTAAACTGTTCAGATTGTGGGGTTTCCCCTCCAGGAAGAATGTCAGTGGTAGTAAAGGACAGCTCATCAGCTGATGAATTTGTTGCCACAAGCTGTGATGCCTAACATCAGCTTACAAAGTCAGCTCCATGATTGTGTAAGAGAAAAGTCACATGATAATAAAACAATGTGTTGCAGATATCAGTTAACAAGATTTTTTTTCTTATTCTTTCTTTTTTAGGGAAAATATTTTTATATTACACCTGGAATTTGTCCCAGCCTTTCCACCATGAAAGCTATTGTGGAATGTGCAGGAGGAAAAGTGTTATCTAAACAACCTTCTTTTCGAAAACTCATGGAGCATAAGCAGAATAAAGTGTGTATAGTGTTGCTTTCTGAAATTTACTGTTAATATTTTACTGTGTTATTCTGAGCTTACAATTAGTTTCTTTTCTTTAGAGTTTGCCGGAGATAATCTTGATTTCCTGTGAAAATGACCTTCATTTATGTCGAGAATATTTTGCAAGAGCCATAGGTATGTATAAGCTCATCGGTATGTGTAAGAATTTGATATGTATAATATCAAATTCAATGTAATTTGGACAGTATTGCTGTTACTTTGTTTTTATTATTACAGATGTCCACAATGCAGAGTTTGTCCTGACTGGAGTACTTACTCAAACACTGGATTATGAATCATATCCTTTTTCTGTAAAGTCTGTCTGTTGCTTAGGGAAGTGTGGTAATTAAGATTTTCTTAATTAGGAACTAATGATTTATAAATTTTTAGGATGTGTAATGATTCCTTGATAGGAGGGTAGATTAACACACAGAAACCTAGCTTAAATTCAAAGTGGAATTACTTTTTGATAGGAAATACTTCACTGGAGGTGGGAGTCAGGTTTGTCAGAAAGTAATAGTAGTAGAATTTTAAGCAACAGGAAAAAAACTTGGCATTAAGGAACGTATTTGTCACAAGTTCCATGCAGATGAGGAAAACAGTTTTTTAGTGAAGATTATAAACCCTGTTTGATAAATATAGCGGAGAGACCAGTGTCTTTATGCATGCTTCTAACATGTCTATTCTGTGTCTTTATGCATGCTCTTCTTTCATATGAGTTATATTTTGCAGTCATTTCTTAAAGTTGTTCTTTCTTAACAAACCTACATATAAATTTACTTGATGGATAGTGAAATGCCTTACTGCTTTGGAATGCTTGGAGCATTAGACCTAGCTGTTCAGCCACTGTACAAAGCAACTAAAACTTCCTGTGGATGCTGTTTTCCAGCTGTTTTCCTAGGGATGATGAGCAGTTTAAAGCAGGAAAGCAAAAATAAACTGCATCTTTTTTAGGATGTGTAATTTTATTATACTGAAACATAATTTACTATGTTTTGTATTATACTACCATTTTAAGAGAGCCCACTTTAGGTATCATTTGCCCGTTTTTAAACATTTTAACGTAGATGATGGTACTTCAGCCAGGAGTGTAATTTGGATGTACAAAAAAAAGGGCTTGCTATCTATTAAATTATGGTTGTTGAAGATGAAAATGTTTTGTACTTTATTTTTATTTCTTATACTCTATTTTCTTTTATATTGATATTTTGCCCACATTTTAAATAAATGTACTTTTAAATGTTTTACTCTCTATTTTAGTGGTGGTTCATTTTTTTGAATACTGTGCAACAATGGCACTCTGGTAAGAGTAAATTACTCAAATCTTTTTCCAAGCAATGTAAAATTATTTTAAGCTTATTTTACCAGGTATGTTTTAATATATGAAATCCCAGTGCTTTTAAGGGGAATCATTATAAATGTATACATATGTTTTTACTGAAACAAAGAAATAGCTTGAAGGAACTATAACCCTGCATATTATGCTGTTGTGATAACTTTTGTTTGTATAGTGAGTTTTCCTAAATAAATACTAAAAACCAGTCTCCCGAATCCATATTCAGTTGTATTTCCTAATACACATACAGTTCTTATAATCTGACTTTACCATTTTTATCAGTTCAGGTTCCAGCAGGTGAAAAAGTTATTCTGAAAGTATTTATTCTATCAACAAGCTGTTGAACTCTTGTGGAATGCAGGTATTCACTTGTCTGTATGGCATCAAGCATATTATATCAGCTTGTGAACCATTCACTGATCAATTAAAAATGCAAGATAAAAAATACTTTAAACAAGAATTTATTTTTTTCTAGGCATTTTGTATTTTATGCAGAACTTTTTGCAGGAAAGCTTTTACAAATACAGTATCATTAAACTGAGGTAAGCTTTTATTTTTAGCTTATGCAAAGTTTTCTACCAAGAGATTAATAATTTTGAATGTCTATTTTGTGCTATGGGTTAAAATATAAATCCACCTGATATTTGACCACTATTTCTGTTGCCTTTCTTCCCATGCCTCAGTTCAGTGAAGTGCTTAAACGAATGACAAACTCGAGCTGTGAGAACACAGTGGGAGTAAATTTTAAGATGAATGAAGTCCCATGGAGGTCAGTTCTGTGACTGTTGCCTGTTACTGCTGCCTCTGGGTTCTTCAGCTGTCCCAAGTTACTCCTGTATTTGGCATTTCTGCTGTAAGCAATAAGGGGCTACATGATGCTAAACAGAATGGTGAAATATCTGTCAGTGTTACTGATGGCAAGGTGAAAAAATGTAGTAAATGAGAAAGTTATGCTTTGGGTCAAGATAGTTTTAAGTGAATTGGAGGTTAAAAAGGTATGGTACAGGGTGGGAGAAAATGCTGATTTTCCCCAAATGCCATTTACTTGTAATGAGTTATGTGCTTTTTCTTAGTGTGATGTTCAGCTCTCCATAAGAACAGCTTCCTCTTCATTATGAGATAGATTAAGAAAAAGTCTAACATGGAGACCTGATATTGGAGGTCAATGACATGATTTAATGCTTTTAAAATTAGTGAACTAAAAAAAATGAGCAATTGCAGTGGGAGTAAATTGTGGTCTGATGAGTTGTTAAGCAAATTACTTAAATTGTTCAGAAGTATAGACCTGGCAAGCCTGGTCTCCCTTTACTGTCAGTGGAGGGAGAGAATATCTCTAAAACCTGACTTAGTTAAAGACTCCTGCAGAGAGTGGATCTCTCAGCAATTTAGCAAACTAGTTTAGTTATCTATATCTTCACTTGGAGTATTGTGTGCAGTTCCGATGTCCTCAACATAAAAAGGACATGGAACTGTTGGAACAAGTCCAGAGGAGGGCCACAAGGATGATCAGGGGACTGAAGCACCTCCCATATGAAGATAGGCTGAGAAAGTTGGGGCTCTTCAGCCTGGAGAAGAGAAGGCTGTGTGGAGACCTCATAGCAGCCTTCCAGTATCTGAAGGGGTCCTATAGGGATGCTGGGGAGGGACTCTTCATGAGGAACTGTGGTGATAGGACAAGGGGTAATGGGTTCAAACTTAAACAGGGGAAGCTTAGATTGGATGAGAGGAAGAAATTCTTTACTGTAAGGGTGGTGAGGCACTGGAATGGGTTTCCCAGGGAAGTTGTGAATGCTCCATTGCTGGCAGCGTTCAAGGCCAGGCTGGACAGAGCCTTGGGTGACATGGTTTAGTGTGAGGTGTCCCTGCCCCTGGCAGGGGGGTTGGAACGAGATGATCTTAAGGTCCTTTCCAACCCTAATTATTCTATGATTCTAGTACACAGAAAATAAGTAAGATGAGTCCACCCTAAAGAACTTCGGTAAAGCATTCCATAAATACTATTTGTTTAATGGAGAAAAGTACATGCTCCCCCCCCCTTCAAATACACTTCAGAACATGTAATATTGAAATTACCTAATTGCAAGATGTTTTTGGATGCCTTTTCCTTTAAAACAAATACCAGCTGTTGTAACTTTTGGACTTCTGAAATGTAATACGCAAAACTTCTTAACTTGAATAAATTATTTCTACTTGTCATGCATTCATCACATCTTCTGTATGCCTTACAAATGGTGAATTGCCGTATCACATATAAATGCTGGTTTCCGAAAGAGATTCATGCATGTAGTCAGTCAGCAGCACTGTGTAACTGCATGAAATCAAACACAAGGCATGTGAATTCGCAGGGCTAGGTTCTAGATGCTAACAAGACCTGCTGAAACAGCTTTCTGCCAAATGATCTTGGCATTGAGAGTGGAGAGGCAAAGAGGAACTGGGTTTGAATGTCTTAGTGTTTTCTGCCTCAGCAACATAATAGTAAGACTCAATAATGCATTTATGCCTCAGTAAGTGTTCTCAACCTTTTTTAGGATTAACTTCTTCCATGTTTTCCACAATGAAGGAGTGCTGAGGATATATAATACCTTTGCCAGAACTACCAGTTGAGAGATGTGTGAATGCAATAGCATGTGAAAGGTGGATCTCCTTATGAAAACTATCCAAAATGCTGTCAGATACTGTATAGAGAAGCTTGAAGGAAACTGAATGCGATCATGGAACAAATGAACCCTGTGGGAAACATGAGTGGTAATGCATCTGTTTCATCATCAGTGGAGACAGTGTGTTTATTTAGTGAACATACAAGTATGACTGATTTGATTAACCTTTCAATTAGAGTAAAAAACAGAACCTGCCAAGAAATAGTCTTTCAAGAACCACAGGAGCTGTCCAGAGCCAACTGGCTTGCGCAGATGTTACTGTATGTATGATTAGTGATAGAAAAAGGGTTTGATGAAGTGTTCTGATACTAGGTTGCTGTTAGCAACATGCTTTTTCTTTAGCAGAAGATTATAATACTGCAGTGTCAATTTGATCAGGAAAAAATAGGTGCCTTTCATGTTGTTGTTTACTTGTTTGTGGAGGTATTAGGTACATACTATAAGCTTATGTACTTTGAAGATCTGTCCTGATGTAGCATTTACTTCAAGATAAATATAGAACGTGTTTGTAATAGTGAAGATGTTCCACCTAGGGATCTGCTGGATGTCAGGAAAACATAGTCTCTACTCATTACCCTGCAACTTTCTTTGCCATGAGTCATAAAGTAGAATTGTAGAAAGGAATTGTGTGGAGGTATGGCTGGAAGAGACTCCTGGAGTTCAGTCAAGTTTTCAGCATCTTTAAGGATAGATGTACCACAGTCTGTGTGTGCATCTTCTTTCTGTGTTTTGCTACTCTCAAGGTAATAAAGCATCCTCATATCTGATCAGAATGTCCATTGTTCCACAAGTGGCTGTTGGCACCCATTTTGTCCCCATGCAGTTCCAAGCCAACTCTGGCTCTTTCTTTATACTCTCTTAGTAAGCAGTCATGAACAGCAGCAAGAGCTTCTGTTCTAAAGGCTGAGCACACACAGCTCTCAGCCACTCTTGTGCGTTGCACACTTACAACCCATAATCCCCTTGATGGTCTTCTGCTGGCCATTGTCTTACTGTGTGTAGGAGACCAAAACTGTGGAAAAAGAAAAAGGTACTGGCTGCCTTGGCCTTTTCCATGTCTTTCATAGCAAGGTCCCTTGCCATGTTCATCAGCAAATTTTCCTTTCTCTTTTCCTTTCCTTTTTGATGCTGTTGTGTTTATGGAAGCTTTTTGTACTGCCGTCCACATTTCTTGCTAGTATCAACTCAGGCTGAACTACTGAATGAAAAAATCAACTGCCCAGTTCAAGATGTGTGAAACATCTGAGTGGAGCAGATAAACAGTGAAGCAGATGTGTTGAGGAAGGTTGTGCAACTTGAATCTTTATGCAGCTCTATTATTAAAAATTTGTTACATGTTCTCTAAGCACAGTTTAGTTAGTTTGTCCTACCTCAAAGCAAAAAGGTAGACAAGAAGACAGCTCTGTTGATGTTCCATGTATATTATGATTAAATACTGTGATGCCTTACAGGGTGCTACAAAGTTACATAGACTGATTTTTGTTAAGTAAGCATTACACTTTTTATGGATGGAAATTAAGATGGGGATAAATTTGCACTGGGAGTGGTGACGTAGGGAATAAACCCCAGGCTTGCTCAATTTAAAGTTCACATCTTGACGGCTAGTCAAAGCCCATTCACTTTCTCTTTTCTTCTGCCTGTCTTATGCTGCTTGCAAGAACAAAGAAGTACCAAAACAGTGGAGCCAAGGAAGGGCAACAGGAGAAAGAATGCACACGAATGAAACAAGGAGAGGCTGACCCTCAGAGAATGACCTTTTACAAATGACTCCAGGGTTTAAGAGGGGTAAGTTAAGGTAAGGTTTAATAGGGTAAGTTTTACTAGAATTTCTATGTAAGAGCAGTAATAAAAACATTAATAAGTAAGTTGCAGATGTGTTTCACTTTACCTTCAGGGCTGTGAGATCAAGAGAGGCTATCTCCAAAATGATCTTGTTTGCTAAAATTCATTCTGCAGGAAGCCCTGTAGGTGATTCCGTGTTGCTTGCTTTATCTTCAGAATGTCTGCTAGTGTTTAAGAAAAAACGCTTTCTAGGTTTATTTTTCTTAATTGTGTGAGTCTGATTACTGCTGTGGCATGTAAGGAATGTGGACCAGCAGTTCTGACATGAGCAGTACCTACCAATCCCATTTCATTCTGATACTAATGATGTCATTATCATGAGCTTGCTGCCTGTCCAAGTTATTTGGAAGTATGATCTGTGTAACAGTGGTTTAATGTGGAGCAGGTTCTGCGAGCACCAGGCAAGTAGCTTAGGAAAGTGATGCCGTTTTCTTTCAAAAGCAACCCAGTGTGTTTGAAACACAACAGGCTCCTCTCAAGGGAAAGGCATACTTGAGAAGCTTCATCACTGGGATACAGGAGTTTTCCCTGAAGGGAACCAAGCAGTGAGTGCCTGCCTGAGCCCTTGGGGGATGCTCAGAGCTCTGCTAAGGGAATTTTAACCTGCAGAGTACATACACAGACTGAGTGTACTGAGTGATGATTGGAAAATCATTGTCACCCTTACCAATA
Organism: Ara ararauna; assembly: GCA_028858755.1. NCBI lineage: Eukaryota > Metazoa > Chordata > Aves > Psittaciformes > Psittacidae > Ara > Ara ararauna. The sequence continues at coordinate 109,131,201 of CM054377.1, read as the reverse complement.
GAGTACATTTCTCTGATCCTCAAGCAGTGTTTTGTCAAAGGAAGACCAGGCTGTGTCTGTCAAGGACAAAGCGTGGTAGTCAGGGGCACCCTAGATCAGACATAGCTTTGAATCATAGAATCATAGAATAGGGTTGGAAAAGACCTTAAGATCATCTAGTTCCAACCCCCCTGCCAGGGGCAGGGACACCTCACACTAAACCATGCCACCCAAGGCTCTGTCCAACCTGGTCTTGAACGCTGCCAGCAATGGAGCATTCACAACTTCCTTGGGCAACCCATTCCAGTGCCTCACCACCCTTACAGTAAAGAATTTCTTCCGCATATCCAATCTAAACTTCCCCTGTTTAAGTTTGAACCCGTTACCCCTTGTCCTCTCACTACAGTCCCTAATGAAGAGTCCCTCCCCAGCATCCCTATAGGCCCCCTTCACATATTGGAAGGCTGCTATGAGGTGTCCACGCAGCGTTCTCTTCTCCAGGCTGAACAGCCCCAACTTTCTCAGCTTATCTTCATACAGGAGGTGCTCCAGTCCCCTGATCATCCTTGTGGCCCTCCTCTGGACTTGTTCCAACAGTTCCATGTCCTTTTTATGTTGAGGGCACCAGAACTGTACAGAATACTCCAAGTGAGGTCTCACGCGAGCAGAGAAGAGGAGCAGGATCACCTCCCTCGACCTGAATGGGTCTGCTTAGGGCATTTCCTCATAGCAAGCTACACCAAAAAGAAAAAAATACATATTTTAAGCTCAAGAGGCCTAATTTTATTAGCATGTCAACTAAAAGACTTTAAAATGAAGCAGCTACATCTACGAGAAAGGAGATGAAACAGATTTTATCCCTGCTCTCTGTGGCTTCATAGGTCTGATCTTCAGTTTCAGGTCAGGGTGTTGGTGTTGTGGGAAATTGTATGCACAGTCTTTTTTTGTGGGCAGGAGGTTTCTTTTTCTAGACACTGTAAATATCTTACTAAACAATGATCCCTTCTATTTTCATGGCAAAGCTAGTTTGTCTTCCTAAGAGGAACCCTCTGATGAAAAATATGTATTTCAAACCTGCTCAGAATTTTTCATGTTCTGTTAAAGCAATAAAGTATTTTCAAAGGAGAAAAGCAGGGGAGAGAATTTTTCAGGTGGCAGTGGTGGGTTCCAGCCTAGCATGGAGAGAGACAGATTAGAACCACTTGCGCCAGCTTGAAGAAAGATCTGAACAGCAGATGAGGCCAGAGGGGTCAAAAAGTTGGGGAGCGCTGGCTGGGCTGTGTGCTCCAAGGCCATGACAGATGTGTGGTAAACCAGCTTTCATTCTGTCTGCAGTGAAGTTTTGCTCTCTCACTTGGGTAAAGTGCATCCATAGAGCCCTTCTGTGGTAACTCACTGGAGTGTCCACACCTATATCTTGCTGTAAGTACAGAGATACTACATACACATGAGTGCATTTTTGTGCTCTTAAGCCCAGCTGGGGGTGAGCCTGTAGGAGAGACCCTGCAGACAGAACTGAAGTGTCCTAGGAGGAAAAGAGAGGAAACAAAACAGGCACACTCTCTTTTAACATCCCTTAGCTGAGAGGCTTTGTGGTTACAGCTCACATCACCTAAGGGAAGAACTCAAGAGGAGCTGTGGTCCAAGGCTCTTTGACAGGATTTCAAACACAGCAAACCCTTCTTTTCTATTTCTAATTCTACCTGGACTGAGTCAGAACAAGACTCCCATCTTCCTGGCAATACCAGCATCTTTCCTTCCCATGCAGTGTGTTAGTCAGTCCAATAATTCTTACCTTCTTGTTTCATGCTGCTTTTTCCCCCAGCTCTTCCTTTTCCCCCTCTGTCCAGAGAAGGCTGCAATGGCCATGTATTTAACTTTCCAGACTCCCTAGCTCTTGTTGGGCTGAAGGCTGCTTTACCTGGCTTCCCAAATGCCACCATCTTTCTCACAGAGCACCCAGTACAGTATATAAATTATTCAGGATATTAAAAATGCTACTGAGGGCAATAAAAGTAATCTATTTCATGTCCTCAGTCTCTAAAACCTGCAAGATGCTGTCTGTAGCATGAGCAGCAGCTCTCATTTCCGCCTGTGCTCTTCAAACTGTCTGTTCCTCACATGGCATGGCTCCAGAGAGGAAATCAAGCAGCTTGCGCACTAGCAAGTTCCCCCAAGTTTCTTCGCATTAAACATCCCAACATATCTATATTTATAGAGACTTTCATGGCTTCATTTCCTCTCTTACCATCCCAAGATGCTTTTTATTGCAAACTGCATTTCTACTTCCTTTCTGTGGAACAGTCAATATAATAAAGTCTAGTTATTAAAAGAAGTATCTCTCTTGATCTTGGAGTCAGAAATTAAGTATAAGAAAATGGAGATTGTAAACTGCTCTGATTTGCTTTGCTTTAAGGTAGCAAAATACCCAAAATGCAAATTTATCAAATGACAGTTCCATCAAATATCCATTCATTTACATTTGTGGTGAAATGCCAATATTAACAAAGCCTTTCAGGCACTGTTACAGCTGTGACAACCCAGAAATACTACAATAAGCTTTACAAGGAGAGCAAATATCTCTTTCTAGCAGATCTGATATAGATGTTCAAAGTGTGCACCTGAAGGAAGGCTTTTGTGATTGAAAACTCCTCTGTTCTATCTGGTGATATCTGATTAAGGGAAAGACATCATCACTCCCAAAACACTCCCCTGCTTCAGTGAGCTGGAAGCCTGGAAGCAGCAGTCATTCCCAAGCAATATGACTGCAAGAGAAGAAAGCCTGTCAATGGCCTGGAGCTGTGGTGCTGGTGCTTTTCTCTGCAGGTCATTTCAAATGATAAATATTTACAGAACCATTATAAAACTTATTTTCACGTGGAGGTGAGACTCAGGGACTTTCTAAGAACCAAGAAAGGTATGAGGGCTACGTGAAATATCAAGCTCGGTAGCTGGGTCTGCAATACCAAGCAAGAGTGCAAACGATGCTTGTGCCTCTGAGCAATGAAGGAGAATGTACCTTAGCTCCACAAATGGTGTGTGCAGGGGATTTTGTGAGGATAGGAGCTTCTGGGAGCTGAGAAATTAGTAATTTATTCCATATAAATTGAAGTATATTGCAAGCAACTGCCAACTTTGATGAAAGTAGTTTGGGACTTTTTGACTAGGTAGCAGAGTGAATCATTAAAGTATCAAATAGTAAAGTAATGGGAAAGAAACAAAGAAAACAAAGCAGAAAGAAAACTTTCCATGCCACTGAAATCAAACTTGCTTAATGTAGGGAAGCTGAAACGGGAATTCACATTTCCAGTTTTGCAGCAGCATCACTTCCTAGCTGCTGAAATGCTGCAGAAGTCTTACAGTTTATCCAAACTCAGAACAAATAAGGCGAGAAACTTTTCAAGTTTCTGCAGCACCTCAGGGGAGTTAAGTCATTTATTCAGGTGATATAACTGGTGTTGGTAATTGTTTAACTTTCAGTTACAGAGACCTCTAGAAATGCATCGCCTACCTTCCACATACAAGATGCAAAGAGCCATGCTAGATTTTACTGAGTGAAGGTAAAAGTTCTGTCTTAAGCATCCTTTGCATTAGTGGGCTAAGAAAAAAGGGAGGCAGAAGTATACGGGGAGGTGTGTCATTCAAAGGACTGTCAGAGAAATGACAGCTTTGATCCACCATCCATCACAGTGTGAGAAATATAAAGGCAGAAACTGAGCTCTTTTTCTAACTGCAAAGAATTTAATTCTGCTGCTTTCCCTATGAAAAACACCCATAGGAAAACACAACTTGGGCTGGGTTATATTTCACAGTGGAAAAGACATGAGTCCTGGGATTCTGTCCTTATCAATCTCAGAAATGACAAAGGAGGTTGAGGGAGCTGTTGCACTCAGTGCTGCTTTGCTTTGCTTCTTCCTGCAGAAGGTCTGGCTTGCTTTGCTGTGATGAGTGTGACTCCCTGGAATTTTAGCAAAGCAATATACCCCTTTGTGTCATTGAAAGGTAATTGAATGTGCTTGCCAAAACTGAATTGCTCTCCCTGGGTTTTGTGCTTTAGCTGCTGAATCCACAAGTAAATTCAGCTCCTGGGGGATGAAAACACATGGTTAACATGAAGCATGGAAGTAGCTGTACTGTCTTCTCTTGCTATTATCACCAAACATAAACCTACCCAGAAAGCACTGAAGCTGGGGTTAACCAAGTACCAGATGGACAGCCCACTGATGAGCCACAGTTGTCTAATCCCACCCTTCTGCACTAACACAACTCACTCTTCCCCATTAGTTTTATCCATTGTGGCAATTTTCTTCCAAAAAAGTGTGTTTTGTGGCTGCAAACACACAGAAACAGACCTCTGGTTTCATTGCTGATTTTCTCTTGCAATTCCATGTATGCTGGTTTGCAGTGAATCCCAATTTTAACATGATGGAAACTCAGTAACTCAGCAGATTATAGAAGAAGGATAATCTCTGCCTCACTTCTTCCACCTATAAAATGCACAGAATATGCAACTTGCTTTAATACAACAGTGAATCTGTGTGACAGTGCTAGTTATTGTCTGCATAGAAGAAAAATAGTTAGTCTTAAGTGTGATCTGTTGCCATCTATTGTTCTTTAACTTCTGATTGAGTGTTTGTCATGCGTCCTCTTCTAGACTGTAGGTCAAGACACGTTCCTGGTGTCTGAAAAGTTCTGTATTGTCGTCAATCACGCACCATTTGGCCTCTTTGAGTGATAAATTACAAGTTAACACATGTGTGGCGGAAGCTTGTATCATAATTATTACTTGCAGCTCCTCACCATACTGTTCATTCCACATAAGCAGGTACTGCCCAGCTCTTTTAAAAACAGATGGCAATAGACAGGTGACACAGAGTGTCACTGAGTTCGTGTTACAGGCACACCAGCATGCTGCTTTCTCAGCAAAACTGACTGCAGTTTCAGGGTCCTGTGATTTCTAACTTGTGCTCTGTGGTCATGGCAAGGGCAAGGATGCTCCCTTCTGGAAGGAGGAAGGGGGTGCGGCGCGTCTGTCTGCCATCTGCGTCCCACCTCCATTCTCTGATTTGGTGCTCCTCATGCAGAAGCATGGCCAAACACCCAGCATTAGAGGAAGCAATGAACACAAAGGTTTTTCTTTAGGACAGCATGGAAAAATTGCTTGGAAGGACCGGACTGTGCAATTGAGTCTTGCTTGGCGCAGCTGCAATGAGCCTGCCAATGCTGATTTATTTTGTTTGTTCATCTTCTTGGGCTCTGCAGCCTGGCAGAACACTGTGTTCCTGATGTTCGCCTGCTGCTTCACATTTAGAGTAAATCAAAAGCTGGTGAGAAGCAAGTCATTACAGACAACTTTATTAATGGAGATTTAGTGTTTATATATCCACCGTCAAAACAACTTTAAGTGTGTGATGTTTTCTGGACACAAGTGTTCCTCCTGTATGAATGTATTTATTTGCATCTAATGAGAATAAAACATTTATCTAATGCTGTATACTTAACTCTAATGGGCTGTTGAGACATGTGTATGCTGAGTCTCCCAAATACACCTCTCATGTCTGAGTCACCCACCACATAGTTCTTGAGCACAAAACCATGAACTTAGTGATGGACAAAGTCATTCTAAAGTTCCTCTAGACACTCCTGTCCTCTCTTGATCTGCAGCACCATGCAGAAGAGGCTCTCTGTTCAAGGACCATCTGAAATCATGCGATTCATACGAGTGATGTGAACACCAGCACTCACTATTGCCATGCCAGAGGACTGAGGATCCAGAGACTGATTTGAGGTTTCTGAGATTTAAAACATATATTTGCCACCTAATTTTGAAGAGTTTAAACTTTAAGCGTATTTTCAATCTTTTCTCATCAGCCACAGGGTTAGAAATGTGCTTTTAAATAGGGAATTTGAGAACAGCTCTGCAGGGCGACACTCAATCCATTCATCCCCCAGCCTGTATTGATAGTACCTCAATCCAGGAGCAGGGCCTTGCACTTGGTGACTCCAAGAGCTGGACCTGTAGTTGACAGTAAAAGTGCCACACAATGAATAGTAATGCCAACTCTTGCAGTTTTAGTATCTACTCAGTGTGCCAGGCCAAAAGGAAAGATTTGAAGAACTGCCCCTCTGTGCTGAGCTGTCACTGCTGGGTGGTGAGCTCTTCATAACACAGAGAAAACATGACTCATGATCATAATCAAGTTCTTCAAAAACCATGTTGTGTCCTGGGTATGAAATGCCTAATCAAGTCATGTTTACTGCTCAGTGCTAGGCTGCTAATTCACTTTGATTTAGAATTTAAAAGGATAATTGTAGATGTGTGCGTCTGCGCAGGTTGCTGTAAAAAGGCTTTCCTCTCCCTTTAATAAGCAGCCCATTAATATGGACTGCGTTAATTTGACTTTTCTTTTTCAATACAGTTGATTTTAGTCCCTCTGATAGAGGAGGAGATTGATACCGGGAACACCGCATGCTCACATCGGAGGCACAATGTGAGAGATGGAGCTGCTCCTCAGCTCCTCTCACAAGATTGGTCGGATCCCCTTGGCCTAGGAAAACCCTCCTGAGAAAAGCAGGGACAGACACTCATGCTGTACAGCTCTGATCTTAATATTCTTAGCAGCAGTTTAGCAAAGCCACTTAAACATATTTAGCCCTGTTTTAACATTAATAAAAGTGGAATAAGCTGAAAGATGCAGGTAAACTTAGTATCAAGCATAACACAGAAAATATTCCTGTTTACCACAACCCTTTTCTTTGGCATTGATTTATACTGTCATACAATCCCAGGCGTGAATCCCTGCTTCCGTCTGCTTGAGCCCTGATGCTGTTTGTTGTTGACCCTTCACAGCCTCTCACACAACAAAAAGCTGCCCAATGCCTGGAGAACAGCTCATCTGCTGTGTTTTACTGTTTGTTTTACTTGAGGATGACTCCATAGATGACCTTGCCTGGACCTGCATCCAGCCAAGGCACTAGCACCTACCTGGTAGATACCTGTGGTTTCTGAGTCCATTTAATCAGATCAGTTTTTAAAGGTGAGGAAGTCAAGATAATATGAGATCGTGTGTCTGCTGTGGGGAGACTTCACTCAAGGCTGGTTGGCCTGACCATTTAGTATCCATGTTTGCAAGAAAACATAACTATAGACATGAAAGTGCAACAAAGACGATAACTCGATGGCTGCTCTTAGCAGATCCTTATTCACCACTCATAAATCAACACCAAAGGTTGTGTCAGATGGTCTCATGCAGCAGTGCTAGGGTAGGATTGCACCAGCCATGCGTTGTTGCAGTAACTCAGAGTGGAGCTCAGCTGATGCTGCTTCTGTGTGCATTTAGAGCAACGGGGTTATTGTAAAAGACAACACTGTAACCTTTGTCTGTCCTCTCCTTCCCCTGCCAGTGTGGATCCTCAGTTGTCCACACAGGCAGCAGCACTGCTGCCATCTTCTTGCATGGGCTTAATTACATGCAGAAGCATGCATTTACATTCAGAGATGTTCTTCCTTCTGATCTTGCTTGCAAAGAGATGAGAAGCAGTTTTTCTCATCTTCAGGGATGGAAGCTTCCTCTAGAGATAGCTCGTGCCTCTTTTTTTTCCACTCATGGAAACAGTGGTGATTAACTTCCCTGAAGTGGCTTAAAATGACTACCTGTTCTGAAATACTGTGTTTTAAAAATGATCCACCAAGTAGAAACACACAAAAAACCCCAAGTCTTAGGATGTTCCAGAGAAATCTCATCATCCCAGCATGGTATCTCAGAGCTTAGTGATCATGGGCATAAACCAGGATGGTGAGATCCAGCTCCTCTGCAGGAACAGCAGAAGGAGGCTCCTTCAAGCTGTTTGCTGTTACACCAGGCTCCTTCTGATCTTTGCTTCAGATCTCTCTTCTGTGTGTTTAGGAGTTTTAGATATGGATTTAGCAATCTGAATTGTGGGGTGAAAGACTTTTAGAGGTCAGACTGTGACGCAGCTGCTCCATTCTTAGCTATTGCCTCTCTCTGTAAATGACATTTTATCTAAGCTGGTCTTGTAGTTTCATTTGATACAAAAATGGTGTTGCCTGAGGAGATGGATGCCTTGTGCCTGGTGGTTGGGCTGCCCTTGTTCCCGGAGCTGCAGAGAGCAGCCTGGACACCAGGAGGAAACCTGGGTCCTCCACATGGGCATCCTGCAGTTGCCAACCCTGGGGACATCTGCTGTGGAGCAGGCAAGGACACAGTGAGCGGTGTCCAAGTTAGGTTCAGCAGGTGGGAAGGCAGCTGTAGGTGGCTGGGTAGATTTTGGGGTGTGAAGTTTTTCTTTTATCTGCTTTTCTGTTCAGCTGGGAACATCGAAAAACACCAAAATCACTATTTACAGCATCTCTCCTCTTCAGAAGATGTCTCTGAGCTCAGCCCCTATTAGGCAGATGTATTTTTTGACACCAGTGAAGTATGTGCAGATACAACTGAGTCCTCTGAGCCTGGAAAAGAAACACTGGAAAACTCATCTCTCCATTTACAGGGAACACACATACAAAGGGACAAAGCACAGTGGCTTTGCCCTGAAGCATTCACCTGCTACACCAGGTCCATCATGCAGGCAGAGCTGATGCTGCCAGGAAGAGCTCACCTTTCCATGCATTACCCCTTGCCACAGCCTGATGCCAGTCCACAGGTAAGACCATGTGTGGTCAGCAAGCAACGTCCCAAGTCATGAAGCAGCAGAACTTGTTCACCATCAATATGGATTAAGTCAGGAGCTGAGAGACATTTCTGCAACATGTTCAATCCCTGAATTACAGCAATATTTCCCCCTTGAAACCCTCTTTCTCATGTTCACCAGCAAAGCAATATTTTGTAAGCACTTACAAGAGAGAGCTGTTTTCCTCTGCGCGTATGTTTTGCACAGGAGGTACAGCATGTGAAGCACATTTCCCTTATGAGAAGAGGACGTTTCACATACATTACTTCAGAGACCTATTGCTGCACCTCTGGGAATCTGGAATACTACATCTGATAATACACCTTAATTAAAATAAGTAGTGTTCCTAATTATGCCTTGTCACACAGTTTGTACCCTACAATTTGCTAGTGCAATTCAGCTATGACAAAAACAATAAAACCATAGTCATATGTAATTACACCCATACAAATGTACGGCTGCAGTGCTTAAGAGGTTGCTCTTAGTCTTTTATGAAGATACTGTAAGTCACAATATGGTTTCCTGAAACTATGTTTTCCTAACTTTGAAAAGTTCTGCTTCAAGAAACAGTTTTGTAACTGTAAGGATGCTGAGACCCGCAAGGACAGAGTCTCCTAACAAAACATAACCATGAAATGAAAATGGGAGAGGGGAGAAGCAAGTGAGTATAAAGGGAGTTGTGATTTATAGCCTGTGTCATAAATAAGGCTTACTCTGACAGCAACATCAGCTTTCACAAGAATGAGCATCTTTGAAGTGACAATGAAGGAATCTTTCCAGGGACACTGGAAATGGATGGCACTTGTATCTTCAGAAGTTTGTGTGCTCATCCTGTTCACGTGCATCACTGCAGAGCATCACTCCGCATCTGGAGTCCCGAAGTGAGCCCCCTACGTGTGCCCCTGGGGCACAGCAACATCTGAATCACTGCAATTGTTCACTTTTATTTGCTTTTTAGAGACAGATTTGGTTCCTTAAAACTTCTGGCTATCTGAATCTAGGCCCATCTGCCTTCTTTCTATGCAACTTAATTGAAAAGCTCATTGTATTCACTCAAACTTGTGGAATGATGGGGGAAATTAGAGACCATCCTTCTCCCCGCTTCCAATCCTCAAAGTTGTGTTACAATATTTAGCAAATTTTAGGGTAAAATTCAGCTGCTACTTCTAGGTTGGAATGTGGTAAACGTGCACAGGATCTACACTACAATAGTTCCCCAGGCAACCCGGTGACCTTGGCATATGCTAAGAGAAATTTAATGGAGAGTGGAGTGGAGTGGAATGAAGACACCACTGCCAGCCTCTGTTATACTCCCTGCAGGAGCAAGACTGTGAAGATACCATGTACTGATAACCCACCAAGCACCTGACCAACAAGGATTGTGAAGTGAATTTCACTTCAAAATACGTACAACTAGAGCCAGTCATGCTCCGCAGGTGCTTAGTTAAAGCTCCACAGGCATATAGTTAAGCTTCATAATCACATATAGTTAAAATTCCATAAGTATTCAGTTAAGAAATTTAATCTTGCATTACTATGAAAGAACCTAAACAGATGTAAGAGCCTCTTGTATCACCCTCAGCAATGAACCAGATCTCTAAACCGCTGTGAGTGGCTGGTGCCAGAAATAACGACTGGGTTTAGAAAAAGGGGTAAAACCCCAATTCCATCTGTTGGCGGGCCGCTGGACCTGCTGCTGGTGGCGGGGACAGCTTCCACCGGGCTGGGAAGCGCGCCGGAGCCGGGACCTCTGCCGGAGCCGCTCAGTGCGGGCTCTGCCGCCACCTGCCGCCCGCAGCGCGCAAGTACAGCTCAGGGCACGGTGCTCCGTGTGAAAGCGGTACCGTTATCACTCCCTCCCGACGGATGCTGCCGCAGCTGCCGGAGGTTCATTTCCAAGGGAGAACTGAGGGGTGGCAACCTGTGTGCGGGACTGCCCACCTCTGCCCATCTACCCTGAAAGAAAGGGCGCCTCGTCCTAGCTTTGCTCACCTCACCCAAAGGAACTTGGACAGAGTGAAGTGTTTCTCCATCAGGAAGCACCAAAGTCCAGGCCACTTTTAAGGGTGCAAATAAGAGTCCTGATGGTACCTCCACCAACTGGTGCTGGTTTTAGTTACAATTTTGGTTGAGTGGCATTCAGAGAAGTAGCTGTGTGTTTGGTGAGTTCAGTCCCTGCTGAACTGCTGAGCCTTCAGTGCAGACAGCTGAACTGCCTTCTGAGAGCTGCTGGCACAGCCACTGCCTTTGATGATGCAAGTGTAGAGCTGGAGCCAGTGGACCCAATCCTATCCCTATCACTGCTGCACATCCCCTGCTCAATCCTCAGATGAGACTTCTCACCTGCCTGTCTCTCTGCAGGTTTTCCCCACGGTCACAGAGGGCTCCCAGCACTTCCTGCAGAGGGCTGGTGTGAGACTCACTTCATTAGTGTGCATGCAGCTCCTTGAGGAAAGTGCAATATATTGTAATTACAAAGTGCAGACAGTGTTGACAGGCTGAGTCATTTCTGCTGTCCTCACATAGCTCCTCTCCTGCAGCACTGCAGCATCCTGAGGTTAAAAACCTCTTTCAAAACGCTGACACCAACCTCCATGCCAGGATGCTGGGTACCACATGAGCTGTGATGGTGAATTCGAACCTTTTATGCTAAGCCTGAGCTTTACCTAGCTCTGCTGACCATGAGCTAGCAGCCCTTCCAGCTTTACAGGGCCTCAGATGTTGGGAGAGTGAGTTTACGAACCAAACCAGCAATGTCAGTCCTACACTAACGTGAAATTATGTTCATGACTTTTATTTACTTATGTGACTCTTCCCTTCCTATTTAAAACTAGAGTGGTGATACTTAGCCAGGTAAAGGCTGACCTCATCTCTCTGCTCACTCCACAAGAAAGAAATGGTTTCTAGAGCAGCAGAGCAAATACCACCTGCTTTTGAGGGACTTTCTCATGTGTAACTTCACAGATATACAGTAAATGTCACTGTCTCAGTGAGGACATTCAAGTCTATCACTCCATGCGAGTGCCTGATTTTGCACAGCTTGTAGCTCTTTGGGACCGTTATCTCCTTTAACACTGAGCAGTGGGTTAGGGAGTTGTCAGAGCTGGGGAAGGGAGGACAGACAAGAACATCAGCACATATGCCTGCAAAGAACCATTGTGTAAACCTTGTTCAGCTAAAAATGTGAGTAACCCTGCATCCCGGTATCCTTCTTTTTCTCATGTGATATCTTCCCATTCTTCTTTTTCATCCTTAATGGAATAGGCAAATTTTCTGACTCTGTGGCTGAGCTGCTCCTTAGCCTGTTTGACTGTTGGCTGGGTCGGAGCAGCTATAGGGCAGCCAGTGAGTTGTAAAGAAAAACCTCTGTGCTTAAAGACTTTCTGTCTGATCTAATGATATGCTTCTCAGGCATTTTTAATATAAATCAAGGGAAATCTGAAAATTAAGGATTAAACTTAGTATGGAGGCTCATTCCCAGAATGGGAGGGGAGGAGGAACACTGACTCTCTCACTGGACCATGCTTCTGGAAAGTGGAGAGCTTCCTGCTGTAATCGTTGCCTGAACTCAAGCAGTGAAGCATGGTTTGCAGCTTGCCTGCATCGAGATGGCACACACCTCGAGGTCAGTGGGTTTGTGAAGGCATTCAGGGCTACACCACTGGTAAGATCTTCATTCCCACTCTGCTTTTTCCAGCTCTCATGAGCATCCTCCCCCCCCCGCCCCGTGGATGCTGCAGCAGAAATGAAGGTCGGAGCTTGGCTGCCGGCATCTTTTGGGCACAGCCGAAGGTGAAGTCTGAGGGACGGCTGAGCTGGGGGCCTTCTCGGAGTCGTGCTTCCCAGCTCTGGTTTCGCGGAGTCCAGGCGCTCCCGGAGGTGTCCCTTTGCAGCAGACTTCCACTAGATGGGGCAATGTCTGAGCCGCAGAGAACCCGAGTGAAGGCGTCGTGCGGTTTTAAACCAACTGCAGGGAAACAGCCTCCGAGAGTGAAAGATTTTATCTGTTCCGAAGACTTCTACACAAAGGGGACGTTTCCCAGCCGAGATACGTGAAGAAGCCTCTGTTTCCCTGTGGGGAAATGCAGCTTTCCTCCTACAACCTGGAACAAAGTGACCCCCTGACAGCCCCCACTATGGGAGGAGTAGCCAGTGGCACTGGTGACCCTGTGTCATGAAACAGTGACATCCTCATATGAAGTCCCTGGATCTGCTCGCTATCCTCAGACACCCCTCTCAGGGATTGCCCTTTCTCTACCCCTTCTGGTCCCCCTTCCTGGTGCACCACTCTTGTGACCATCCTCACAGCAACACAGTGCCTCCCTGAGTCTGGCTTGGCTTTTGGCAACTAGATGTTGATGAGAGCCTCTTGCCACCAGCTGGAAGCTTTCTCTTCAGCTTGAGGGTCTGAGTTCACCCAAGTTGCAGCATGAATCTATTTATTTCACCCAGTTGTACCTGGCCCACACAGAGAGCAGGGTTCAGGCAGGAAAGCCTGGACCTCAGGTGTCCAAGTGCTGCTTCTCCTTGATACCATACCAGTTCCGGAGAGGGGGACTGCACCCATATCTCCCTCCTGCATGGTACCTGGTCACATCCAAGGCATTTACCTGGATGTGGGAGATCAGACATACTCCCCAGGCTGCTGCTCAGGGACGAGGCACATTCTCCCTTCCTGGCTTTACTGCCACCAAATGCACACATTGCCAGAGTGCAATGACCACATACAGATCTGGTCTGTATGTCCCCATGCTGTACATCAGGGTGCCAGGCTGGGTCCCTGCTGGGGTCCATCTCCCTCATCGTCCCTTCTGGGGTGGCCAGTGCCACCAGAGCTCTGGAGGAGGGTGCTCTGTGCTGGAGGCAATCTGAGAGAGCCTGTACCCATGTTTCCTAACCGTGCTCTTAGCTGCGTGTTGGCTTGTGCTCTGAAGCCCTGACACATCCATGCACAGAGCATCCTGCCATGCATGCATGTATCTTGAGAACGGCAGTGTCGAGTGCTCATGCAAGGCAGTGTGCATCTCAGAAGCAATCAGTTGCAGAGATGCAGACACAGGGTTGCAGAATCCCAGGCCATCAGGGAGACTTGGGGTGATGGCCTGCATGGTGATGTTTTGATTTGACAGCAACACTTTGCTTCTTAGAAGCGTACTGTGAGAGAAGATAGGGAGGGAGTGACAAATGGGTGACCAAAGATGTAACAAATGGGTTAGAGATGCAGACCGGCAACGAACCTGAGCTGGCTTTACTGCCAGATTTCACTGGGCAACACTCCCCCTGTCTGTTTGAGGCACTGCAATTCTGAGTAACATTGTGTTTTGTAAGGCTAAAGGCTGTATGCGTCTGATGTTGCAGACAACTCTCTCTTCTTTGTAAATGGCAGTGGTCAAAAGATAAATCCATCTGTACAGTAAAGAGGGTGAAAGCTGCAGGTAGCCTTAGCCCACATACTGAATAAGGAATAGGAAGAGCCAAGGCAGCCTCAGGCAACATATTTCAGAGCTGACAAGCTGGAAGACTTGGCTTCCTTCAAACATACCTGGTCTCCCCAGTGAGTAATGATAATAGGATCCAAGCAGGGAATCAGACGTCAAGACAGGCTGAAGGTTACGGCATGCTATTCAGATGAGCCGGGCCCCGGAGAGGCGGCCGCTTGCTAAAGCTGCACAACTTTTGTCAAGTGTGTTTTGAAAACTTTAACTGACCTTGAAGGGCTGGGATTAAAGGAACATTGATCTGTGGGAAATGGAGACCATTCCTCTTGCTCCGCAGTGCTTCAGCTAATCATTGGAGCAGTGCTTTGATTCATGGGCCTTTCAGTTTGACAGCCTTTCATAGAATCATAGAATAGTTAGGGTTGGAAAGGACCTTAAGCCTGCTCCAAAAACCTCTTATGGTTTTTATGGGTGGGAATTGTTTCACCCACCAAAAAAACAGTAGATTCAGGGTAATTATTCAGCAACTATTGGATAACACAGAAGTGGTCATTTTGGCGTTACAGAAGGACTTTTTTAGGTGGTACATATAGACAGACGTACCAACATTCCTGGGAAACCGGGATGACCCTTTCTGTGGTTCATTGTGGGGTCTATTGTAGTGTTTGTTCTGGAGGTAGCCCTTCTGAATCCCTTCCTACACATATCTACCTTTTTGGGGGGAGGTATGTGGTGGGATCAGCATTTCCAGAGTGCCCAAACTTCTCCATTGGGTTGCAGACCCAGCTGAACTTTGCTGAATGGTTTACCTTGAATCCTAAATGTAGACAAAAGCTGTGGTGAGTTGCATCTTAATACAGCTTTACTGTCCTTGTCAACACCACTAAATAATGAATCTCCAGCCACAAAACAGTCCTGCTTGGTTACCCGTGAGCCAGAAGAGATTTGATTTGACTTCTGTGCTCCAGTTCACATGAGAGGGGACTGCCAGATGAGAAAAGCATTTTCCTCTGTTCACAAAAAGAACATGCCTGTTCTGCAGTCACTGAAAACCCATAAACGTGAGCCCCCCCCATGTCATGTGTAGAGAGTGGCCTTTTACCTGAGGGCTACACATGATGGTGCTTGTGTCACATAGGGATCGTTCAGAGCTGATCCTCAGCCTCACGTGCATCAGACCCCTTGGCTATCTTCTGATTCTTTGTGGTGGGCATAGTGCAAAATAAAACTGTCTTGCTCAACCCCTGTGGCATTTTTCTCACTGCTGATGAGAAGGGCTTTGGCTAATGCGAGCACAGTGAAATGCCAGTTGCAGCTCAGTTAATGTATGCTAAGTAAGAAATTTAATTAGCTGGTAGTCAGTCTGCAAGCTAATTTCATTAGTTTGATGTGCACCATTACCTTTCCTTTCATTTATATGAGAATTATAAATTTCACTTGGATGTGTATTTTTTCTTCCTTTTCTATTTACAGATTGTCCTCCCTGCTTCCTTTCGCTGCCATCCCTCCCCTGCTTGCTAATGATACCTTAAAATGAGCCTCGAGTTGTCCTATATCATAGTATAGTTTAGTATAGTTTAGGATAATAGGATAGGATAGGGTAGGATAGGATAGGATAGGATAGGGTAGGATAGGGTAGGATAGGATAGGATAGGATAGGATAGGATAGGATGGAGTGGAATGGAATTGGAATGTGGCAGCCCAGCCTAATTAAAACTTGTCTTCTTCATGTACATTGTAGTTTGCACTTTTCAGGGAGGAGTGGGTGCAGACAATGTCTATGCTCCTTGACGGGGGCTGAAGAAGTCCTGCCTTCCTCTTCTTCCCATTGCTGCTGGCTGAAACTTCCCTGGGCAGAGGATGTTTGTGGTTGTCATGTGGCTGCTCTCTCTGTACAATGACATTTCTCACTAACCATGTTCATAGACCACATCCATCCATCCATCCATCCATCCATCCATCCATCCATCCATCCATCCCATTTCTTCCTCCCTCCTCTCTGCTCCTTATAACTACGCCATCTTCTTACTCAACTCAGCTACTATGAGCCCTTTTTTTATTTAGTCTATCAGGTGCTGCTGCTGAGGCTCATTTCTGTCCTATATGCTGCCTCACCTGAAGTGGAGTAGGCTGACACCTCTCATTCAAAGAGCAAATTGATTGGCGATGGTTTACCTATCTCTAAAACTCAGGGTCTGCTTTTTGGAGGCTTTTTCTAAAGCTATTTGTGTGCTATTAGCTTGAGATTGTATTTGCAGTAATTTCTTTCTGAAGCTTCTCTGTTGTGCTGTCTGTGCTGGCAATTAATTATTGAGGCAGCTTATTTACAAACACTGCTTACTTTTCTTCTAGCACCTCCAGTGAGATGTGAATAGCAGCATTTTTTGTTATTGTCACAGAGAGGTAGATACATCAGTATTAGGCACTTGGGTTTTGGGCCCCAAAGTCCATACTGTTCTCCACTCTTCTTCACTGTTTGCACACAAGTACAGTGGAGATTCTATCAGTAACTGTTATGTGCCTTTTCCACTTCTTTTTCTACCAAGCTTCAAAAGATATCTAGCAGCTGATAACTTCTGAAGTATTCAGTGATCTTCAGCAGATTTTGGGTTGAGCCCTGAAGCCCGTTATGGGCTGCAGCACTGGAGACTGTTTTAAACGTGGTCCTGCTACTGTGTGATGGGTAACTCTTCTTACCCCCAGTACTCCCAGCTTACCTCATGTACTGCAACTGATAGTGCTGGCTTTGAATGTAGAGCAGAGGGCTTTGTCCTTGTCATGCTCTGTTTCCCTGCCTGTAGCATGGAGGCAATGGTAAACCCAAGCCTCCCAGGGAGCCCTTCAAAGCACTGCACTGCCTCCCATGTCTTCTCAGCCGAAGCCAGGCTGCTCACAGAGGTGGATGAGGACCATCTGGGAAAGAACCCCTCACCATATGAAGTCCTTCAAGTCCATCTCTGCTGCAGATACATGCCCGGCTTCTGGGGCTTGCTTTGAAATTTGCTCCAGTGACACGCCCACAGAGAGGAGCCAGTTCCCCTATGGGAAAGGGCTTGCCTTCATTCGTGTGTGCTGAGACATCATTGGGGTTTAATGTCTGTGAAGCGGCGGGGGTTTCAAACCCACACTTGTAACGTTTAAATAAACAAACAATGGAGTTGGTGCTTCTCTGTCTTAATAGATCTGAAATGACCCCACCCAGTGCTTGCTAAAACTGCCACGTTTCCCCAGTGATCTGGGCTGTGGTCCATGCTGCAAGTGAGTGTGCTGGGGTTATCCAGCAGGTACAGCGATCTGCAGAGCCATAGCATGAGGGAGGTGCTGACATGTTAGCCTGATTAGCACCATCCATCAGTGCCTGATTAAGATGAGCAGAAATGTTTTTTCTTCCTCTGCAGCAGAAGAGCTCTCTTCTGCAGAAAGTGCTTCTCTTAATTACCACTCTGTAAACCCTCAGCGAGACAGAGCATCAGCATCGTAGCTTAATTCCTCTCTGCTGTAATAACCTTATCATTTCATGAGTGCATAAGGAAGGATAATTCATGTGGGTTTAGGTACTTTGTTTTTTTTTTTTTTTCACATTTCATTTGTGTCAGAAGTGTCCTTTATTCAATAGTGTAATTACACAAGATGTAGACAACAAGATGACTATTCTTACGGCAATTAGAGACAGAGCCATACTGTAATCTTTGCATGGTGGCGTAGTTCAGGCTGAGATTGCAGATCCAGTGTTCACAGCTGGCTTGTTTCTATTATTAGCTCATCTGAGCTCCCTCGCTCAAAGTCTGGGTAAAACCCTCGCTTGGCTGATGTCAGTAACAAAACTTTCATTTGCTTCAGTAAGGTTGAAATTTCATCCACTTCTTTTTTTTAAATGTCATTACATGTTTAATTAGAATGGATAAAGTTAGTTTCTAAAGTGTTTCCAGCACTGGCTACCTCAACTCCTTAAAGGAGTGTATCAGTGGGCATACAAGAAAGTGTAACCTCATTGCAAACTTGATTATGGCAAGGAATCCCATAGGAAACTTAGACAAGGCTGACACTCACATATAGCAAGAACAGTAAAAAGGCATATAGTGAATAGCAGGGAGTGTCTGATGTTGTATAATGAGATTTGGACAGGATCATGTGAGGCGGAGAAAGATGGACAGATCACTTTGATGCTATGCCCTGAAATGCTGGCAAGCACTCCCCAAAAGTTATCAAGTAACTTTGGAAATAAAGGTGAGTTTTGGCTGCAGTGAATGTGGTAGAGACAAGAAAGGGAAGGCAAAATAGGAATCAAATGCACGGGAGGGAAGGTAAGATATAAAACAACATCAGTCAGGAAGCAGGCATGGAGGGATTGAGGAGCAAGACTCACCCTATGTGTCCCCTTTGCTCTGCTGGCATATACAGAAAGTGGGAAGCAAATATTCATAATGGTTTTCTAGCTGCCTGCTGGGTTAAGAAGGGATTATTTCAGCTGAGCCTGGAGGCTGGTGTGGTAGCAGGGCAGATGAGCACCGTGGCCTCTTGCACCGCGGTCCCATTTGTGGGGATGTGCTGGAATGACACAAAACCCCTTCTCAGACATCAGGGATTCTTCCAGTGCAAAACCCAACACAGCCAGTGAAAACCAAAAAAGCTGTTTTGCACTTTAAAGTTGCCTTCTTCTCCTTTCATCCAGAACAGTGCAAAAGTCTGGAGAAGGCTGGTTTAACAAGTCAAGTGAACAGGGGAGAAGTGAGGTGCGGATGCAGAGGCAGGTGGAGGGGAGGGCAGCCTCAGCAGGCACAAGGGGAGAAGTGGTGCAGGGCAAGAAGATTGGAGGGTGCCCAGTCTTCTGCCCTGGGTGATGGGAGGCTGGAGAGCCCGATGTATGAATCAGAGATAAATGCTGAAAAAACCTCGAGCATTGCCAGAAATGTGAGCCTTCCTGAACTGCTCCTACAGCAGGAAAGGAATGCCTACCTGTGCCAAAGTGGTTTTACCTGATGAGCTTTCATGAGAGGATTCAGTACTGTTTTCCACATCTGTGGCACAAATGCCTGAACAAGGCAGGAAGTGGTCAAGGATCCCCAGAAAGCTGGGAGCAGAGCTCCAAGCCCAGTGACTCAAATTCCAGCCCCAAAACCCAGAACCAACTTTTTGCCCCACATTTCTGAATGTGGTTTTCCAGATAGCAAGTTAGATGAATCTAGCCCCCAAACAGAGAGCTGGGGCAACCTTTGAGCATCTCTCAAAGTTCCAGAGCTGGCTGCGCAGTGTTTTCTGTGTTAAACTTCAGAAGTTCTTTAGCCCTGCAAATGAACCTTCTTTTCTTTGGTGCACCCAAGGCATTGGTTCCTTCATAAGGGAAGGAGGACTTGTTTCTTCTTCTTTCCAAGGGCACCTCTCTGAAGCCTCCACCAGCATATTGCCATATCCAGCTATAGCCACAACCCAAACATGGTGGTCAGAGCTGGGGACAGCCCAGGCTGTACCCCAGGGACACCACTGGCATGAAGCCACAGCTGCAGCAGCAAAGCCTGCATGAGCACAGGAAATGCAGCTGGCACTGAATGGTTGTGCCATAAGGAAATGCAGGGCCTGGGCAGCCAGTATGGCCATTCAAGAGACAACTCACTGAGTGCATCTCCATTCATCTTTTAGTCCAAATCAGAAACATGCTTTGGAAACCATAAACTTGCCTCCTTCCACTTACCACATTGGTCCTCATGAGAGGGGTCTTGGGACACGTGTGAAATGTTCCATTTGCAAATATAACATTAAATCCTTGTGGTGTTGCAAGGACCCAGCTTATGCAGCCAACTACTGTCCCAGCGTGTCAGACTGAGGTTTGTTCCAAGCCAGGGTTCACCTTGAAGCACTTGTGTGGATGAGCAAATTAACAACCTAGAAAAACCAAAGACCACAAATGACTCTGTGATTAGTCCTATCCAATCCTGGTTAGCCATGTGTGAGGCATGAGAGACTCAAAAACTGCAGGCAAACAAAGCACATTTTATCCCCCAGAAGAACAGGCTGTTGCAGCCTGATAGCAAACATGGCTCCCAGGGGAGATGCCCAGAGGCAAGGCTGCGCTCTGAACAGTAGCTCTGGCTTACCACAATATCAAAATGTTAAGGTTGCAAAAAGCCATTGAATGGCCCCAAAGCCCAAATAATGTGTAATTAGTATTCTCTGTAGGTTTTTGATTGATGATTTGGATGAGCAAAATCAACCACCCAGGAAATTCTACCTTAAATTCACAGGGGTAACTATTCATTTTTGTATGCCTTGCCGAAGGCAACTTAACAGCCCAAACAGCTCAGTGTCTCATCTGTCTCCTCCCTCCCTTCTCTTCTCTCCAGCTTCTTGCTCCTGTATCATTGCTATTTGAAAAACTTCCAAAGGAAAAAACCTACAAGAATTTTCCTGTCTTCCCTTCTTCTTTGCCCTCATTTCTAGACATGGTAACTTTTTAACACTCAATTGTTCTCATTGCTTAATTATCTGTATCACAAAATCATGATTCACAGCTGCAAAATGTACTGTAGCTGCTGGATGAACATTGCATTCATTGCTCTCATAGAAACCAAGATGAAGTTATTTTGCTTGGAGAGGAGATCGCCCAAAGTCAGAGCACCAGCTCCTGCTTCAAACTGAGCTGGGTTTTCTGTGGTTTCTGTCCCTATGGAGATGTCCCCAAGGCTTCATGGACCATATCATTGTGATCCACCTCTACGGGCTGGTGAGCAAGTGGTCAGTCCTGGGGAGATGCATGGCAGGTAGGTTTGTTTTACCATGTTTTCCATCTCTCTTTCAAGAAGATTATTACTTATAGGTTAAATAAATTACAGCATGAATACACCAACACTCTGCTGTGTGGATTCTGTGTGTGGAAACCACCCGCAAACCTTGCAGCTGGGAGTGCTCAGCAGATAACCAATGTTCACGCCAGACGGCTGCACTTGGAAAAAGGGCAACAGCCAAATGTACAAAATGTGAGAAGATGTAAAGCCCCTGAGTGACCGAGGATTTGAAATTCCAGGAGGGATTTCCCAGGCAATGACCATGCCTCGAAGCAGGCCAGTGTCCCACGTAAATGGAATGCTGGAGTGCTGACCTGCCTATTCACCAAGGCATGAGCAAGGAGCATTTTGCTTCAACAGCAGCACTTTCTTGTTGTGCGAGCATGTGCTGGATGATCCCTTGCACACACTAAATGTCTTTCCCTTCTTGTGAAGGACCAGGCACATTCACATCCAGGAACATGAGAAGTCTGCTCTTGATGCTGATACTGCTCCTCCCTTTCCATATCAGCCCATGCACTGAGCTCACTTGATACGCACACAACCAAAGCTGGATTAGGAGCTGCACCTCTTCCTGCCACATCCAAAGTGCCGGATTATGAAAATCTGATCCTCAGATGACCTCAAATGTGAGTCAGCTCCAGAAAATTTAATTTTTATTGCCTTTTTAAATTTTATTCATGAGAAAGAAGGAAGAAGGCAGAGCTGGAGGGAGAGCCAGACGGCATAACTGGGGAGCTGCTCCTCTTGGAGACTGCTAACATGCATCAGAGTGGATGTGACAATCCATCTTTCAGCCATGCACTCTGGGGCAGAAAGCATGGCTCACTGCGCTCATCCAGTTTCAAAGAGGATGGGGAGGGCCTGCAGTACTGCTGCTAGAGCCTTTGGGGTCATGTGGGGCTGATCTGGGCTGCTCCCTGGGCGTTGCAATCGTGGAGCACACAGCTCCACGGTATTAGATTCATCAGAGCTGTATCAAGAGGCCCTTTCCAGAGCCACTTTGTTTCCTATGCTGTGCAAGAGACTTCCCCCAGATGTGCACGCCATGTTATAAGAAAATGCCAGCTCCTAAAAGACTTGGGGAACATTTATATCATGAAAAAAAAAAGCAAAACAACAAAACATTAAATGGATTCCCTGCTTTGTAAACGATTTGTTAGCATAGTAAGGGTGAAAAAATCTTTCTGAAATTGGTGTCTGAGCAGCATTTATATCTCAATTATCCCCATGTTGCGTCGCTGTGCATGAGATTATGAGCTAACACGTTTTTCATGTCTTCTTCAGCACAAGTTTAAGAGCAACATTCATCTCTGTTCATGTCAATTCTTTGGTCAACTGAGTGGCAAAGGTGATGCTTGCTGCCCTCATGCTGGAGACTCAACTAACAAGACTGAGTGATTTATTCATTAAGGGCAGGGAAATCAGAAGCGTTATTCAAGAGGCCCTGGTGGGAAATTTGCATGAAAATCTCATGCTGTTCACTTGCAGCAGCCCTTCCTGGCAGCGGGTGCCCTTCCCTGCTGCGCTGTCCTATTGCTTTCTGCAGGAAACAGCTCTGCTCTGCTTCTGCAAACACTTTAATAGAAATACAGCATGCAAATAGCATGAAAAAGGGTTTATTTCCCAAAAGCCACAGGACCAGGAAGCTGTTGTCTATTGAAAAAACAAACACCTGGACTTTGGAGACCTGGGAGGCATCAGGTCTGCCTGACAGGTCTGCCCATGTTGAAACACCAGGAGTTTACTCTGGTCCCAGTAAAGATCAAAATCCCTCACTTGTATAAACTTTGGAGATGCAGGAAAGCAGCTTCCCAGCTCTGGAGCAAAAGAGTGGACCAAGCTGGGCTGGCAGGTCTCTAGTGCCTGGACATGAAAATGAATTTGAGTTTAATGTACAAAGTTTGGCTTCAGATCCTCACAAGGGATTTGCTGAAGGTCTGGTCGTGCTTGAGTTTTATCTGCCTTTGTCCTGCCAGCTTGACTAAAGGTATTACAGCCATTGGTCAGGCTAAATCCCTTTCCTGGGGTACACTAGCACCTATTCCAGATAATGTTCTTTGTTTTGTTTCATGAATGATATCAGGACCTCAGAGCCATCCATATGTCCAGGCTTTATGCAGCTCTGAGCTGAGCTGAAACTATGATGGTTACTGATGTCCTGGACTTCCCTTCCCCCTCCCCCACTCATTTCATTTCTAAAGTCCCTTTCCATATTTCAGACACTGTGCCCCTCCTCAGGGTGCTCCATGCTTTCTCCTGTCCTTTCTTTCATGGGGCAGAGTTCAGCTGTCCCATACCATGCTGCATCTCGTACTAAAGAAAAGCCCCCACAGAGTCCAGTGAGCAAGACCTGTTTTCCTTTTCCTTATGTTTTTCCATCAAGCTTTCCATGTGACTTCTCTGCTGTCTCATATAGTTCAGCTTAGTGTTTTCTCTCTAAGGGAATCTCAACATCATCTCCTTCTGGATGCCTGTTTTCCTGAAGCTTGCAAGTACCAAAGTATCCTGGAAATTCTCCTTTTCCAGTAGCAAATGACCATTGAGTATATACCTTTTTACAGAGGAGCATTGGCAGATGCCATTTGCTCCTTCAAACATCTTGTTTTCCTGTTGCCAGCTCTTTGCAGGAGAATGGCACAGGAGAAATGTTAAATTAAATGTTAAATTAAACTGAGGCTTTGGGTTTTTTTCAGTGGACAAAATGTACTGGCCCATAACATAACAACTAGCAAAAGAGCACGCTGTCACTGTCATTGAATCAGTCCAACCTGGCTTTTAACAGAGCAGATGTAATGTATGTGCCCCAGTGGAGAGGGGACCTGCAGCATGAGCGTGGACAAGGATGATGTGCATAGGACTTGATGCCTGTACATTAGCCAGTGTGCCGTCTGGTAATTGTAACCCCGACCTCAACCCACCAAGCAGCTGACCACAGCCTCTATGCTTGTCTTTGGCACCTAAATGTCTTTGGGAGAGGGAAGGGTCTTCAGGAGGAAAAGCCCAGGATGGCTTCAGATGGTGGTTCCTCACTGGAGATGCGACCTGAACTGCAGGGCTTCATCCTTTAAGCAGGTCTGGCTTGTGTCCTGCGCAGAGGGCAAATTTAGGAGTGCAAGCTTTTGGGATTGTTGATTTAATGATCATTTCAGCAGTCCCTCAGAGTGAGATGCTGGAGCAAAGACCACTCCAAGGGCTGTTGGACATTGCATGTAACCTCTCAGTACTGCCACTGAGCTGCCTGCATCCATCCCTGTGTGGGGCTCAAGGCTTTGGGCTGTTTTTGAGGGCGAGGCAATTTTCCTCTTGTTGTTGTGACTCCCAGTGCTCTCTGTACCAGCTGCCCTGGGGGCCCAGCCGGCAACTGAAACTCCTGAGTAATTGATACCTTCTATAATTGCACCTTCGAAGCAGTTGACTGGCTCCTGCGACAAGCTCCTGAATAATTGAAGCAATATTTGCAGGTTTTGCACTGAAGTACTAACAGCTGTGGTATGTTTTGATATTTATGAAGCCAAATAAATTATGGATTAGTCAGTGCAGTGAGCCCAGCATGATGCTTATTACTGCTGGAGTGCCGGAGCTGATGGTGTGCTATTCATCCTCTTTTACTTCCATTGTGTGGCTGAGTATGACTGGTGTCTATTACTGGACTTAATAGAGCTTGCTCACAGGTTTAAGTTGCAGTCCTCGAGAGCCAACAGTGTGTTTTAATTTGCTCTTCACTCCACAGATTATAGAAAGACATGCTGGGACTATATTTCAGGGTCACAGTGCATTGTATCGACTCACAGATGTGGAAATGATTGTTTCTGTGGTAATGGAGATGGGTGCTAGCAGAAGGAGAAGCAAGTCTTGGCATTAAACTGGAAGTCATACAAAATCCAATTTCCTTTGCATGTCGGTCTGTGGGTGAATATCATATGTTTTCTTTGGGATGCCTCATTCATTGCACAACCTTGTCTTCATGACTGAGCCAGCGCTTGTGAGATTCAGCTCTTCTCTCCATTTTCTGTTATCTGGGCAAATTGTGTTTTGTGGATGGAAATATTTTCATTTTGCTGATAATCCAAACATATTCCAGATTTCCCCCTATCGGCACAAGCTGCCCGCTGGGAAGGGATAAGAAAGGAGGAAATAACTGTTCAGAGCAGCAGATGGCATCCTACCACTCAAAAGCTTCCTTGGTGCTGTAAAAGTATAATAAATACATATTAGCAAGTGGCTGTGCTCTGCTTATAACTGCAGTAAGCACTTTGGTGGAAAACTGAGGGGTTTGTTCATTTCTTTAAAGTAATTTCTTTACGAATCTGGTACTTGCTTTGTATGATTTCACTGTTTCTTTGGGTGAAAAGAGATATTTATAGCTGATCTGCTCACTTAGATCCACTTGGTCCACGCAGCTTATGCAGAGTGTGCCATCCTAAAATGAGCATCTGGAGCTGGCTGGATAAATTATGCTCTAAAGTGCCTATTAGTCTTCTGCAAAAAAAGTTACAAAGAAAGCCTGGGTTGGATGTCTCAGCTGTGGAGATGTTCGATATAAACATCAAATTTCACTCCGTGAAACCAGCTGACACTTGTCCAGAAAAAGGTGGCACTGTAACTTGGAAGCAACTTGATTCAAAAGTTCCCAGAACAGGTAACCCAAAGGCTCTGCAGGCAAAGGAAGCCTTCCCACACAATGAAATGCTTTGGGTAGGGATTTATTCCTTTTCTATACTTGCTTTTCTGAAGGTACTGAGTGAATGAAGGATATTTTGTCTTGAAAATCCTGATGTAGGAAAAGTCAGTGCTTTTCCAACTATTACTTGTTGGGCCATAAGATCTTTACCAAGAAAGCTTAGACTGAGTTTCTGGCTGCAGTTGCCACGTTGCATGATAAATTGTTTACAGCCTGCCACTAGAGCAAATGAGAAAAGTTTCTCCCATCCCAATTTCCTTGTAAAATATATACTTATTAGAGTCATCACAGCAAAACCAGAAGCCTTCTGGATCATGAAGAAATCCTACGCAGTTAATAAGGTTTGAATTTCGAGTTTCCCAGGCTTCTACCTTCAAAAATGCCTCTTCAAGAAGAACTGCAGCGGAGTTGATAAGAATGAAAAGTGTTGATGTAGCACCAGCTCTGGTTTCCACGCAAAGCTGGGACATTGTTTGACCTTCCCTCACAAAACCACCACCACCACCACCAGCTGACAATCACCTTGTTGCCAGCTTTGGTATTGACAGCCCAGGAGTGGTGATTCCGATCATGTTATTGCGCTAGTCTCTCTGGCTTTCAGCACAACTCTTTGCACTGCTGATGTGCTTACTGTTCCCGTTGCCACTGCTGATTTCTTAGTGACCATTTACTTTCATGAACACAAGATGCAGGATAAAATTGCAGGCATGGCTGGTAGCTTTTGAGTGAGAATGTGTCCCTTTCTGTCCCCTCCCAGCACTCAACATCATCATGGGTGCAGTGCTTCTTGCTCCCGGCAGGTCCGAGGGTGCAGGCTGTGATGAGCAGCTCAGAGCCACTGCCTCAGAGGAGCAACCAGGAGCCAGATCTTAGCCATTTTCAACTCACTTTGCTTTCTAGACTCCTGAAGATTTCCCACTGAGGCCTGCAAGCTAGTAGATTTAAGCTTGCTGGTGTTAGGCTTGTTTTTCTCATCTGCTGCTTGTGGACCTATTTTAGTGCGCAAGATGAAAACATCTGGGGTGGAGGATCTCTATGTTTTTCATCACATTTTAATACATGGTAAACTTTAAGGTGCCTTCCAGACTCACATGATGGCTACATCGCTTTGATGAAGAAGTAGCCAAGTACAGGTAAACCGGCATTCTGAATTTCTTCCAGTCTGTGCATCCAAATGTGAATTTACAGGGAGCAAGAGTCAGACAGAAACTGTGGTGCAGGACTGTGTTCCTGAGCCTGCTCATTCTTTTCCTGTGGTGTTGCAGAGCAGAACATGGAGCAAAGGACCTGTCTCATTCAGGTTTTGCTCTGGGCTTGGTTTTCCAGCTGAAGTATTTACCCCACTTTGAGGCGCTCCTAGATGAGGTGATGGAGAGCAGGTACTCAGGAGCTTGTGCAGGCTGGCTACCAATACTCACTCCAAAACACCTGTCAGTTTGAGTTACTGGAAATGCTCAGCAGAAACTACATTCAGGACATCAGCAACAGCTGGTGCAAAGACAGTGTAAGGCCTGGATACCTTTTCCAGCAAGGATGAGAGTATTTATATGAGCTCAAAGAGTTGTTTGTTGCTTTAAAATGACCCAAAAGCTACATTTATAATGAATGAAGGAAAAAAAACCCAAACCAGCCTTGAGGGAACCTTGCTATATACCACAGGAATATAGGAGCGTGATTTCCTTTTGCACTTTCCTGAGGCCTCATTTCACCTACGTTTGCTTTTTACTCTTTTTATCTCTCTCTATCATGGCAATGGACATTTTCATTAAAGTTGTTGTCCCAGTGAGGAGGCAGAATGTAGCTTCATGTGATATGAGGCTTTTAATGAGTGTTTTGAAGTGAAAACAGCATCCTTTTTACAAAATCCATTTCTGAATCTTCCCCTTCACAGCTGCTGGCAACACAACTGTTGTAGCAGAAATTGCTGCTTACAAAGAACATTGATTATTGTGACCAACTAATTGCAGCACTGGGAGGGTGGTCTTGCATTTGGCCATGGGATGGGGAGAAGCTAGTTCCCCCATCCTGGGGTAGATATGGGATAGAAGACCTGTTCCCAGCTGCCTTGCACCAGTGTAAGAGTTGCTGCAGGGGTGGTTTCTCCTCTCTCATGGGTCCCTGTCTCCTGAGGTCTCCCTGCTTTCCTTATGTTCCCTTTTGAGATGACCCGTCAGGGTGAGCCTAGCTGAGGGTACTCAGAAAAAGGATGTCCTTGGCCCTTCATTTCTTGAGCTGCAGTGGAAATGTGAGATGGTGTTTTCAGGTTTTCAATCACAAAACAAGCTGCAGACAGCAGTTGGCTTTTGGGGCTTGTTTTGGAAATGAAAACGTTATTTCTGCTATAAACACCTGAGTCACACACGAGGACGTTTTAATAAAAGACACAGGGTCACACCAATGTCATGAAGTTGAGACGGTTCAAGATGTTAACACTTGACAGGGTTGATGGCAGCTGCTCCCAGAGAGCAGGATCATTTTCCTGCCATGGAGACTAAATGTGTCTTCCTTTCCTCTTGACTCTGGAGTAGAGTTAGAAGGAGGATGACAAAGAGGAGAGAACCCGTGTTTCCACGTACATGGTTCCATGGCAGGGGGATTGGAATTAGATGATCTTAAGGTCCTTTCCAACCCTAACTATTTTATGATTCTATGCTTGCTCAGTGGTGAGCTCCTGGCACGAGCTGCAGAAAATAGGTGATGTCCTGCTCAGGGCTGTATCAATCTGATGGATTCTTCCTACAGCAGAGGCATGAGCCCCCTGGGTTTTAGTGTTCCATCTGTCTGCAGCAGCTGCAGTGGGCAGTGGGAGGGGACTGTGAGACCCTTCACAACCTAAACACTGCAATGGGACAAGCTAGTTGGCTGCAGGCTTTTTTATGCTCATCTTGTCCTTTGTTAAAACCTGAATATTGCAATGTAGTCTCCTATCCTTCTTAATTCCCCCCCCCCCCCTTTCATTCTGTGAGCTGCCTGGTTCTGCACCCACCACAGGTTTGGAAAGGCTGAGGTTGCAAGGTGGATGCAGGTCTGGCTGGATGGTGGGAGTCAGTAGAACCAGACCAACATGTGTCTTCATAGCAGGTGGCCTGGTGCAATAGGGAGGACAAATGATTAATCTTTGGGGATCTTCTCTTCCTTATTCCCTCCCAGCAAAAGAATAAGCACCAAGCAAAGGGTTCTTGTCAAGCATGAATTAGTTATTGAAATAAAGAATTTATTTTGCTTGTGGCTTATTGGGAGGGCCCACCATGATGCTTTTATATATCTCTTCCTAGTTTCCAGCGGGTGGCGGGGTTTGCTTTCAGGTTGTAACTATGCTGAATGCGGAGAAGACAGAAAGATGAAGTAGGAAGAGGAAACAGATCTTAGCAAGTGCTCTTTGCTCTGAGCCTCCAGCCTGGAGCTGAAGTTGGGAGAGCAAAATAGAAATAAGCAAACAGCTGGCTCAGTAAGAGGCAATGATTAAGGAACTGGCAACTTGAGCTTTTTCTGTTACTTTTTCCATTTTTCCCTTTTCTTTTGCAAACGGAAAGCAGGTAGGAAGTCCGGGGAAAAATGAGCACTGAGGAGATCCTCACCCCAGCCCTCTCCAAGGTATGTCTGGCAGCTTCACTGCAGTCCCAGGAAGTACTGCAGGGCAGATATGTCCTACCACCTGGCATGCAAAGTCAAAATATCCAGTGCCTTACCACTTACACCTTGAGTGAGCTCTGAAGTGACAACATGAGCATGATTTGCAAAAGCAAGAGCACCTCTCCAGGTACCAGCACCAGCCAAATTCCTTTGGTCTTCCTCACTAAACAGCCATTTCTCCCCATTTCTAACATCACTATCCACTGGTTTTCCCATGGGAAAGGCGTTATTGACATCCCATATATCTTTTATCTGTCACGCATTTGTTTTCCTTCCTACCCTTCAGAGATGCAGCATTTTTCTGGCCTGAGCTTGTAGGCAGAGCTTGGATGGGTTTATATGCTCCATGTCTGAACCCACAGACAGTTATAACATGGCTGGCTGCCTGGATTTGTTAATTAGCTACCTCTGTGGTTTCCTTCTGAATTAGTAGGCCACTGTTCATTAGTTCTCTTACGCTTTGGGTTGCCACTGTTGAGCATTATAGTATCCAGAAATGCCAGTTAGTTGAGAGTATAAGCTTGATTTGTTTGGAGAATAAAAAAAATATTATTTACATTTAGGTAATTAAGCAAAATAACAGCAAGGCTATTTCGTACTAGTGCAATCTGCCTGCCCTGTAGCAGTGCTCAAGCCTCTTTGTTTCCTGATTTGCTGGCAACAAAGATCAGAGTAAGTGTCTACAATAGTTTCTTGGTTTTGCTGTGAAACACTGAATTCTCTTTCTATGAATCTGGTTCAAAATGGTATCAGCTATGGGGACATCACCATGGGCACTGACAAGGTGCAGGAGGTCAGCACATGTCACTGGAAATCATCCTTGTCACACTTGTATCTCCAAGGACAAGGAACAACAAGCCTTGATGCATGACTTCTTAGTCTTTTAGGGTTAAAAGGCCTTTCATGTCTATTAGGGCCAGAGACATGGATGTTTGTGCAGACTTAAACCTTTCCTGATGATATTACTTGAGAAGAAGAGGACAGTGTATTGTAGGATATAGTCATAGCTGAGATTTCTAATTTGAGAAAAATCTCAATTTTCTCAGGAAATATATGAAATTAAAGGATTTCTTTTCCAGGTGTAATGAAGGTGTAGGAACATCCAGCTGATCTTGCAGACCACAAGGTGCCATTGCAGGGAACAGCTAGTGATGGCCCTAACTTGTGCCCCAGCTGTTTCAGTCTGGGATAGTCACTGCTGTCACCACAGCCAGTGGAGTGAAATGGGCACATGGAAAAAGTGCTGCTCACTTGAGGGAGGTCTCTGAGTTTGGCCCTGGCAGGTGTACGGCTCTACTCTTGTCTTAAAGAGGAAAAAAATATTAGCATTCAGGTGGAATGACTCCTCCCTCTTGCTTGCCTTTTTCCTGATGGAGATTCATCTACAGAAAAATCTGCTATTGTAGATTCAGGGAGTTTTAGCTCTTGTTTCCCAATTCAAAAGCCACAAACGACTTTGGAGAAAGGGACAATAGATGAAATGGCAAAAATCCAGTTGATAAAGCTAGCTGATGCCTGCAGGAGGCCTGTGTGCCAGGTCAGCAGGCAGAAAGGGAAGAACGGTGCATTTTTACCAAAGAGTAGAGGGCGATAGGGGTCTTCTCACGAACTTCTCCTTTGGGATTGAACCCACTTCATGATACTCCATGTTTTCATCAGAAGCAGTCACCATTTACCACAGTGACACCATTTACCAAGCTTATAGGCAGACTAAATGGCAACGTCTATTTATTTATAAAGACATGTTTTCACTTTTCTGAACTGCACCCTGGAGTTTGGGCTCAGTTCAACAGGAACAGTGCTTCCAGCAACTTGATGCTTATTTAAGTACTTAACACTAAATAACAGCAGTAGCAACCAGGGTGGTAAAATAATGTTTTATTCCATGAATGAACAAACACTACCATGCCACATCCTAAAGTTCTTTCTACAAAAGATTGTGGACAGAGCAGATTTTTACATTTCTCAAGTCAAGTTCATTTCAGGCTTTTGAGCCTGTTCAGTGTAGCAAAATCTGGACACGCAGCATTCTTATTGTCTATTTGGCATTTTGCCAGGTAAAAGCAAATTTATACCGTAGTTCTTGTTCACACAATGTCGATGTACTGTAAAGTAAAGAAGATAATCAAACCCAAACTAGGTCATTTCTGTGGCTTATCAATATATTTTTCATGATGGTCAAAGTACAACCAACATTCAAAGCTTAAAATAAAGATAATAAAAAAGACACGCTAAAGAACACAATGGAAACATCATCATTGCTGTCAGGATGGGAGTTTACCCACAGTACTATGTAAAAAGTAGAAACCGGCATTGATATCAAGCTGTCAAAACAAGAAAAGGAATTACATTAATTGTTATATTTCCAAGCTAGTACTTCTAATGAGTCCTGATCAGCAAAGAAGTGTTATCGCATGCAGGCTGAAACAAGACTAATATTGGATTGGGGACCTGACGAAGAACTGACTTACATTCCTTTATATACAACAAAATGGAATATACAGTATTAATACTGGCTGTACATTTGGTCAGAATATTTTACAAGGAGCAACACTAGTCAAAAGTGTTGTGATGCAGTATGTGGAAGTGAATGAAGGTTGAATGTTTTCACAAGAAGTTTTAAAAGTTGCTTTGCACTGCTATAATGAAGTGTTAGATATTTTAAAGAAAAAAATGGTTTTTTTTATTATTTTTATTTTTATGCTTGACAAAACTAGTGTGAGTGGAAGAAATAATTAAACATGTTTGCAATGTGCTAAACCTTGACCTGGAATAAAACAAAGCCACTGACAGCATATGCAATAAATCTCTGCACACTGGTTCTGTTTAAACAGCTCTTATGAGATGATCTGTGAAGTATCTGGCATAAATTCCTGCTACCATAGCCTCATCTAGCTGTTCCCCAACAGGTTGCCAACCAATTGTTGTAACGCTAATAGAAGAAAAAGAATAATCGTGACCATTGCCTATTTTTCTATAGTACAACAAAAATATCTCACTGTTAAGCTGATCTAGCTTATTTATGTGCATATTTTTCAAGGCTGCCAAAGAAAATACTCAATCTTTCAGGGAAAGGCTATGCTGAGAATATGAGAGTGAGATTTCCTTTGCTTTATTCTAATAGAGTTTTTAATGTCTGAGTACCTCAACCAGCTACTGCCTCCTTGGACCCCTCAGGTCTAAAGTTACTTGGTTAATTCAGTGTAAGTTTTTTTCCCCATACAGAACAAGCTGAGAAGCTAATAAGGTAAGCATGACACCCAACGACAACAGAAGTAAAAGCTATACAAAATTTAGAAATGATCACAGGAAGGTAAAGATGAGTGTAACTGTAACATTTCATGAAATTGAATTTGCATGTCCTCTGGCAATGACAAACCTGGACAAGGGAAAGAGCGGGCGAGTGTGTATGAACCAGTATCTTTCAAAATAATTGTGCTATAATCTTTTCTGTGTATTAGGTTAGATTTTTTTTCTGACATAGTGTGATGCTAATTGTAGTAGGCTTAATGTGGATGATGGATTTCACTGCTACTGCTTGATTGCTTGAATGCAAAGAGACATTAAATCTTCCAGTCCTCAAAGCGGTTTCTTGGGGTGTTCCTTCAAGTTCAGTGTCTCACCACTTACACACTAGAAGTCACCTTGTGGCAAACATCAAAAAAGAGAAAGAAAATAAAGGAAAACAAAAAACCCCCAAACAAATAAAAAGGTGATGTTGGTTGTGATGGTTTATTTTCAGACAGCAGTTTCTGCTGAGTTCACCATGCTTAATGTTCTTCCATTTAGGAAGGAGTTGCTGTCAAGTAAAGCAGATGAGCTGCTTTCAGTTTTTTTAAATACATGCTAACAACATAACATCTCTTTCTTCAGGAAAATGATCCAATTGCATATTGTAAGAGAGATCTGCCTTGTGCTTAGCACGGACAAGTAGGGTTAATCGTCATCCTCCTCCTCTTTCAGTGGGGCTAGTGGGAGTTTGTCCTGAACTTGGAAGCATGCCACAAAGAAGTTGACAATGGAGTTGTACAAATGCTGCTCCAGTGCTGCATTGCTAAAGTAATGGCTTTCATCAGGGTAAATCTGCAAAGAAACAGGCAAATACACACCATTAGGAGCACATCACAAATACACATCATTAGGTCAGACTCTCAGGACTGACCACCCATCTCTGCAGCTTGAGCTGTCCTGCAGACACACTGCCCCTCCTCAGAACCATGTCTTCCTGTAGATGCACATGAGGTCCAGGGTAATTCAGGCACCATGGAGTTCTGGACGTAGACTTGCCTCTTCTTTCAAAAGCAAATTTTTTTTGGGGGGAGTATTTTTCACTTAATTCCACTCCGAACAAGCTCAGGCTAAGCAGAACCAGACCATATTTACAACTAACAGTGCTGGGTCCTTGTGAAAACTGAAAAAAACCCCAGTGAAAATCTTTGGAGAGAAATGGTGTTTGGTTTTACTGACTAAAACAAGGGCTTTAAAGAAAAAAATGCCATTAAGTAAAAAACTGAAATAAACTTGCCAAAGAAGTAATTAAATAGAAAAAATGTGGGAAGCTAGAAATGAAATAGTTTAAACACAACTTTCTATATGAATGGAACAGGTAATTTCTGCACATAAGAAAAGAATGTGAGAGAATGATAATGGGTTGTCTAGATTGGGATATTGAACACAGAAAAAATGAGTTTCTAGGGCTGGATGCTTGCAGGCAGGACTGAGGTGCCTCACTGCTGCTGTAAGTACCTAAATCCCAGATGTAGATCCCTCAGCTCTTCATTCAGTCTTCAACTATCCTTTGATGCCTGTCAAGCCCATCAGTGCCTTCAAGCTCCAATGCACTACTGCTTCTTCACCAGGAAATGTGCAGAAGCATCTCAGCCACTGTAGCACTGACCAAATCGATGCTGGGTTCATTGCTTAATTCTCTTGTCTGTGCACCATCCTATCTGCCTTTGTAGCATGATGGAATGAGCATATCCATCACATGAAGCTCTCCAGAAATGCAGCCAGAGGGAGCTGGTATTCAGTAAATCAAGCTTTAGTAGGACTTGGGCACTGCAACACAACCATCTGTACTGTGAAACTGTAGCATGGTCCCTGTCATGGATTGAGCCTGGGCTACATGCAATGTCCTGGCTGTAGCTTGGGATGTAGCAGAGGGTAGGGACCATATCCCCATTGCTGGTGGATGCATTCATTCTGGAAGCTTTAATGGCTTGAACATGGGCCATTCAGCAAACCGGAGATGTAATCTGGTGGAAGGAGAGGCTTTTTAGACCAGAGTATGGCGTTTGCAGCTGGATGTCAGATTTAAGTGACATTTGTGTGCTGAACTTTTCTGGTTAATTTAATTTAATTTAAATTCCTATTTTCCTGTAATTCATCCTGAATTTGGCCTGTTGCTCCCAAAAGAAGTCAACAGACATCAATTCCTTAGAGATATGTCTCTCAAAACCTAATCAAATATAAGCATGTGAGTATATAAGAATACATTATACGCTGGCCCTACTTCTACTGCCAGGCTGAGTTTGCAAGTGTCTTTTCAAAGCTTGCTTCCTAACAGCAGTTTGAGTTCAAACTGGGAAATAACTGTTCAAACATGAAAAAAAAGAAACACATACTGTACCTGCAAGCTGTAATTAGCCTTTGCCCTAATAAGGTGCGTGATAAGGTCCGCAGTATGCTGAAAATGGATTTTTTCTGTAAAAACAGGTTAAAATCATTAAAGGGGAAAATTTAATTCAGAAAAATCAAAGCTATCCTAAAGATGTAATGAGCTCAAATGACAGGTTAACTTACCATCAGCAGTAGCATGAATGATCAAAAATGTCTGTTCCTTCAGTAATGAGACTCTGTGTGCCAATTTGTTGATCTGCAAAGGTAAAGGTTGCAATAAGATTAAAAATCTTATCAGAAATTCACAATTTATATGAAGAAAATAGAAGTACTTAATTCCATTTGGTACTTCATCACAAGGATAACAAGCAGAGAGCAGCACAGCACATTCCCTTGGCTACTTGAGTCAATTTAGAGGTAAAATAACCCCCCACCCTGTCCTTCCAGTCTCAGTATCAGAAGCAGGAAGAGGTCAGAGACCCTCGTCTGCTCTCATAATAGACCTTCACTAAAAGCCTGAACTGCAGAACACATGGAAAAAGTCAAAGTGAATTTCCAGCGAATACAAAACATTGCTGAAAAGCATGATCAGGTGTCTGTGCCTAAGAACTCTTCAGAGAGCTGGAGTAACTTTGGTACAGTTTGAAAGCCAACCTCAATGAGCTTTGAGGGGCCAGGGGAAGATATGATGCTAAATTCAAGCGTCCACTGCTGTAGGGCTTAGTTAATGAGTTCTCTCATCCTCGGATTGCTGGCTGCAATGCCTAAACCTTTTGATGGTGCATAAAAGTGTCTTGCACTCTGTTCTCCCTCTGTATGGCTCCTTCCTTTCTGCTGCCTCAGATGTAACCTACCATAATACAGATTTTTTGGAGTCTACATCAGGTCTTGAATTATGTGACCTCCATAATGTCTGGTCCACAGGTTAGGAGCGGCTCTTCTCCTGAGTAATTCATGGTTCAACTATGGTGTGTAGGAGACGTGTATCAGTCAGAGACTTGCCTGGAACAGTGCTATGCTCTGTGAAGAGCTCAGGTGCTGTTCCTAGCAGTTAATCCCAAATCAACCAAGAGTACCACTGTTTGCTTAGGCCAATTTTTCAAAGCACAAAGAGCATGTGACAATTCAAGGCTCTAATTTCTGGAATATTTTCCTTTGCTTTCACCTCTATTGTACTGTCTTCAAATTTCTAAAAGGACAAAAAGAGTTTGCAATGATCATGAGTGCAAAATTTGAGAGACAATGAACTCAATGTTTAGAGAATCAGGAAAAAGCTTTCACTGCAGGGTTACAGAGTGCTACCTGCCTTCTCTGTAAGAAAACAGTTTCAAACCTTTGCTGACTTCATGTCTTCTAGCTGAAGACAAAGCTTTCTATATAACAAATTTTGTTTGTGTGACTATTCTTTATTAGGTTTTTCCTCCAAGTAACTGAAGCACATGAACCAACTGATCCCATCACACATATCAAACAATATCTTCGTTGATTGGTACAATGTCGCTTTTTCCATGTCCTGCTCAATTCTGGCACAGAGTTCTGCCTACCTGAAATATCTCATCTGTTCTTACTTTGAAAAGGCCAAGAGAAACTGAGCTTCACTTGACTTTGGGTCAAAAATTATGTCTCGGAGACAATCAAAGTGTCAAGGCTATTGGGATGAACTTTAAAGGAGGTTGTGACATTGTGTCTACTTGGGCACATCTGGGTCACTCAGCCTCAATTTGTAAAACTGGAATAATCGTATTTACCCAATTTAGAAAGGCAGGCATGAAGACTAATCAATAAGCCCCATATCCATTTGTTACTATAAAGACAAAAAAAAAGGCTGGAGGACACCCTCAGAATTTTACAAGCAAGCACCTCTTTCATATCCTTGCACCTTCCCCAAAAAAGAACATATGGAGAAGGAGTCGAAACCCAATTCACATTTTATCAAGGAAATGCAGTGTCCATGTAGTTACCTCGTATGCTCTGTTATCAATCCCATGCAAGCCCAAGTATCTTTCAGAGAAGGCTGAAGCTTAAAAAGATAAAATGAAAACATCTCTTTCAGTCATACACAGTGGCCACAATCTTCCCAGCAATATGCTATATGGTCCTGGCCAGATGAATTGAATAAGTGAGTACACTTGTGCTTCTCAGTCAAATGCTGCTAATGCTAAAATAGACCTTATTTTCTAACACTGCCTTAATTACAGAGGACATATTTCTAAAAGTTTTTGAAAATCTGCTAAGGATATGTATGATACCACAGTCTTTCATTATCACCATTGTATTTATGGTTTCTAATCACTCACAGAACAGCTTTTTTTTCCTTTCCTCAACACAACTGAGATACAAGACAAAAAGCACTATTATGTTGTGTCCCTTTCTCCTTTCACATGGGGCCATCTCCATCAACAGCTGACTGCAAGTTCCCGTTGGATAACTGTGTAGGACCTGAAGGCCAGCTCAACATCACTGACTGTCATGGCAGTCCCCTGATTTTCACTGGCACTAAGTACAAACAGAACTGGTGTCACTGAGAGAAAGTACCACCATGTGCAGTGGAGTATTGCTGCTGGAGAGAGAATGGGGCAGGCAGAACGGACCACAGGTTGCATGGATATATGGCTCAGGCAAGAATGAAGCACATTCAAGGTAGCTGTGGAGGTTGGTGGCAGAAGCTGGAGGGGTTTAAAGCTAATTCTCTTTTGTTTAAAAGGACTGAGTAATAAAAGTGATTTGATTACTCTGACTACCATGTCTGGTCCCACTGGTGCCAGCAAAATTGCTGTTGAGGGAGTAAAAGGGGTTTATGGCTAGTCCTAAGAAGACACACAATACAAACCAGGCAGGATCTTCGGGAAGAAAGAGAAGATAGCTGGGAAAAGGTAGGGAATAAACATAATGTGTGCTCAGCATGAGGGTCTGTGCACTTTGGGATGTGGATTACCATATAGTTTGAAGTCTGTCAGTGGGGAGAGGGCAGCTCCACAGGCGAAAACCTGGTTCTCTTCACCAGCTGGAAGCATGTAAGTGCTCAGGTAGCCACCATAATCCTGGAACAGAAAGAGGGCAGTGGCATCAGTGGTCCTATTGTGAGGGACTTTTGGGTACAGAAACCCAGCAGCTGGGACCTTGCTCTGAAAAAACAAAACAAGGGACATCTCCGTGGCTTCGGCAGATGCGGCTGAAGATCAACTCTATATTCATTGTACTCTCCTGAAGGCAGGAGGGTTGTGTGCCCAAGAGCTTACCTCTTTTCATCCCACTTTATGTCTGTAGGTCTAATCAGATATGACACCTTTCCAAAATATTACCCCAGTCTTTATCTATTTAAAATGGACATCACAATTTCAGTGTCTGCTGTCAGTCTGTTAACAATTCCCTGCAGAGATGCTGCTGTACGTGTATGTACAGAGGTGCTGTATGTATGTAGAGATACTCACTCTAAGCCTGTATCTCCCACAATAAACAACTTCTACTCACAATTCCATTCTAATTTCAAACCCTGAGTACTTTGCAATTGCTGTTTCTCAGCCAAGCACACACTGTGGTGCAGATCAGCCTCAGAAATCAATATTGTTGTTGTACATTTGCTCAACACAGGCTAAATCTACCCACATTGCCACAGGCGTTAAGGGACAAGATGAAAATGAAATTAAAGTCTGCAAGGGGAAAAAAAATGTATCTGACAGCATTTTTCTGACAGTCACTGTCTGCACCTGGAAATTAATTAAAAAGAAGTAATTGACTAATACATGGATAAAACGAAAGCTTTCATCTTTAACGTCTCTATCATGACTGATAGAAGCAGTCTATCTCAAAAATAAGTAATAATAAAAAAGTCACCACCAACATATTCAATAAATCAGGATTTAGCTCAGCTGCTTATCCAGATGAGCCAACTCAAAAAGAACAGAGGAACAAAGGGAAAACGTTACCTTCCCAAACACACCAACTCGCAATTTATCAATGTAATGCTCCTTCAGCATTGTCCTAGAATATGAGAGAGGAAAAACAATGTATTAAATATGTTTTCCTCTTAGATATAACAAACACAGTGTGATTTTTATCAGCTGGAATTTGGGGTGGCAGTAGAAAAGTCACAGAATCACAGAATGGTTTGGGTTGGAAGGGAACTTAAAGCTCATCCAGTTCCAACCAACTGCCATGGGCTGGGACACCTCCCACTACAGCAGGCTGCTCCAAGCCCTGTCCAACCTGGCCTTGAACACTGCCAGGAATTGGGCAGCCGCAGGTTCTCTGGGCTACCTGTGCCAGTGTCTCACCGCTCTCACAGTAAAGAACTTCTTCCTAATGCCTATTTTAAATCTCTCCTCTCTCAGTTATGGGTAAGCCATTACCCCTTGATCCAGACAAGCTAAATTCACACTGCTTTCAAGTGAGACTCTTATTTAATTTTGCAACCTGTTGCAACCAAGCAATGGCAACAAATAATCTGCACTACCTCAGAAAGTCATAATAAAGCCGATGCTATTGAACTGCTCTAATAGGTTTTTTAGTGTGATTATATGGAGAATAAATCTAACAGTATGACAGGACTTGATGTTTAGGGTTATGCTTTTTTTTTTTCCTGTTTTAGAAAGTTTAAGAGTTTAAAGATGGATTATTTCCAGCTACCAGGCCAGCAAAAAATTAATGTAGGAGCTTACTTGTTTGTATCTGTATGACTGTACAGAGCTAAAAATAAATAGCTTTTGAACACATGATACAGATAAGTCTGCTGTAATTTAGCCCTGTTCAAGGCTTATTTCTCTCCCTCTGCACTGGCTGGTATGAGCTCTATCTCACATGCCATCACTTTGTCACAGCTGCATGACTGCACTGTCCTTCCCTTCCACCTCCTTTCTCTACCCCACACACCATTAAGGCAACCAGGACTGATGACAATCTTGTGTTAATTATTATTAATGAATTAATGTCTTCAATAACAGTGTCATTCACCGGACAGCTTCCAACTGATCCTTCTCTTCCAAAAAGCCCAGCCTCCTCTTAACCTCATGCAATAGCTTAGTGCCTTGGAAGCCACTCCCACGGCCGTCAAACTTCAGCACGATGGCGTTGTGAGAGCTGACCATGACGCTTTCCCACGTCACCTCAAATCTCTCTGTTACGATCTGGCTGCCTGGTGTCCCATCCCTGAAACAGAAATAGGCATCAAGCAAAGGCAACAGCAACAAGCATGGGCCAAACACCCTCCCAGGGCCATGAGCTTGCCATGGTAATAGGACTGGCAGCTCCTGCATGCATCATAAGGCAGGGCATGATTCAGAAAGTGAACACAAGTCTCTGCAGTGATGATGTGCAGAAGGCTGGTTGTGTGGGTTGGGCTTTGAGCCTGGGATGGAAGCTACTGATTGGTTTCTGCCTCCCTCTTCGCACAGCAAGTATCACTGCACTAAGCTAAGCTTTGAGGAAAGCACAGCAAGCATATCACTAACTGGGCAGGATTCTCCTGTGAATCCTGTGGCAGCAATACAGAGGTCAGTTGAGTTTTCCCTTTCTACACCTGCTCTAATCTATACTTATTTTCTACATTCCCCAAAGATGGTACTTTTCTGGTGGAGGGATTTCTTGAGAGGAGCCTGGCTTTGGGGTGCACTGGCACTGTCAAAATATGCTGGATAAAGCTTGCAGGCATCAATCATCCTTTCCTTTACTGGCAAGCACTGGGATTCCATTCACTGTCCCTATTCAACCAGCTTAGACCTTCCCACTGGGCTCTCAAGAGGGGCCGTAGATGGAGCTGTCAATCACTTCTGCCACCCCTGCTTCACTAGTTCACAGAGGGAAAGAACACTTTGAAAGTGATAAAAATGACAGCTTAAAAATGCTAAGATTGGCCCAAAATTGGTGGATATAAGGAAGGGGCAGGCAAGACTCCCTCTTCACCCTTTTGTTTAGAGTCAAATCCTGTACGGGAGAACTGTCTCGAGAAATATTGACACTGCTTCAGCCAGACAGCTGGGAAAAGTCAAGATATGATAATGATGATTAATATTTAGGACTGGTATTAGTGTAGAGCATCCCACTGGTGCTTCCATCTACTTCTTGTCCTTTCTGGGGTTCTTGGAGACATCAGGCAACTTACTGCAGGATTTTAATGTGCATGTGGCTTCAGTCATTTGCATTTATTCAAGTGAGACTGAGGCACATCCAGCTTCAGAGGCAGCCTAATCAAGTGTTGTTAGCTTGATGAGTACCAATCTTCCTCAAGCACTTGTATAATGAAGTACATTTTCTCTGCAGTAATTTTGTGATGTAAAGACATGCTTATTGCAGTGTTTTTGTCCTTCATGGAAGGATGTGCAGGATGGCATTCAAGCCTTCATCAGGCATTCATCACTCCTGCATGAGGCTCTTCTCTTGTGGGGTGTTCCCTAGCAAGGAGCAAGCAATGTAGTGGGATGTGCCAGGGCTAAACGGGCTCTTCCAAGGTCAGTGACTTCCCTCTCCCAGTTTCTTTGCAAATTGCCCGAAAAACTCAGTAATGTGTTTTATTACTCCTAACTGTTGCATAAAGAAATACCCATCTGCTATGCCTGCCAGGAGAAAATACTACCTACTGGATATAAATGCTAACATGGAGATCTTCAAAGGTTTCTAGCTCTCTCTTCACTGTCACTTCATGGTACACTAACATTTACATGGGAATGATTGCTGCTCAAAGGTGTATAAACTTGAAGCTGCAGTAAGGCTGACGGTATCCCACTGTAGAACTACCTGTTAAACGCACGGTGAGTGCCCTAAGCACTGGGATAGAAAGTCAACATCCAACTTTTATTCCTTCCCCTCCTGTTTCTGCCCCCCAGAATTATTGAACTTCAAGTTGAATACATGGAACAATTTTATGGAATCCTGCAATGCACTCAGAGGATTTCACTAGGGCACTCTTCTGGGACCCAAAACCTTTGGCTCAAACACAGGAGAGAAAGCACCTACATCTAGCCTCTCCCAACTTTGAGGTGAGAAGGGGATAGGACCAATAAGTCAGACTTGGTGCTAAAGCCGAATGGCATTCCTTGTACAAAACGTATCTTAAAAGGTTTTGATCATGGCCAAGGTTTCCATGCTGCCCTCATATTAGGAACAGAAAGAAAGAACAAGTGAGAACTTACACAACCAAAAGCAAGGGGTAGTGTGCTGTGTCCGAAAACGTGGCTGGCTTTAAGATCTGCATTGGTAATTCTAGGTAAAAAAAAACATAACCCACAAATAACAACATGTTTCAGTGTGGGAGCACTGACATAACTAATAGATTTTTCTGGTGGTTTTGCCACTTATGAGCAGGAACAAAACAGCATTTCATCAGAGGCACTGGTAAATAACACCTTAGAAACGCATATGTTGTCAAAGAAAAGACTCATATTATGATAGCTGAGGTGACAAGAAATGTAAATCGGAAGTACAGCACGAGCTGTTCAGTCATGCATCACTTTTGCAGCATTCCATTAACATCTGGCAATAGCTATAATTTTCATTTTTGGCACCTGGAAGAGTGACACAGTCAGAAAACAGTATTTCAGGGCAGAAGAGGAGGGTGAAAATCGGTGACGAAGATGATAATTTAAAAGCCAATTAAGTATGGTGGCTGGGGGAGAGAATGTGATTAGTTTGCTATAATAGTATGAAGACAGATGGAGAAACATGTATTTTAATCCTAACTTCCAAAGGCCTTAATTTTACTGTAAAACAGGAGGCAACTGTTCTGAAGCTCACATTGTTATACTGGTACCGAACCAGTGTGAGAGATGTGTTCACCAAAGCTTCATTTAACTGTTTCTGATGGCTTCCTATCCATAGCCAAAAATGCTGCCATACAAATGCTTTATGTATTAATGAGATCACATTTATTTTTAAAATGTTAACTACAATCCAGATCAGCAAAGGCCCAGCAATTAAATTGGTATTAGGAGCATTTTCAGTAGATTAATACACAGATTAACTGCTTGGTTTAAATGGTTTGCTTTGCAATTATTGTCTGACACTCTGCCTAATTAGTTATTCCATCTGAATGCTAATAGCAGCAAATTGGATCAATGGCCCAGGGACAGCCAAAAAGGCCATCACTTGACTTTAAATACAACTAAGCACGATGCGTCATGTTCCCAAGGCTGTTAAGCCCAAAGATTTCAAAATACAGGGAGGGCACAGAAGAATAGCTACGTGGCCAGAGGGTATCTGCTACACATACACATATATTTTTGGTTAAATGAGCAAAATGGCATTTCAGTGATACCTGCTATTAAGAAATTCAGCATCAAGATGTGCTATGCCTAATAAGCTGCTAGTGTCACTATGAGCTGGCTCACAAGGGGATAGATGTGACCTTTATGACAGGCTCTTTCCCTGTCTTTTCTTGCCCATAAGGCCTGGAAGCACAGGTCTGTTCTTGTTATTTTATGTACTGGTTTATGTTCCTAATGCTCACGTGGCAAGCAGAACATTTTAAGGCCATTATTATCCTTTTCAAATGGCAAGTGTCTCTCAGCCTTTGCTTTACATTTTATAACATCTGGTAATGGTTAAAATTAGTAACCTA
The DNA here is from genome assembly GCA_028858755.1 of Ara ararauna. Lineage (NCBI taxonomy): Eukaryota > Metazoa > Chordata > Aves > Psittaciformes > Psittacidae > Ara > Ara ararauna. Next base: position 109,087,830 of record CM054377.1, on the reverse strand, counting down.
CCATCCATCACACCTCACTGCTTCCGCTTCACTGCATTCAATCTTAGATGTACCCTCCTTTCTGACATGGGAAATATTATGGGTCATACTTTCAACACAGAGTCTCTGGGTTTTTTTGAGAGTTGCACCATACATGCAAACTGAGTTTTTTGGGAGCCACTGCACAATTCTGAATATGTGGATTTTCCACATATAGGTAAGACATCTACATATAGCTAGAGGAGATGCTTTTTAGTTTGTTTCAGGTTCAACTGGAGAGACAGGCAGAAAATGCTTTGGCTATTTGCTCTTAGGCTTTTCTCTCTCTCTCTTTGGCATACAGGTAAGTGGGGGAATGATTATACATGTGGCACAAGTAATGCACCAGCTGCAGATACTAACTGCTCCAAGGTTTCTGCCTTCTCTACTCCAGGTGAAATCTCTTTTAGCTTTTCTCCTAAAGCTGTTTTTTTTCAACCCCCAAATGATATAGCTTTGTTAGAGATTCCTGAATGACTCCGATGGGCAGTCATTGCCGAGCCATCTTCATTCACTGCAGTTCAATATTGTATACTGAAAGGCAGTCACAGCTGTAGTCAGCCACCTACAGTATCCCTCTTCAAACCCATAATAATATGCCAGCCCAGCTAGGGAAAATACCCTGATCAAAGGGAGAACTGCACAGTGTCATCTCCCAGAGTGGCTTTTCCTACAAAGAAAATTTTAAAAGGAAATAAAAACACCAGCCCAACCCTATCATTTTCCTTTTCTTCAGATGCATTCGTATTAAATCCAGTCTCTGTAATAACCCCCTTATGTAGCACTTCCTAAGAGAGTGCTTTGCAAACTGAGTTTATTGAAAGCCAAAGTAATTTTTCCTCCTGCCAGTCTAGCCAAGATGACTGTATCATTTCGCAGCAATAGCAGGGAAAAAGAGAAAGAAAGAGAGGAAAGCCGTTACTTACTGTAGTCGTCTATCTTGATTTCCATGTACTCTATCTTAGGCATTTGCCTGTCATTTACAGCCAGCTGCACATTTTCATTTACCTCCAGCTCAAAAATTTCTGAAAGAAGAAAGATAAGATCACAAAACCTATTGGCATTATTTGTGAAAAAGCATTTTAACATTTTATAGTCACCTTAAGATTTGTAACACAGGTTTCCTTCTGAAAGAATTTCCTTCTAGTCCTCACAGATGTCTAATTCAGTCTTTGAAGTCTTTGAACCCCTTTTACATTCTACATTGGCAGAAAGGTATATCCCTGAAATCTGACATTCAGCTGATTTACAGCAGATGGGAATGTGACCTTCTTTGTTGAGACACTATTATGGGTCCCATTCAGACATTTAACTGCCATGCAAAGCTAGATATCCTCAAGTCTGTGCCCGAGTTTTGAACATAACAATTGGGAAAAGGGAGGAAGCTATGGAGGGCTTCAGGACAAGGCTGTGCTGCTGCACAAGACAAAATCCATGGGAAGGAACACCATGGAGAGAGAAGAGTGGACAAAGACCATACATACAAACCTGCAATATCAGGTTTTGGAGCAATAAGGCTGGATTTGAGCGAGGGCATTATCTCTGCCATGTGAACTCAAGGAAGGTTTGAGGTTTTGTATTAAATTCTGTGTTTCATTGTCTGTAACATTTCAAGACGTACTGATATATAGATGGGTACCCCAGGCTCCTCAGATCATACTTAACGGTACTTGATTATCATGTGCTCATTGCTCATCTCTGCTGAATAGGTAGGCACAGCACAAAAACATGCCCTTCCCAGTTAATACATTTCACAGACCTTTCAGCAATAAGATATTGGTTCAATGACTATTCACTCTGCTTCTGAAAAGCCAGGTTCATCTCCATTGAAACCACAATCCCCACAAAAGTGCCAAATCAACAGCCTATTACATTTAGTTAAATATTAAGATTTTAATTTAATTATGGCACACACAAGTAGCTTTATCAGCAGAAAGGGGCTTGCCACATAGGGGAATTTAGTCAAGCCGTTTTATTTGTTCATATAATTGCATTCACAGAAAGCCAGGAAGACTGTGGAGAAAATAAAAAAGATTGGCATATCTCCTAAAGGACTTTCTTTTCTGCTTTAGGACCACAGGGAGCTTGAGTCTGTGGTGTACAAATGGTCATTGCTTAATTAAATGTAAGCACGCTATAACATTCAGTGCAACTCACTATTATCAGATTATTACAGCATACAGAGGCAAACTCCCTTTGTAGAGCAATGGGCTCATATTAAATGAGCAAATTCAGTAACATGCAACTGTCAGTTGCCCTTTATTCAAAAGCGAAAGAATGAAGGGGGGAAAAAAAGAAAGCAGGGAAAACGCTAATTGTATGGCAAAAATCATGAATTTCAGGAGGGGATGTGCTCTGTGCATGACTAGATTGAGTTCTCTATGTAATAAACGCTATGCATGTGTATCTGTCAAAATAGAACTGGTCTTGGTGTGGTTTATGTTCCTTTTTCAAGCCCTTCATTTGCTGTTTCTGTTTTACAGTAACTCTCATTTTATTCACTTAAAGTATTTTACAAAACTATACAGGAGGCTATAAAACAGCTCATGAGGGCTCTATGCTGCACATGCTGTTATAACCGGCCAGCCATCTCCATGTCTATGGTAAAATTAAGGTTTGGCGTTCAAGGGGGGAAAAAAAGTGACTTTGGAGCTGCAGGTCAGAGCTAAAGAACTCTCTTGGTCCTGTGGCAACACCCTCTGTGGGATGAAGAGCCCTGTAGGCATCACCAGTGCTGCTCTGGAGGTCTCTGCTGGGAAGACGAGCATCTGATACACTCTTGTGCAGAGACTGAATAGTCACTGCTTCATAAAGACTGAAAATCCTGCAGTTTGCTGTCAGTATTACTTAAAGAAGTAATTGTCATAGTTTTTTTTTTTTTTAGGTCAGAATAGCTTCAATGCCAACTTTTGCATATTTATAGCAGAATTAGTTTCACAACGGACCAGACGAGCGCATGGAGCTGTACACCAAGCCCACTACTGCCAGCAGAAGTAACCCTGGCTCCGCAGCAAGAGCCCTCCTCTGGACAGCAAAATCATTCAGCTCCATCATGTCACTTTTATCTGGAAATTATAGACCAGTGAGGAAACAAAGTCGTGAAGAAATTAAATATTTATCTCATGACCACCCCATAAGCAAGATGACCACAAATGGCCTAAGCCATGGGCCAGGGTACGTCGAGCTGCTTTGCTTAGCAGCAAAGATGTCAAAGGACAGTTGTGCAGCAGTATAATGCTTTAACCTAACTTGTCCCAGGATGCTGCTAAATTTTATGCATGTCTCCCTCTGCAAAGGAACATTTTAATTTGAAAGAAGTAAGGAAAAGATGGAAAGATTAATTAGAGTTAAATGTACAATACAGCTCATTAACAATATTGGACACTATGCTAGATGGAACACTACTGAGCATTTGTATTCTAATGGCAAACATACAAAATGCCATAAACCTGAGTTTAAATTTGATTAAAAAAACCAATCAGAATTTGGGGTTTCATTCTGCACATCCTGCTTACAAGCACCTTTCCTAGGTGGGGTAATGGCTTGAAAAGCAAGTTGCCAACAGAAACTGAGAAAATGGTACACACAGGAACTGTATGATGCAAGGGGGAGTTGATGTTTTTTTCTTATGTGTTCTGGTGCCACAGGAGTCTTTCCTTTGACATTTCCCACCTTTAGTGGGAAATGAAGCAGCTCAGCATTTCACAGAAAACCTTTATTTTAAGAGCCAAATTCCCTACTTTGCTCTGCTCCTTTGCAGAGGCAACAGCAGCAAGTTGTTGTAAATCCAGCTAAGTGAAACTGATACCTGCCATAAACTGATACTGATGTACAAAGCAGCTAGAATAAGTGCTGCTTATCATTTGAATCACATCAGTGCCTGGAGTCCCTAACTGCAGGTTAGGGCTGGGCTAAACTCTACATTAAAATGAAAGATAAGGGCTTCCCACTAAAATGAAGGGAACAGATGAATCTTTGTATCATGTGAGACTCAGTCCCACACTCTAATTAGAAGTCTCCAGAGACTCATGAAAAAGAGTCTTGGTTTAAGATCCCTGTATAGAAGGGACAGAGAATGGCTGTCTCTCTGAGGCTCCCTGCCATGCTGACTTGGGATAAAAAATTGATCGTTTTGGATAATTTGTACTGCTATAGGTGTGAAGGAGGAACCTCAGAAACCTCATGGCTCTCTGGACTCTAAAGGGAGTCTGGGAATGGCTACAGCCAGTGTCAAAGATTTTGAGCGATGAAACCTGTATATTTGGAATAATTCCAGCTTCACATTGGTGTAGATGTGAATCATCAGCATCAAAAAGTCTTACCAAACAGTAAGTGCTACAATCCCCATGAACAGAACAGGAAACCAGGAAGAGGTACAACTTGTGGGACTCACTCCTCTGTGTTAGCTCTTTCAACCTGGTAATCCATATCAGAGTGATTTTATTAAAACCATAGCTTAAACTCAGTATTTCCTATTTTTGACTGGGACATAAGCCAGAATTTGTGGAAGACTAACAAGAAGTGCTTATTCTCCTGAGAAAGCTCAATACAAACATTCCCAAAGCACTGGGTTTGTACCCCAAAGAGCAAGATGGCTGTTGAGATGGCAGCACAACACTTCTGCAGCTGCCTTTGACACGCAGAAGACTTGCATTTAGGCATAGTCTGGGCTCCTTGCTAGTATAAGTTTACCAAAGAGCAGCTGTATCTCACTGAACTGCCTGGCTACTTTTCCCTGACGAAAGTTGAAGCCCGTCCTTACTCTGTGCATCGGCTGTGCTGTGAACAGTCACCATCGGTACACGGGGACCTTGAAAAGAAGAAGAAAAGAACTCGGTTAAATTTCTATCAAGGCACACACAGATACACATGAACCTGGTTTTGACTTCCATAGAGCTGAAGACTCCTGAGACTTGTTTTCCATGCAAGAGTAATCTAAAAAGCAAATCACCCTGGTATTATGAAGAGTCTATGAATAAATGACAGTACTGTAGACTCAAAGACATACGAGGTTTCAAAGCCGTTTCCCAACAGACCACTAAATGCATCTTTCCCTAATTTGTAAACATTATAATTAGCACAAACACAATTAAATCACTTGCTTTAAAAATTATTCTAATGACACCCTAACATCACAGCAAAGCATTTACATTTTGTACGCTTTGGATAACTGTTGGTGTTTTGCAAATGTTTGGGGTTTTGTGCAGGGGTTTGTTTGTTTTTTTCTTTTAATTAATTAACATCAGTTTGTCTCTCATACTAAAAAAGACCACATATGCTGCCTTAAAATACATCATTTGGGTATTGAAAACAGTCTGCCTTATACAAAGAGGATCATCATTATTATGCAGTGCGCATGAGTGAACCACAGAATTTGTTGCCATAAGATACTACGGCATTTAGGATGCTACAGTCTTTGCCACAGGATGCTATAGTCTTCAGCACAGCGTGCCGTAGAATGCTGTAGTCCTTATCACAGCGGTATGGATTCAGCTTCTTATTCAAAAAGTCACCAAGCGGCTGGTTGATGGAAACACAGGATGGTACATGAGATTAGGTTCATTTTGTAGCTATCAGCTTCTTTCTTTCTGGTTTTCAATTATAATTTTCTGACTTGGAGACAGGATGCTGGGCCAAGATGAGCTTCAGTCTGACCCAGTACAGCCACTTGTATGTTACTACCATACCTGCTTGTAGTTTTTCCAGTAAATTTGACAATACTGCTCAGGAAGGTGAAAGAAGCACTGCAATGATGAAATGGTTAATTCTTAGCCTCGAAGATAGTGGTATCTTACTTTTCTTCCCTTTCCCCATAATGTAATATGATGCAACAGCAGCAAGCATGAGCAGCTGGGGAAAGATCATCTATATGACCAACTAAGCTTCTAACAGCAGGGTCAGAGCGCTCCCACGCTGTGTGTGGGTGAAGATCATAGATCATAGAATCATAGACTTACAGAATTGTTTAGGTTGAAAAAGGCCCTCAAGATCACCCATAAACTGAATGCTGCCTAGTCCACCACTAAACTGTGTCCCTTAGCGCCACATTTGCACACCTTTTAGATACCTCCAGGGATTGTGACTCAACCACTTCCTTGGGCAGCCTGTTCCAATGCTTGACAACCCTTTTGGTGAAGAAATTTTTCCTAATACCGAATCTAGACCTCCTCTTGTGCAACTTAAGGCCATTTGCTTTTATTCTATTGCTTGTTACTTGGAAGAAGAGACTGACACCCACCTCCCTACAACCTCCTTTCAGGCAGTTCTAGAGAGCAATAAGGTCTCCCCTGAGCCTCCTTTTCTCCAGGCTAAACAACTCCGGTTCCCTCAGCCACTCCCCACAGGACTTGTGCTTCAGACCCTTCACCAGCTTCACTGCCTTTCTCTGGACCTGCTCCAGCACCTCAATGCCTTTCTTGTAGTGAGTGACTCAAACCTGAACACAGTATTTGAGGTGCAGCCTCATCAGGCTTCATGGCAGGACATCTCTTTTGTATACACTCTATTTCCAGTTCAAACTTACCATGTTATGAGGGTGTGCAGCTGGTGTGGATAGCAAAGTTTCAAACTGTCTGCACAGAAGACCCATGGAGGAAAAGTTATTAGAAACCATGTTTCCTGCTTTCTTGGGATCCAACAGTCTGGTGTCATGCTGCTAGCATTCAGGGGAAAGCTGTCATCAAGCTACATTTAATATCAAACAACCCAACATTTTCTAAGCTTCAAAATTAAGGCAGCTTAAAAGGCTTGATACTGACTGAGATTCAAGCTCCTTTAATATGTCTTTGGTCCTCCAACCTACAAAAAAATTCTGTGCAATCACTAGTCGTGTGCCCCAGCAATTTCTGCAGACCTGGCTGAGAAAAAGTCCCCGAAATGCTGTAACTGACAGTGGGCACAAATGGCCACAAAAATGGGTTACTATGAGCTATCCATACTGGTTCAGTAAGTGAAATAAGTTCTTGAGAGCAAGAAAAACTTTAGGGCCATATGACTCTGTCAGTGGTTTCCCTGAGCTGCCAAGAAACCACATCCCATTGCATACAATGCAGGGTTTAATGTAGACCCTACCCATACAGAGAAGAGGAAGAAGAAAGTTTTATTTATAATTAAGCCTGACTTTTGTTTCCTAGTAGTTGAGAATTTTCTTCCCTAACAATTTCATTCCTTTGTTTGCACCATTTTATTAGAATGCAGCCAAGTGGGTATATGTTGCACAGAGGAAAACCATGTTTTACTCACCAGGATTTAACTGAATTTACCTTTCCACTACCAGCATACACTGATATGCAGACTGCATTTATTTATAGATCTGCCCTGCCTTTTCCCTTTAGCCCCAGAAGCCAGCCTGCTGGAAATCCAACAAACCTAATAAACATGAGCATGATAAAATCATCACTGAAAATAAAAGGAATCCTCCCAAATGACTTCAATCAGAGCCAGAGCAGTCCTTTAATTAACACAAAAATGCCTAACAAAAAGAAAGGGATGCAATGCATATAATTCTTTTATTTTCTAATTTATTTTTCCTTTCTGTGTTGGCACTGGAAAACTTGTGAAAGACTACTAAATAAAGAACAAAGCAAGTAAATAGCTCAGAAAATTCCATGTATTATATATTGTGTTTCTTTAGTCTCTTACCACCTCACTGTCATCTCTCCAAATCAGCATTTTAAAGTGAAGTCCCGTACAAAAATACTCAGTTTGAGGTAATGTCAAATGAAAATATTTAAAAATATGTATCAGTATCCTTGAAAAAGTACAGTTTAGAGTTGCTCAGTTTTTATTTTTAACAAACGAAGAAAAATAGTCGACAGAAATCTATAGAGCAGAATCATCAGGTTTGTGAGAAAGATTACTCTTTATATTAAATATTCTCAATGATGACATCCAGTTAAACAGTGCATTTCACTTGTGAGCAGGCTGAAAGTCTGCATTAAGAAGAAAAGTCACTTTTTTAGGGACAACATAAATTGCTTATTTCAATACCAATTTTTAAAGTAAAACAACCTAGTTACATGCTAGACTATGGCTTTTAATACACACACATCAAAAGTCTTTCAACACTCAGAAGATCAGTGTCTAACACCTGACAGGGATAGAAACAAAGTCTTGGAATTAGGAAGTGTATATTCATTAGCTGCCTTCCATACTCTATTTTTAAGCCTGTAATGGTGTGACAGTCCCATTACACATGCCATCTGGTAAATGCCATCCACTGTCATTTGCGATCTGAGAGTGAAACCTAATTTGTTCAATGAACTGCTGGGAGCTGACAGAAGCAGAGTGAGGACATCCTCTGCTCTGTGTCTCCTTCCTCCAGAGCCCTTCCAAACAGGCTTTGATTGGGACTCCTGAGCCCTGGCACATTCTGCTGCTTTTGTTCTTTAATCAACGCTGATGAGATCCTGTGACTATCCACCCCCCTTGGAAACTTTGCAAATACTCTGCCTCTTGCTTGCAGAAGTCCTGAGTGCACATGAGCATTAGGTCAAGTTGGATGTAAGCATTTGCTTGTACTCCTTGCACAGTAAATCACAAAAGGCTCCACTTTAGGAAAGTAAAGTAGATACTGAGCTGCTTTGTCCCTGATCATAGAATCATAGAATAGTTAGGGTTGGAAAGGACCTTAAGATCATCTCGTTCCAACCCCCCTGCCAGGGGCAGGGACACCTCCCACTAAACCATGCCACCCAAGGCTATGTCCAACCTGGCCTTAAACACCACCAGGGATGGAGCATTCACAGCTTCCCTGGGCAACCCATTCCAGTGCCTCACCACCCTTACGGTAAAGAACTTCCTCCTCATATCCAATCTAAACTTCCCCTCTTTAAGTTTGAACCCGTCTCCCCTTGTCCTATCACTACAGTTCCTCATGAAGAGTCCCTCCCCAGCATCCTTATTGGCCCCCTTCAGACACTGGAAGGCTGCTATGAGGTCTCCACACAGCCTTCTCTTCTCCAGGCTGAACAGCCCCAACTTTCTCAGCCTATCTTCATACGGGAGGTGATCCAGTCCCCTGATCATCCTCGTGGCCCTCCTCTGGACTTGTTTCAACAGTTCCATGTCCTTTTTATGTTGAGGACACCAGAACTGCACACAAAACTCCAAGTGAGGTCTCCCAAGAGCAGAGTAGAGGGGGATGATCACCTCCTTCAACCTGCTGGTCATGCTCCTTTTGATGCAGTCCAGGATACGGTTGGCTTTCTGGGCTGCGAGAGCACACTGCCGGCTCATGTTAAGTTTCTCATTGACCAACACCCGCAAGTCCTTCTCTGCAGGGCTGCTCTGAATCTCTTCTCTGCCCAACCTGTAGCTGTGCCTGGGATTGCTCCGACCCAGGTGTAGGACCTTGCACTTGGCATGGTTAAACTTCATAAGGTTGGCATCAGCCCACCTCACAAGCGTGTCAAGGTCCCTCTGGATGGCATTCCTTCCCTCCAGCGTATCAACCGAACCACACAGCTTGGTGTTATTGGCAAACTTGCTGAGGGTGCACTCAATCCCACTGTCCATGTCACTGACAAAGATGTTGAACAAGACCGGTCCTAACACTGATCCCTGAGTGACACCTGAGTGAGACCAGTGACACTGGTCTCCAGCTGGACATTGAGCCATTGGCCACAACTCTGACGTGAAAAGGTAGAAGACCGAGCACATACCCTGTAGCTGTGGTGACTGTTCACAAAATCATGGGCAGGCCACAGTCCTGCATGATGAGGGGATGGTGCTGCTGTTGGATTTCTTCCCTCTACCCCAGCTGCAGAGGGGTAGTTACATGCAGGACTGTGATACAAGCATAGGTGTGGAACCTGGCGCGGCTGCTCCCAGCCACCTTCCCAAAACTACTTCGGATGCTGGTTGGCACCATATGGGCTCTGTAACCTCTTGATCCCTCTCTGCATCCCTCTGGTAGGAGCAGGACAGGATGCACTGAAGTGCTATCAGTTAGAACTGCTTCACCTGCCTTGCAGGCTCCAGTTCCTTCTCCTTGGGTGCAGCACGGAACCAGCCAACTCCCGTAACTTCACAGCAGTTTTAATGCTGCTGCTTTATTTCTAGTTTAAGAGAAAGGAGCAAAACTATTGACAGGAGAACTTCTGTGTGTATAGACATACTCTACACATTCCTGGATAGAAGCATATTTAATAATGCTGCCTAAATCTCTAGTTACAGGAATGAGATTTTCAACTAATACAGCTAAAAGTCTGGCTTTATCATAAGGCCTCTGACTTTAAAAACATTACTGTCATTATGCATGCTAGAAGTAAATCAAGCCATATCACTATAATGAAACAGGCAAATTTATCATGGAGGAAGTACTACTCACTGTGATATGTAAGTACAGAGAAACTCAGTGCCTTAGCATTTTGACAAGAAAAAGCATTGGCCTTGGCTTGTCTGTAATTTTTTAAGCAGCTTTCATTATTATTTCCAAGAGGATTCTGCTTAAATACTACCAGAAAGATGCAACTCTAGATATTTTGGTGGTAAGGTGTAGCTTTCTAGAAGAAAAGTGGAAAATCACACAACTTTGAATAAAACACTTACCAGACATTTGTTTGCAATACTTTTAAGAGAATATTTGTCAATATTCCTGATGTCTACATGATCTAAACAGCATGGGGAATTATACAGTTCCAACGCTAAACTCGAAGTAATGTTTCTAAAATGAATTTGAAGTAAAATTTTGAAAAGGTCATAAGTATTAAAAAAAAAAAAAAGATGAATTGTCTTATTGTTCTCATCCATAATCTCAAAGGCTTCAGTGTGGCAGATAATTTCAGACCAGAAGCTAAATTCACAGTGTGTAAACAATGAAAATTCAAATACTCTCCGCCAGTGCCACCAGCATATCTCTTAAGCACTGATGAATGATTTAAAAGAGCAGCTGCAAGCAATGGGAGCTGAGAGGGTCTGGCTCTGCCCAAGTGAGATAATTGGCAACAGCCATCTCTGTGTACAGATTTCAGATCTCTTTATTTGCTAATCCATGAATTATTTATACAAGCTGCATAAAGTTCATGTGTTGGAGTGATATTATCAGCCTAATAAATAAAGACACAGCGAGTTCTGTGAACCGCCGATTATGATTGAAATATTTTCCCATTTATAGCATTTCCCAGTCTATGCTACAGACAGATGTTTGTGCCGTTTGCTTCGGGAACCTTGTTGACACAAACATCAAACAGATTTGTGCTGCTATTCACCCTCCCCAAGGCATTTAGTTTTTTAATCTAATCTTTACTTCCTCAAATGTAACTTGTCTTGCAAGATCACAGAATCACAGAATCACAGAATGGTTTGGCTTGGAAAGGACCTTTCGTTCATCTAGTTCCAACCCCCCCTGCCATGGGCAGAGACGCCTCACACTAGACCATCTCTCTCTCTGCTTTGTTCACTCAGGATTAAAAAAACACTTCTGCTGAGATGTTTTAAACTACAGGTCTTTAACTCTGCCACTGGCAAGTCTTTGCCTATCTTAGCATATTAGAAGCATTCACCATTTTGCCATCGTTGGCCTTTTAGGTAAATTAAGCAATACCTCTAAGTCTCAGGAAAGGGGAAAAAACATTTAACAGTTAAACCACTACACTGGAATACAGAGCCCTCAAGAACAGCAGGAAACAAAAGGGAAAATAATCAATACTGTCTTGTTCTCGGGCAATACGTAGGAGTGCACAAACCACACCGATGGTGCTCCTTGTTTCTGCCCTGTCTGATACTGGTAATAAATTTCATGCTTACTTTACGGAGAGCAGAAATAAATCTAGTTGTTCTGAGGCAGCTTCAGATAGCAGAGTCTAGAGGGCAAATGAGCAAGAGATTTGTCCTTAATTATACTACACAAAATAGGTCTGATGCATTTTTCAAAAGGTTGCTTGAGTGAATTAGCACGATCACGACTTCAGTCCATTGTATGGGATTTTAAGAGGCACCTACAAACAGTGTTGCAGGAAGCTGGGCTGACACTGACTGGCTGCCCTATGGTCACTGAACCACAGAAGGACATGGGACCTCCAGGTCAGAGATGACGCCCTTGCTTCTTCAGGGAGCTGTGTATTATAAAAGTATTGACAAACACTCTGTAAATATGACTCTTTTTTTGCTAATTCCTACTCTTGTCTTGCTCTTCTGTTAGGAGCTGCCTTCTAATTTGAAGCTACACTAGCTGTCACTCAATTTGCACCTTTTAGGGTTTGTTTCAACAAGCTGTTTTCTATTAATCACAAGTATTCCCATTACGGCAAGAGCAGTCATGTGTCCCCAAAGCTCTCATCCAGTAGGATGAACTAGAGTATTTTAGCTCCCTTTTGTAAGACAAAATTCCTTTTCATCTTATTGTTTAATAAAAGGCCATTTCACATTTAGTTCCTCCTTCCTGAACAGAAATGAGCAGGACTCTACCCCTGCAACAGAGGGTGTCTTCACTGGTTCTTATGAAATGAAACCTCTACTTGCCCAGTTCTATGGAAAATTGTTTGCCTGATCCATCCTAAAAGTGTGCCTTTTCCATGACCACAGCTGGCAGGCAGTTTTCAGACATCCAGGGATCAGCACTGCATGGCCAGGCACCCATCTGGTCTTCTGAGGCATTTGTAACTCTTGAGCTTCAAGCAAACAAGAAAAATTCTTGCCCTGATGTCACCGCGTGACTAATTTTGGTCTTTGTACTATTAATTTCTCCCACTCCAGTCCTGCAAGACAGCAGCTTCTCCAGTATTTCTCTCTGCCTTCTGATGATGCTTATCAACTCTGTGGCCTTAACAAATTCCATTAGCTGCATCCAGCTTTGGGTTCCCAGGCTGCTGGGGAGCAATCTAAGTAAGGTCATTCCCAAGGCCAGCTCCTAATGAACACTGCTGCTGATCTCCAATTAGCCTTATATTTCTCTTTATCATAATCTACTGCCTTCTTTCATTTAGCTGGCACTTAACCTTCCCTTACAATTCTTTCACTAATCCCCATCCTCTCCCTCTTAATTAATATCCTCCAATGTGGTATCACATCAAGTGGGCTGAGTGAAAGCATTTCTTTCCTTTCATGTGGTTTTGGCTAAGGTTTTCAAAAGCCTTAACGCAGTAATGCATGTGGATGGTTCCAAAGAGGAACACAGAAAACCTACGACCTTCAAGAAATGTTCACAGTGCACATTCACCCATTAGAGTGATAATATCGGCTGTGAAAAGGAGGTAGGTTAAGAGAATTTGCTTGCAGAATTCCTAAACCTGATCATGCACCATGACTGTGTACTCGGAGATGTAAGTCCCAGAGGTAGGAGGGAATCACTGTACCTTATGTGGGGATAACTGACTTACCAAAAGGCTGATGTATTTTGTTCTTGTATGCTGCTTCAGATCTATGGTTGGAAGAACGAATGTGAACAGAGAACTCCCCATACCTAATTCTCTTTCTTTCTCCAATTTCTGTTCTATTTTCTGATATTTCTAATTGAACCCCCCCTTAACTTAACCCCTTTTAATTCAATTTCAATCCAGACTTTCTGCAAACTTTGAAGAGAGATGAAAGCAAAAGTTTAACATTTGTCCCCATCCTTTAAATATAAATTTCTTATTGGATGAATATATGTTAATCCTAAGGAAATACCATATATGGAGGAACATTCATGACATTTTCTGTATTCCCTCCCTATTTTGGAAAGTGTTTGGATAACTTAGGATGCCCAAGGAGGCTGTGCACACTCCATCCTTGGAGGCTTTGAAGATGACTAGCCCTGAGCAACCTTGTCTGACTTCTTCTCTAACACTACTTTGAGCAGGAGGTTGCACTACAGACACCCTAAGGCTCCTTCCAACCTGAATTCTCCTATGATTCTCTGATTTTATGATTAAAAAGTATCATAAATGACAGTGATGTCATGATGGAGAGACTGTGTAGTCAAGTTCAGGTAGAGCTGTGGAAGGGGAGGAAAAGCATTGCAGTCTCTGTTACTCCTTCCAGCTTCTCTAGTAAATATACTGCTGGTATATTCAAGGGAAAATGATATTTCTTTGTAAGCACAGCATGAAAGAAAATACACTCTTCCCAGTGCTATTCACAACTCATTAACACTGACAGAATAAAACCCCGCTGCATATTCTGAGTTCATTCCATTAAAAGCTTATTATAAATTGATATAATCTTAATTGATTCTTTTTCATAAGAAAAATTCTCTTACAACAAAATAATGACAGCTAGTTAAGTGATAACTGGTGATGGATATTAACTTAAAAACAGAAATAAACAAACAACAAAAAACTCAGAACAACTACCAAACGTAAATAACATTGCTTCACATTGTCCAATCATTAAGCTGTTTTCCTCTCATGAGTTCTCAGTTTTTTATATATCCTTAATGTACTGACTGCATTAATAAGGGACTAAACAAGTATCATGCAAAGAGAAAACAAAGGCCACCAATAAACCTTACAGCTGGTCCAGCTGGCAAACAAGGTGAAAGCAGTTTTCCTTAGCGGAAGCTCTAAATCTTGCAGGATGGTAACATCTGTACTATCCACAGCAGAATAATGAGTTCAACCAAGGTCACTCATATAGCTGGAAATAATGCACATGCACCCTAGTCTCAACATGCAGGAGGCCACTGCCTGATTTGTGAAGCTTCATTATCTGAAGCATCGGAGGAAGCCTGTTCTCATGGTCATTTGTCTCCTATGAGTAGAATTCAGATAAAATTTTATATGTACAGAATGACCAAATGACAAGAACTCTGGATGCAAGCAGATGATAGATCATCTTCCTCTGGGCAATGTCAGACAGCTCATATTTAGAAACAAGAGTCAAAATGAAAATAGGATCAAAACATGTAAAAGGAAGGAACGTAGTGCTTTACAGAATGAAGTAATTTTCAAGGGGACAGCAGTTTCACTTTTATTCCACAACCTTTTTTTTCCATGCACTGGAAATTACAGGTGTTTTCTATTAATTTCATTATTAAATATTTATGCATATTTTTCCCCATTTATACATGTCACTGAGTATTTATGGGTACTTTACACTGCATTAAAGTTGTATAACAGTACAGTAAAATATTTTATAAGACAAATGAATGGCCTACTAAAAGGAAGACAAAATGTGACTGGAACATCCACAAAAGCCACCATTTTAATTAATCTCAGACTACTTTAATAACTACCTATCTTGTTAACAGCTGATACTAAAGAAGTTGTCTTTCAAATTCCAAACTACTAATAGCATCCTCTTTCTTCCTGGAGAAAAAGTTTTTGTCGTACCTTCTGGTTGTGTAAAAGGGATTTTTCATCCCAGCCTGCTATTTTGAAGTTGTGAGGGAGTGAGAATGAGAGAATGAGCACTCCCCATCCTGCCTTTACCCATGGGATTTCTGACCCATGAACTGTGCACAAAGGAGTTGAAATGCAAGAGCCAACCTCGGCTGTTAAGTAAGAAAGTGAGTCAAGTGAATACAAATGTGAATTATATAGTAATTATAATATAAATAGGACCCAGAGATTAAGTCTGTGCATGCTTTCAAATAGCAGAAACTAATTTAAGCTTTATAAGCCTCAGGAAAAGTTCCAAAAGGTCACAGTTTGCCTGGAAGCACTAATTACAGCTTCCCCCTACTGGGTATACAAAAACCCAAGTGTTGCCATAATCATCCTTGTATAGGAAACCATTCTGGTCACAACAGATAACAGCCACCCAGTGACCTAATATGTGAGCAACCACTGGGAATGCCTTTCAGGCATAAGCAGGGCTGCTGTGCTCATTTAGCATGCATTTAGCATGCGGCTGGGTAAGAGCCTGCACACTGTTGGGTCAGGCCTGGTTCCTGGAGGCCGTTACCACATCGCAAGACATTTAGCTGCACTTCATCATTATCTCCATGCTTCCTATGCATCTTGGATTTTGTTAGCCAGATATTTTGGCTAGGATGTGTAGCTTATGCAGTAGCACAAGGATAGCACACTCTTGTGGACTGCATGTCCTGCTCTACCCAGAAAGACAACATCATGTTCAGACCCCCATAGCACAGTTTCAAATACTTGCTTTCCACCCCTTGATGTAGACCCCAGATTCAGGCCAAGGATAGCTCAGATGGTTCAGAGAATCTGCACCGCCATGAGCTGCACATAAGACGATAAATAGCAAACCTTTCTGCTGAAGCATATTATAAACACTTGCTGTAATAGAAAACAAACATTAATCTGGGTCACCAGATAAAAAATGTAATTTATTTTTGAATAACAGGGAATATAGATACCACTTTACTCCAGGGTGCAGTCATCAGATGGCCTATAAAATACTCCCAAATCATCACTCTGTGGTTCTCTAAAAAGTTTAAGCTAGTATTGTCCACTTCCATCTCCACCTTGGCCACTTGGTCCCACCCCAGCATTTCCCACGCCATTGCATGATCAGGAACGTTTGTAAAATCATCCAGCAAAACACCAGAACAGCTTCTAGAACTGATAACAGCAGAAAAAGGAAGTTATAGTTAATTTTCATTCAGTTCAGTTCCTGTACCCAGCTCAGGGTAAGCCTATTCACGGCACAGGTAGCAAGCTGCTAAAAAAGCCACCTAGCTGGACAGAGGATGGACATTCTTTCAATGGCAGTACTGACTTTGTCTTCTAGTCCTTGTGAACGTACAGTGCTGTGCTCCTCCAAGGTGTACTGATGAAAAATACAATAAGGTGCTTCATAGGGAATTATTGCATTTCACAGCAAGGTAAGGTAAGGTAAGGAAAGCAGGTAGAAATCACCTTTCCCTGAGCCCCCTTCTGCTGTGCAGCCTCCTGGGAGCTATTGCTTATGGTGCCTGCAGTAAGGAAAGTATTTAAAGTTGGCTCTCAGTCATGGCTGAGGTCTTCAGAGCTACTGATATGTCTGCACTGAGGTGTGGAGGTAGCTGGTGCATACCCCATTAGTAAAATCCAACCACACATGGAAGCAACCACACAGGTTTGTTTAAACCAGGGCGTGCCTATTGTGCTTCTCTATCCATAGGCTTGATTAACAGAACTTGGCTAATAGGACTCCTTTTCAGTGCTAGTAGTTCTTTCAGCATTTAATGAAGCCTCTTCAGACTACTTCAATGATATCATTTATTATGAACCTTGCCAAAGGCTAACTGAATTGCTCAGCTCTGTCCCTTTCAGTAGGACGAACTGCACTTAGGCAGCATTTACCTGAATTTCAGTAAGAACTGCATCTCTGAGATGAGTTGCCATTACCAGGATCCACAGATTTATGATTTTATTAGTTGTCAGGTTAACACTAAACTCACATGCTTCGATGTATTGCCAGGCAGCAGGCTTTCTACATAGAATCATAGAATAGTTAGCGTTGGAAAGGACCTTAAGATCATCTAGTTCCAACCCCCCTGCCAGGGGCAGGGACACCTCCCACTAAACCATGCCTCCCAAGGCTCTGTCTAACCTGGCCTTGAACTCTGCCAGCGATGGAGCATTCACAACTTCCTTGGGCAACCCATTCCAGTGCCTCACCACCCTTACAGTAAAGAACCTTCTCCTCATATCCAATCTAAACTTCCCCTCTTTAAGTTTGAACCCGTCTCCCCTTGTCCTATCACTACAGTCCCTCATGAAGAGTCCCTCCCCAGCATCCTTGTAGGCCCCCTTCACATATTGGCAGGATGCTATGAAGTCTCCACATAGCTTTCTCTTCCCCAGGCTGAACAGCCCCAACTTTCTCATCCTATCTTCATACAGTAAGTGCTCCAGTCCCCTGATGATCCTTGTGGCCCTCCTCTGGACTTGTTCCAACAGTTCCATGTCCTTTTTATGTTGAGGACACCAGAACTGTACACAATACTCCAAGTAAGGATTAAATGTAGGTATTTCCCCTCTGTGCATTTAATGTTTGTTTCAGGCCCTGGAGTAAGATACTTTTACCCACAAGAGCAAGCTTTCCCCAGATGTCTGCCAAAGATGCCCCAAACCATGTGGAGTGGTCACCTGGAGAAGTAATATAGGAATTTCAGCTTCTTGTCTCTCAAAGGCAAGAAAACAGCTTTCTACCATTTTAACCTGGGTGTTACTGACAGAAAACACTCCTAATGAAACGCTGCTGTGCTGGACAAGCACTTTTTTCCCTGTTCGAATCCTTCTTAGATGATCAATACTTCCATACCACTCACAGGGAGCAAATTTCTCACACGCATACACATAGAAGGACCCTCCAAATCAAAAAAGCTGTGGGATGACATTCCCCTGGCAGCTGCATTGTGTCTCCTAACACTCACAGTGTTGTAAAACCATATGATACATAATGATGCGCTTCTAGCCAAAATGGGTTATTATATTTTTCATAACTGTTTTACTGCTTCTATAACTCAAAATTCAATCCCTCATTCAAGAGATTGCTGCCTATCTCTGAAGGCATTGAGGGATGCTGCAGTGGCACAGGAGGCTGGTCTTGCTGGAGTCCCATCCTGCAACATGTCAAGGGGCTCCTCTGTTCTTCTGGGCTCCTCCAGGTCCCGCTGCGGCTAGTGGGAGTTAAGAGCATTCAGCATCTGGGAGGACTGGCCCTGCGCGTATTAAGGCCTGTGATGTAATTACAGACTAGTTATTGAATTGCTATTGAGACGAAACATTGCGTGGTGCTGTGAGCTAACAGCAAACGTGTACAGCCATGGCTTATTAACTCTTTGCTCCAGAGTAATTTAATCATTTCACATGCTGCTTTTGTTACAGGAGTGCTCTCCTGCATGCTAATAGTTGGGTTTCTGCTAGAAAGGTTTCTCTGCAGTGAACGGATTGAAGATTCACTGAATCTTTCAAACCCACTCTGGTAATTTATCCATCTATGCCCCTTATTGTCACTGCATATCTGAGCATTGCAGTCAATAACAGATTTATTTTCATAACACCTCTAGAAAGCTGGAATTACAAGATATGCTTGAGTCCTCTGAAGGAGCTTGTGACAGAGAAAAAAATAAAACCCATGTGTCTTAACTTGCATTTTGCAGCTAGTTAGGATTTCTTGGACCACTGTTACTAAATGTGTCTTTGAATTCTCTATGTGTAGATACAGGGCAACAAATTAAACAAGTATTGTAAAACCCACCTGTTTGCAAAGTATATGTAACATAGGTGTCCACATTCAACTCAGGATTTAGAGAATCTAACAATACTATGTAAGTAACATGATCATTTTGTTACAGAAATGGAAAAAGGAAAGAAATTCACCTACTTTTTGTCAATATATTTGCCTAAATACTGAGTTGTTTTATAGGCCATAAGTATCCGGGGAAGAGCTATGCTGCATCCTTTCATTATTGCTAGTACTGATGTTTACCTGTGTATAACAGCTACTAAGAACAATCTGGTGCCAGGAATGCTGTTGAGGAGACTGTGGTATGCAACGTCTGATGTGATATGTAAGTAAATACATAAGCAAGGTATTCAGGTTTTGCGGATAAAATGTTGCTTTATGAACTTGTACTTTCTGAATGGTAGACACTACAGGTTGGGCAGGGAAGAGATTCAGAGCAGCCCTGCGAAGAAGGACTTGGGGGTATTGGTCGATGAAAAAATGAACATGATCCGGCAGTGTGCGCTCGCAGCCCAGAAAGCCAACCGTATCCTGGGCTGCATCAAAAGCAGCGTGACCAGCAGGTCGAGGGAGGTGATCCTGCCCCTCTACTCTGCTCTCGTGAGACCTCACTTGGAGTATTGTGTGCAGTTCTGGTGTCCTCAACATAAAAAGGACATGGAACTGTTGGAACAAGTCCAGAGGAGGGCCACAAGGATCATCAGGGGACTGGAGCACCTCCCATACAAAGATAGGATGAGAAAGTTGGGTCTGTTCAGCCTAGAGAAGAGAAGGCTCTGTGGAGACCTCACAGCATCCTTCCAACATGTGAAGGGGTCCTATAGGGATGCTGGGGAGGGACTCTTCATTAGGGACTGTAGTGATAGGACAAGGGGTGACGGGTTCAAACTTAAAGAGGGGAAGTTTAGATTGGATCTGAGGAAGAAATTCTTTACTGTAAGGGTGGTGAGGCACTGGAATGGGTTGCCCAGGGAAGTTGTGAATGCTCCATTGCTGGCAGTGTTTAAGGCCAGGTTGGACAGAGCCTTGGGTGGCATGGTTTAGTGGGAGGTGTCCCTGCCCCTGGCAGGGGGGTTGGAACTTGATGATCTTAAGGTCCTTTCCAACTCTAACTATTTTATGATTCTATGACTTATGGCTCATGGCTTTTGCTTGTCCATAGTTAGTATAAAACCCCCCTGTCTCCAGATTTTCCATTGCTTTCCAGGGATGGTAGGTCTGGCTCAAATGGCACAGGTTAAAAGGTCTGATTAAATGAAGGAACAGAGAAAGATGTATAAAGAGGTTCATTATTCTCCTGCCTGAAGGCATGAACCAACCTCTTATTGCAGGAGCTAAGCAGACATGTCCCTGATGGGTACATTATTGCAAAAATCCTGAAGAGGGTAATTAAGCACCATACAGTGATGAAGACAGGTTACAGCACTAGACACATTTCTGTTCTATTCCAGAAGCCAATGGTGCTTTTCCTTGGAGGCCTGTCTTGCAATATGAGGAAAAAAATGGGGGTCATGATACTTGACTTAAGATGTGGCCACAGGCGAACCACTAATTCTCACTGTACTACTGCTCCCCACTTCGTGAAAGCATGAGAATGATCATCTGGGGAAAGGTTGCAAAGGGCTTTACGCATCTTTCCATAACTCAAATGAAACAGTGCAATATTTATTTTGCCA
Organism: Ara ararauna; assembly: GCA_028858755.1. NCBI lineage: Eukaryota > Metazoa > Chordata > Aves > Psittaciformes > Psittacidae > Ara > Ara ararauna. The sequence goes on along the minus strand of CM054377.1, from coordinate 109,067,074 downwards.
GCAATAAAATTTCTACTTCCTCTTCCCTGTATCCTGCTAAATCTCATAAAGAATTATCCTGAGATATTAAATAATATTAAGCTCTTCCTGTTAAAAGAGACATAGGTGTACAAATTACTGCCAATAATGGCTTTGTGATGATCCCATGGCTGCCTCATATTAATGGAGAAACTGAAGCAAAATGTGATTTGACACTCCTGATGAAAGACAAATGTCATTATCTTTTTTACTGAGACAGAAAGGATTCAGACGCTTTTATTCAGAACATAAACTCGTAACAGTAGAAGCCCCTGGTTTTTTAGTGGTGAATATTACAGAAAAAATTTCTCATGAGTGATATGCTAGAAGTAGTAAGTTTTTGTGAAGATAAGTGTTGATTAAAACTCATTCCTCTGGGACTTTATGGGATTTTCAGGGAAAAAAGTTCCCCAAACTCAGCACTAAAGAAAGTGCAGATTAAACAGACTGAATCAATAAGAAGACAGGCAAAATAAAATGTTACTTTGATACAGTGAAATTCATCAAAAAATCCAAGCACTTTACTGGTTTTAATTTAGCTTTTCTTTGGAGACCATTCAAGCCTCCCCAGATCAGCTGGTAATCCCATGAGAGAATAATACTAGGAGATTTTCTCAAGAAAGACAAAGTCTTTACGCAATACTAGCACCTAAATATAGCCACAGTGCTAGAAATAATGCCAAGAATTTTAAGTTTAATCACATTTTTAAAGAAAAAATCATGGATTTTATGTCCCTGAGTTGATCTATACCAATGGCGATGGCGCTGGATGCTGGCCTTTCAAAGGATGTTCCCACCCACCCAGCTCTTGGCTGAGCTTACCCCAAGCTGTACAGCACTATGCAGCATACAAGGCAGCATTAATGACCCAGATTTCCCATTTTTCCAACCACCTCCAGCTTACTTTAAACGTTCTTTTGCACAGGAATGCTGGCTAGTGGTTTTTAGCAAAAAGACCTTGCCACGTTATTAGAAGAAAGCAGGAGAGGTGCTAGTTAGGAATCACTGACTGGTTTAGAAAGATTGCAGTGATCAAGAAATATTGCAGTGATCAAGGACATGACCCCTGTTTTGAATCCCGGTTCCAACAAGCATAAATGATGAGCTGATGCGCTCTCCTAAAGCACCCCTCATTATAAATTAGTGATTTCACTTAACATCTTTTGCAGCTTACACTCATGTACACTAAGAATTTCTGTATATGGGGTATTTTTCAGAAGTATAACCATACACTTCAGACTTGTATCATCTGTGTGGGAAGGATCTTGTGCTGTGACCACATCAGAGGACACAAAAATCTAGATAGGTAAAACTATTGCAAACCATGGGTTTAGACCTCTCCATACTACAAGGCTGAACCTTGCTAAATCATGTTCTGGACTCCATGGTGTTAAAATGTGATTAAAAGTGAGGTAAGGACAACCTGACACAAAAAAGGGGCAGATGATTTGATACAATTTGGTAGTGACAGTCTTTTCTGAGTCCAACAAAAAATCTGGAAAGTAAAAGAAATGTACTTTACAATGCTCAGATTAAGCACAATAAGTGGAAGCAGCAAGTAATGTTCCTCAGTGTTCCCATGTCCAGATGGTGTTTCCATATTCCACCAAGAGGGAGGAAAGAAGATAATTAAATTGTCAAGAAACACTCTGAGGAGCTGATAAGTTTCAAGCTAAACGCTGCCTCTACAAAGAATAAACTTGCAGCACTTGTCTTTAAAACCCATAAATACACAGACAGAATGTATTACATGCACAATGGTATGAGGGACTTGATTCAGATTATCAGTAATTTGGTTCTGTTGCTTCTTCAGTAGCATCAATCACTTTCAAAGGAGATCCTTAAATTGCAAGGTTTTCCTATCGTGTCCTTTTGCACCACTTGTTCTCTGTTTATGGGACTGAGCAGGACTTTATCTGGCAGCACCTAAGCACTATAAATCCTGTTTTTAAAGATTTCCCAGGCATCACTCAGCGCTGAAGGACCAGGAGCATAGCTACAGAGCTGCTGTTATTCTGCTGCTGGCTTAGAGGACATACCTGGAGAAAAGCAGATGTATACCCAGATAAGTCCCTTTCCTGTTGGGTCTTTGGGTATTTTATCAAACACAGCTCAGTTGCAACATATTATTTTGCTCTATATCTACAAAATTGCTGGCTAGGAAAGGCAGAAATGACTTCATTCCTGTTACCTGTGATTACTGATCTACAGCTTCTAAGCAAGGCTACTAACAACCACAGTGCTAAGAAAGGACATCCAAATCAGGTGATAATACTGCCTCATCTTTGTTAGAAGAGTCTGTTTTTCTTTCTCCAAAGAGAGAGACAGCTTTAAAGTCATTTGACCTGCTCAATACTGGCAGTAAAGGCTATCAAGTTAGCTACAGACACAGGTTCCTGCAGAGATAATCTTAAAACAGCTAGGATAAACTGTAGTGATTTTATGGTATTTTGATCAAAACAATCTTACTGTTTCTGGAAAAGAAGGACTTGAGAGCTATAGAAGAAGATAGTGTTCCTTGTTCTGTTACACTGGTGTCACTTCTCAAAGTGAAAACTGATTTTTCTCAAACTGGCCAATGAATGAAAGGATAATACACAGTCCAGAGGCAAAGGCACTTCTCTATCACCAGTCATCATGGCAAGCATGAGGCAATAGTTTTCTCTTAGTCCATATTACAGTCTCCTCTTCTCTGTGTAATTACCAATTTTCTTTGTGTCATCCCTAGAAAATGATTAATCCCTTCCTGATAATGCATGATTATGGGGAACTTTAATTAGCAGGCTGGTAGGAATTCCATGAACAAAACTCCCCCTTATAATTTTCATCATGTATTAAATGGCATTAATTGCATTAATGTATGCATGTGCCAGAGGTCTTCCTTTCTATTCCTCTTGTTTGAGCTAGAAAGCATTAACCCTTTGTGGGGAACCGTACACCTCTGCAAGTGTATAGAGCTGGTCAAGATCAACTATAGCTGAGGGCAGCTTATAGAGACTGAACAACTAATGTAAAGGGTGCTACAATGCCACTGTCTGTAATAGCAAGGATTTGAACTATGGGATCCAGAAAAATCTTTGCCAGTTCTGAGTAAGTTCACAGATTTTTTATGAGAGTGAAGGCATTGTATGCAAACCTGCCACATGGAGCGTCACAGTACACATTAGCCTACAACAGAAATGGTTGCATATCCTCTCTTCCACCATGAACAACCTCATTAGGACTCAAGTTTTAATAGCACTGGCAGGTTACACTTGGGATTGAGGGAAGGAGTCATTGAAGACAATGTGCATCTATTTAAAATGGAAATACTAAAGCGCTACACAGCTCACTACAGTGGTAGTTATTGATAAGGCTTCATCCTTCTGAAGAGAAGGAGCCATCACCTAAAAATGCTCTTCAGTGCTTTACTGGCTCAGTGTCATTCAGCCTTTCACTGTGCAGGTCTGAGCCCCACTAAAGAAACAGGAATAAATTGCTTTCCACAGCCAAAACTTGTATTTTCTTACCATTTTCTCCATGCAATTGATTTTTACATCCTATTTGAGATGAGAAAATCCCAACCTCAATTAAATTTATTTACAAAGTAACAAAACCTTTCCATCCAGATCTTGTTTCTGTTTTTCTTAGAGGGAATCACTGGCAGTTCCTGTGCTGGTTTATGAGAAGAAGCAGAAGTGTAAGCCCATATTTTATGATGAAATGACAATAGGAGTGACCTTGCCCTAGCACATATTGCTTTTTCAACAGTGTCTAGAGGAGATAATCTAACAGTAGTCTGCAAGGCATCATGTTTCCTTAGATCCTGCAATAATAATTCAATCATGAGCATATAAAATTAGATGAAAAATAAGGTAACTAGCCTTCTGGGACTGAGTGATTGCAATAAATAATTCCTCCTGACATAAGAATTACATTGTCCTCTTGAAAGAGAGGTTACTTTTTATTATATTATACTTCTCCCATTACAGTCTGTGCCAGGTAGCACTGCTGTTAAGCCTAGTCTGCAGGACAGCAGAAAATCCTTTAAGATAATTACATGCTGCCTCTAAGGTACCAAAGCAGTGAGTAGAAAACTTCCAACTCTAAGCCTTTGGGATTTATTTTTTTTAATTAAAGATATATTTTTTCTCTTTTCATTGTCTTTCCTTTAAGTATCACAGAGTACTTTATAAACATCAGTTGCTTAATCAAATCTTACAAACCTTGCCATCCATTTTAGAGAAGTTAAGCTGAGCCACAGTTGTGTCTGTGTTTCTAAAGTCAGTGAAGTTTGCAACTGAAGGTCACAAGCTAGTTAACGAAGAGGAATAGAGTGAAATTGAGGTATGGTGGAAGTTACTGTCTAAGCGTCAGTACAGAAATACTTTTCAAGCTATGAATATTTGCCCATGCATTTTTCCTGTGGACAGGGGAGAATATACAGTTTTTTAAATCATTACAGGCGTGATGACAGCAAAATAATTTATGTTTAGCTACCTTCAAAGATACTTATGTGTCTGACATAAAGTCATATGCAAGTCACTGCTACAAACACACACTTTTGTAGGCAGTCACAGAGTACACAGCAAGACCTGGTGCTTTTACACAAGGTAGATGTAGAAGAAAGTACCAAACATCAGCAGGTAGTCTGCCACTCTCTCGTCATTAACATCTAATCCAACTATGATTTGGTGAGGGAAGCAGATGTTGGAACTCTTGGCATAAGCCCTTGGGTAGCAGATGTTTGTAAGTAAATACTTGTCCGCTCTGGTGGGCTGCTGCTGCTCTATGTGCTTGATCAGCTGCAGGATAAGGAGGACTCCTTGGTGTATCCTCATTCAAGTAACTTTTCTATTTGTTATATGTTTATATGAATAAATAGGTTTTCCTGCTTATCAAAAAGATGCTAGAGTATGACTGCTTATAAGCAATAAAATAATACACTGGGAATGTGAGGCAAGGCCAAGCTCTAGCTAAGCACCTGTGGAGCTGTGGAAAAAAAAGTCTCATATTAGTGGATCCAAGTGATTCTCTATCAAACCACAACAGCTCTACCTTGGATGTATGCTTGAAGTCTGACAGGATGGGTACTTTTATCCAGAAGTCTGCACTTCAGCCAGAACAGATGTTTCCACTGACCCCAACCTCATCAGGTATACTAGGAAACAAAGACAGCTGTCTCTGCTGTAAATGTACCAAAGCAGATACCTGAAGTTAGATGCACCCTACTCAAAAAATGTTAAAAAGAAACGTCCATGTAAACTGCTTGAAAGCAAAAAAAGTTGCAAGTCTCATTTTCAGTTATGTAAATAAGGAATAACTCCACCAAATGTAATGGACTGGTATTTTTATAAAATCATTGAAAATGGAAATCCTAGCAAGATATCTCTATTTGCTCATTGATATGTATTTTGGCAAAGGTATCAGAATGGAGGTATTGACATAAGTTCCATAGTTCAAACTGGACTGTATTTGTGCTACACTGAGAATACAGTTTGAGAATTTAGTCCTGTAAAACGAAAATTCAGATGAAGATATATTCAGCAAAACCAGATCTGTAAACAGATCGAACTTTAATGACCTCATAATGGAGGTCTTGTTTACAACAGCTAAAAATCTGACTCACAGCTTGTTATGTAAAATCATTATCTAGTGTACTTGTGTTAATGTACACACTAACAAAAACTCACTAATCTCTTCAGGTATCACTGCAGGTTTTTGTGAATAAGATACAATGCAATCCAAATATATCACCTCCTAACTGTTGATAAGACTGTAGAAATTTTAATCTTCTTATTCACAATGCTTCTAATCACCTTGGTGCAAAGAAAAGGATACTGTCTCTAGTAGCTACTAACGCCGTTTCTTCATGTGAAAACAAGAAGAAAAATATACAGGGTTTTTCTTTTAAAGAGAAAAAAACCTTCATAAACATAATAACATTTACAACAAAACTGAATGTTTATTGGGAAATGACACTTCTCTGCATACGTCTGCCATAACTATAGATTCAGAGATTTACAGGTAGTCCATTAAGTTAATTAGTCCATGTTACTGTTAATGCTACCTCTCTGCATTGTATTGTCAGATATTTTTTAGAATATCTATAAATGCACCCCAAATACCATTCATCGTCTTCAGACAGAACATGTTTTTACAACTTTCCATGTCCAGACGTTTTGCTTAGTATTGTGCTAACCATCTCCTTTTCCAATCTACATTGATTATCCTGGTTATATCCCATTTTACCATTTCAAATACTTCTTTATCCTTCTGTTCATCACAAAAAGTTACTGACTGTTGCGGTTTAAGCCTAGCTGGCAACCCAGAACCACGCAGCTGCTCGCTCACTCCCCCCCTTCCTCCCTCTGCTCTGGGAGGGATGGGGAGGAGAATTGAAAGAATGTAACTCCCACGGGTTGAGATAAGAACACTCCAGTAACTAAGGTATAACACAAACCACTGCTACTACCACCAATAATAATAATGACAAGGGAAATAACAAGGGAAGAGAATACAACCGCTCACCACTTGCAGACCGATACCCAGCCCGACCCGAGCAATGATCTAACCCTTCCGGGTAACTGCCCCCAGTTTATATAGTGGGCATGACGTGCTGTGGTATGGAATTCCTCTTTGGCTAGTTTGGGTCAGGTGTCCTGTCTCTGCTTCCTCCTGGCTTCCCCTCCTCCCTGGCAGAGCATGAGACCCAGAAAGTCCTTGGTCAGAGTAAACATTACTGAGCAGCAACTAAAAACATCGGTGTTATCAATGCTGTTCCCAGACCAAAAATCAAAAACACAGCACTGCACCAGCTACTAAGAAGGAGAAAAAATGACTGCTACTGCTGAAGCCAGGACACTGACACCAATGAATACTTGCCAGTCAGAAAAGAGGCAGTCCAGACATTCCAGACCACTGATGTTCAGTGAGACACAACTTAGTTGCTTAATGACAGCGTACAGTGTACTTTGTCACACACATTTGTTTTCTACTGAGCAGTTGAAAAGAAGGCATTTTGTGCTTGCTTGATGCTTTGCAATACTTAGAGGCCATTTGGGCAGCTTCAACCATAGTGAAAATTGATGTGTATGTACTGTGTGTGTAATTTAGGATAATTAAATAGAACTAAATTACATATTATTAAATGCTCTGGATTTAGTTTTAACAGCTGGAGAAAGCTGATTTTTGTGACTTTTTTGGAATGTTCTCTATTCTTAGGCTTTTGGATACTATAAGGCATTTTCAACGCAGAAAATCTCTGTTGGACCTGTAGATTACTCCATGTTAAGGTAAATTTATGATGAAAAAGCAGTAAAAAACTAGATATTCTGCACTTGCATTTTACATTAGTTAGCTTTCTGCAAAATGCCATGATCTTGGCAAACTGCCTTTCCATTGTAACTTTATATGCCCCTGTTCACAGTACTGGTATGAGTTGATGCATTTGAACCTCAGCCCCAGCCACTCACAGTTAATCCCAGCTTGCTGTCTTCTGTCTCACAAACTTTCTGATATTTTGTGTCGTCTAGATTTTCCTGTTACTTTAACTTAAGGATGCTTGGCCAGTCTTTTAAAGCTGCCCACAGGTACACAGGATATCTAAGATATCAATTTTGACTCTAAATCCTGTCCGTAGGCACAACAACTGCAATAACAAAACCCAACATACCTTCACATGTCAGTAGGAAGTATTCCAGGTTGTGACTGAAGGATGCACTGAAATAAGTACAGTTTTCAATCAGGTCACAAGACAGACACCGCCTGTTGAAGTTCCCATTTGTGCTTGCACTGAAAAAGTTAATACAAATCCGTGAAGGTCACTGAGCAAATGTTATCTGGAAGTAACATTACTTAAACCTTCCTGTCATTAGAACAAGAACATAAATATAATGCATCCAGCATTAGCAAGAGACTATGCATTTCCATTTGGTTGAGTTTCAGTCGCAGTAATAGCTCTTTTTTTTCTTTTGCCTCAATGGAGAATACATAACAGGATATTGATGTCTTTTTTTTTTCTTTTTTGTAAGGTCAGGTGGTTATGAAGGAAAGTATAGCTTTAAAAGCAAATAATGGTTGAAATTCTGCAGGAGGGAGTCACAGTTTGGTGAAAGAAGGCATGAAACAATGGAGCAGTATTTCTACACCCACTTACATTATAACAGACAACAAAGAGCTGGAGGTGCTTTCTTTAAGTTTCTTACTGGTTGTCACAGTGGTCTGATTTGGTAGCAGCTGCCGCAGAGGCCCAAGCCCTTTTTTGGGGTCTAAATAGTTTCTCTCATAACATCCAGGTGGACAGGAAAGATTACACTTCGGGATTTGTTTTTTAAGAAGGTAATGTGACGTGTCCATATGCTCAGAAGTGCTGTGTAAGAATCTACTATATATCAAAGAATGAATTACAGATTATTAGCAAATATTGCTAAATAGCATTTTGCATTGTCATAGCATTTTGAAACTTCAATATACTTGAAAAATATTAACTAATGGATCTTTCCAGCATGGCTGTAAAGCAGATGAGTGGTTTTTCACTAACATTTCAAGGTAGAAGGAGATGAGGCTGAGCACATTGTTTAGGGCCACAGAGACTGACCTGAGTAGCTCTTGGGTTCTTTTTTAGGCTCAGATCACGATTTAAATACAAATTGTAGCTACTAAATCAGACACAAAAAGGAGAAAAAACACCCAAACAGATCTTCATCTGATACAAGCTGTCAGAGCTCCAGAGGAGCTTTGTCAATGACCATATGCCAAGGCTGCTGCTGAGCTGATGATGCCCTTTGGCTGGGATGAGAGGCAGTTGAACTACCCAGAACAGGAAATCAAATACTTGAAGTGAGGCCAAGATCACTGTAATCAAAGTAAGGCCAAGGATGTTGACATTTTGGGCATCCGTTTCCCTTTTGCCTATGTGGGGAGGTGAGGTTAATGAGGCACCACGGTGAGCTGCATGCCAAGATGGGCAAGGGGCTGGAAGCACTTTGACTCATACCAGCAGCTCTTGAGCGGCTGTGTCTGGACACAGCTTTGAAAATGAGATTTTCTTGTTTGAATAGAAATGAATGGTCAATATATTTTTTATTACTTTTTTTCTTAAGAAAATAAACACCGAGCTGGGCTATTCTCAAAAAAACATGGAAGCAAACAGACATAGAGGTCTTAAAAGGAAAAATTATTCAATTACAGGTGATGCAGTTCATACTAGTTTCCTTCCCACTGAGGAAAAAAGGGATGACATCATGTTAGAGAAGGAAAATGTACTGACTGTCCCATATCAACTGATGCTATCACCAGCTCTGCCCTTTGATGAAGATGCCGCGATAACAGCAGGGTGATTGAGAAGAAAAACAGGACAATTGGAATAATGATTCCAAAATGAACATTTAAGTTTGGGTTTCCTCCCCTTTGAAATCTGCTCCCACAATACTTCACTACAGCTACACTACCGACAGCTTACTATAAACCTACCTTTTAACCATCATACAGTTAGGGAGGACACTAAAGGGACTGTGAGAAACATTTGCAAACATAACATATTATTATTTCTTTTCAAGATCATGAAGAGGTGAAGTGCAATCAAATTTCTGTGAAAACTGCTATCCTAAAGTATAGAACCAGTTTCTACCATTAGTTTATGTAATTCTGAATTCTTTCAAGTGTTAAGCAGTTCTGTTGAAAAGTTTTGTGACAGTTTATTATTAATCTTGTTACCAATTTAAAATTTGCATTAAAATGAAAAATTGCTAAATGCAAAACATTTCCAAATGTCAAGCATTTTGTTCACTATTGTTATGCCATTCTGCCTATTCCAGTGACACATTGCAAATCTTGCAATGCCATTGAAGACAAACATGTAAGAATCTGTTTCTATTGGAATTGCTTATGTAATGACTCATGTGAAACTGAAAGAATGGGACATCCTGTATGTGAAGCTAGTAAAGCCCATACCTGTATAAGTGCCGCCTCCTTGGCAAATCTTCTGTGCTGTGGAAATAACTGGGGGAAAAAAACCAGCAATTAAAGGCAAGTGTATAATTTAAAGAGTATTTTATAAGTATCTCATACAACATGTTCCTTTAAATCACCATTTTCCTGATCTTGTAAAGGCAAGGAAAGTTTAAGCTGAATTAGAAAAAACATAGACGGGGACACAGAGGCTCAAGCAAGGATGTTGTAGGCTGCACTGTAGTTAAAACAAGCATGGGAATTTTTGAGTCGTAAGCAGCAGATCAAAAAGGATCCAGTGATTAAGTGAAAGGCCTTCACATTTTTACCTTGAAATTTCTGGCTCAGAATTTCCTTTAAATACATTTCTTATTTTTCTCCTGAACCAACTTTTACTTCTCTGACCACTTTTTATTCTTTGCCCGGGTAGATAGCTAACTGGGGTCCAATGCAAAACCCATGGAAAGGTCTCCTTTGAAAAAGGGAGTTGGACTTTCAGGTAGGACAGAGTTTGAAGTTGAAGAATTTTTTACTGCCCTTGATTTGTTTTGAGATTGTGGTGAACTGCTTTTCTGGCTAAACAGCAAATACCCTATTGTGTGGTGACAGCCTCTCGAAGTAACAGAGAGGCGCTTCCGGAGATGGCCAACTCAGTCTGATGTGCAGGATCCAGACTGATCCCCAGATGCATTTCATGTGAGTAATAACAGACCACAGGAGCAAATGTAGCATCCATGGATAGAATAAAATGTCAGTACTTGTTTAGATGTACATCTTGATTCCACAAAATGCATGTGGCATTTCCTGCTTGACTGGCCAGTTAAAATGCAAATAAGACTTTGGTGCTAGTTTGCCATATAGCTCTGCCATGTGCTAAAGACCCTTATATCGTACTGAAGTTATTGCTAATTGAGGGCATTCAAAAACCCAAAGGAACATTGTGCTCTTAATGATAATTTAAAGTTCCAGAGACTTTTTACTCAGCTGCTCAGTGATGTTAATAAACAGAGCCTTGCATCCACCTGAAACTTTGCCTGGAAAGGAATTTTCAGGGTATTAGATTCCAGAAAGCCTTTCAAATATTTTCTTACGTAAGTTCTTGAAATGTATTTTTAAAGGAAAACATTTACAGAAAGTATTTTACAAGCATAAAGGGCAACTGTGAAGAAGGGTTGGGCTTTTTTGTATTCTACATAAATACTTCTTTCCTAATCCACTGATATTTTTGCAGGTCAATAAAAGATTCTTTCTAAAACTATCTAGGTGGACAATGAAAACAGACTTCTTTCCTTCAGAGGCTGGTATCAGAAGCTGCAGCAGGAGAAATCATTCATCTACACAAATGTATTTAATAGTCACAGAAAGAGAGGTTTGAACTATACAGAGAAAATCAAAATAAGACAAAATATATGTAATGGTACAAGAGGTTAAGACAACATAGGGACAACTTCTCACGCTCTCTTACCTCCATCTCCTTATGCTCATACATTTCAGATGCATGCACAACACCATTGTAACAAACCAGGGCTAAACAAAGGAAGACTGATTTGTCAGGCCAAAGTTTACTTACATTTTATGTCTCTTTTCATCATATGCCAATATCTTTGTCACATCCCAATCACCAGATGTAATAGCCTGTAAGTTGTCACTGCTAGTATTTGGCTGCCAGAAAGAGAAAAGAATTAGATTTCTTTATTCTTGAAAGAAGATATCTGAGCAAAGCTTCTCTTCTGGAAAAGGATGCTCTTTTGACTCCATTGTCTACTAAATATAAACCATGCATCTGCAATTTCCACCCCTCCCGCTGCTATTTCTGTGAATTTGCAGAAGTAATAGAGTCAGAATCATCTTAACTATAACTCCACTGAAGATAATGGGATGAATTCAGCACAGAACAGCTTCAAACCCCTTCCTCTAATTCAGTGTGCTGAAAAACTTCTGATTAATTCATTCAGGCGTGAAGGAATTTACTTATGTACAAGTGAAGAGGTATTAAAAAAACAAAACAAAGCAATTATATTGTTTGGAAAGAGACAGTTGACTGACCTTTTTCATCTATGTAGCTAATTTGGAAATTCATGTTATCACATGCCCAAAAAAGCATCACTGAAGGTTTTCTTTTATGGCTAAACCCCACATTCTACATTTCCACCAGTACAAGCACAGCTACTACTTTTTACTGCTTTTTGCTTTTGGTGAGACCCAAAGCAGCGACAGAACGTGGCTCACCTGTGATGACGACATGGCAATGTGGTAGAACTTCCCTCGTCCTCCCTGGGGAATGGCTCGGACAAAGAAAAACTTCCTACCATCCTTGGAAAAAATCGGCTCTTCATTCTGAAAACAGAAAATGAAGTGATGTATCACTATTAATTTATTGTATCTAGAATTGCACTGCCAAACCCTGTGAAATTCATTCACAGTGAAATACAGAGTGCTCTTTAACAGCAACCTGAGGCAAGCAAAATGCCCACTGAAAACTGGAGAAAGTTTTGAAGATTACTGCTCCTTGCTCTTGGGAAAGCAGACACTTTTCAGCTGTGGGAAGACAGGGAGACAGCAAGGAGTGTTCCTTGGCTATAAAGTCAGTTCCCATTTGCAAAGCAAAAACTACACATATACAGCTGACTGCTCAGAGCAGCTGGAATAAAGCCTTTAGAAATGGTATGAACCTTTCTGGCACAAGTATGACAAACCCTGTTTACTTGTCTGGAAGAACTGATTTCTTCCTGGTCTTGAGGAAACACCGCTAACAGCACGTAACTGCTGTCTTTCTCTAATCTCTTATTTATTTTGCTATATTATTTACACAGGGGAGGACATCTTGCAAAACTGCCTTTGACACAGAGCTCATAGCTGAACTGATGATTGACCTCTATTTGGTGCCTACAACTTTCAACCGGAGAGAGAAGAGACTCAGCAGAAGGAAAGCAAACATCACATATGGCATGCAAGCATTTACTGGAAGGGTCTTTGTCTTTTTGTACGGAAACCCCGAGGCACATGGGAAGTCTTTACTATAGGAGATGGTTGAACATCAGACTGCAAGGGAAAGCAGAAGGATGGTCCATAGGGTGTGGCACAGTAGCACTGTACCAAGGGAACTCCTCTACTCTGAATCTTGAATAGCTGGGACTAAAACAAGAGCTCAACCTCTGCTGAAGCTCTCATGTGATATCAGCCTTTTCTGGGGACTGGCTGAGCCCTGACATCTCTGGTCCAGCTTTGTGGATCCTTCTTCTTCAAGGGCAGTCAACAGCAAAAAGTGTTGTTCAGCCTTTCCTGGCTCTTCCTTTGGTTCAGTGTTAGTCAAACACCCTGCTTTCTGCTTGGCATGCGTCAAGATACTACACTGAACCAGCAAGAACTTGATTGTATGAGGAGACGTATGGCTAATGCAAACTTCTACAACAAATAAACATTTTTATTTCTTATAAGCTAATGTATCATTCTAACTCTATGTTCCTTTGTTCCCAGTTCTTCACTGATTGTTTTCCACTATTTATCAGATTTATCAACACTGCAGTAGAATCCTAGAATCACAAAATGGTTTGGGTTGGAAGGAACCTTGAAGATCATCTAGTTCCAGCCCCACTGCCATGGACAGGGACACCTTCAACTAGACCAGGTTGCCCAAAGCCCCATCTAACACAGACTTGAATACTTCCAGGGAGGGGGCATCCACAACTTCTCTGGGAAACCTGTGCGTGTCTCACCACCCACACAGTAAAGAACATTTTCCTAATGATATTAGGAAGATGTTCTTTACTGCAAGGGTAAATAGACCCTCTGTAAGGTTAAAGCCATCCACCCTTGCCCTTTCCCTACATGCCCTTGTAAAAAGTCTCTATCCAGATTTCTTGTAGGCCCCCTTTAAGCACTGGAAGCTGCTCTAAGGTCTTCCTGAAGCCTTCTCTTCTTCAGGCTGAACAAGCCCACCTCTCTCAGCCTGTCTTATAGGAGAAGTGCTCCAGCCCTTCAAGCATCTTCGTGGTCTCATTTGGATCCTCTTCAATAGGTCCACCTCCTTCTTCTGTTGGGAGCCTCAGAGCTGAATGCAGTGCATCAGTTTGAGTCTCACAAGAGTAGAGTAGACGCAGAATCCCTTCCCTCAACCTGCTGGCCATGCTCTTTTGATGCAGTCCAACATATGGTTGTCTTTCTGGGCAGCAAGTATGCACTGCCAGCTCATGTTGAGCTTATCATTAATCAGCACACCCTTCTCCTCAGGGCTGTTCTCAATTCATTCATCACCCAACCTGTAGTTGTGATTGGGATTGCCCCAGCCCAGGTGCAGGACCTTGCACTTGCACTTGGCCTTGGCCTTGGCCTTGTTGAACTTCAACAAGCTTACATGGTCCCACCTCTCAAGCATATCAAGGTACCTCTGGATGGCATCCCTTTCCTCTAGTGTGTCAACTGCATCATGCAGCTTGATGTCATCGGCAAATTTGCTGAAGGTACACTCAACCAGTGTTGCTGACATAGATATTAAAACAGTGTTCAAACTGTTTTCCCTCTTATTTTCCTGGCTTAGGTTTCAAGTAGTATATTTTAAATCCATTCATGGTTTGTTGCAGCTCCATGAAATTATGGTTTCATTTCTTTCTGACATTGTTCTGGAACCTGAAACATGAAGCTCTATATTGTTTCCAAATATCTTTCATTACAGGAGAAACTTCATTGAAAAACAACTGTGATAACTTGGGAGAACCTTCTCTTCAACAGGTTTTCCTTTAGTGAGGTAAATAGCAATGAGTTCAGCTGACATTTCTATATCTGTGCCTACTGCATTATATATTCCAGCAATACATCTCTGCCAGTGAGAGCAGGCATTATGCAGATTAGTTTGAGCTTCATTCAGAGTTACAGGGGAAGGAGGTACATGGCATGGATGACAGATGTGAGGCTTTAGCACTCCGTTGATGCTATGAGACAGCCTGTTTGCATATTCCTGTTGCTGGAAAGACAATTCATTAATAAGCCCAGAACTTGGTTCAGAATCTTGACAGAGATTCTTATCCTGGATGGCAATTGGTGGGGAAATCAGGCTTTTGGAACAGGATTTTATACTGTAGGGAGCTACACTGGGCATGTAATTAAAATATTCTGCATGTGATATAAACAGTTTGAGCCTTTGGTTAACTATTGAGTGAATCCTACGACACCAGAACAGAAGAGCTCTCCTTGAAAATAATAGATCACTTTAATTCTGGTACAAGAAAATACTTTTTCTGTGCAGCAGGTAGGGAATTTTTGGAAGCTTTTGCCACAGGAGGCATATGGAAGCAGCTGGTATCAGAAAGTACAAAAAGAGATTGAACAAACTCATGATTCATTAACAGATGCTAAAGGGAATAGACATGGATATAGTCTCAAATGTCTGTAATCATTTTATTGTAGATGGCAGTGAAACATGAGAGGACTGGACTATGGAAAGCAGCCAGCTCATACACTATCCCTAAATACCATCGGCTGCTGTGTCTGCTAAAGATAGGGATGGAGCAGAGAAAGCAGAGGGGAGGCTTTTTGGGGCGCCTCTGAAGTCTTTATGGCTCTTGTCTTCTTCCTCAGCTAGATCTCTCTATTCAGACAAATGAATTCTACCCAAACATTCAAGGCCAGTTCCCAAAAATCCTCTGCTTTGTGCAGATGAACGACAAAACTGTTCTCATGTCAGCTGCAAACAGCAATAACTCAGTGCTCTTCGGCTCAAGTATAAGGAAGAAAAAAAAGTAAGGTAACTCTTGTATGATTGATTCCACAGCAGCTTAAATTGGGCTTAAATCTGACTAAGTGTGGCTAAGTGTCCCATTTGCCTTCCTGAGTCCTATGTGAACAGACAGTGGCTGAGTTCAGAAAGCAGATCTATACAGAGCTGCTCACTTGTGATAGGCTATTGCCCCCAGGGTGGAGGAGGAAGGGTGTTTGGAGCTGAGGACTACCCAGTCGTCCTCAGAGCTGAAGGAAGAATCACTGTACAGAGGATGAGCCTGTAGCTGGAGAAGGAATTGGTGGGACCAACCAACCTGCATCACTATCAGTAAAAGAAAGAGGTAGTAACTCCATTTCCAGCCACCTGTTTATTGCTGTGTATCAAAATTATGCCACCAAAAACTTCAGCTGTGGTGAAAGAGATAAGGGACAGAAGGCTGCTGAAGGGCACTGCGACTCTTGGAGGGACTGCTGCTGGAGTTCAGAGCTGCGCAACACAGGTCAATGCAAATGGTCAGGAGAAGAAGAAACCAAGGAGTGCCTCAGAAGCTTATCCCAAATTTGGCAGAGTAAGTATGAGTAAGAGGACAATCCTAAATGCAGTCTGAACTTCTGTAGATCTTAAGGAGGGTCACGAAGTCCTGGAGTAAGGAATAATGTTTTTTTTTTAAAAGGTGGAGTGTATTCAGTTGTGTTTGGAGAGGGATCACTGGGCATCACCAGATCTGCAGTAAAGATAAGGTGCATGCACGACAGTGGGTAGTACACAAGTGTCTCTGACTTTGAGAATATGCATGATCAAACATGCAGTGGGACAAACATTAGGAAGAGAAATTACCTACTTTATGGTCAGTCAGAATGTGTGAAAACCATGTGGACCCATAAGTACCACACCTCCTAAACCACCCACATGTTAACATGGGTCAAACACTCATCATATTGCAGCACTGTGGGTTGCAGATCCCACTGGTCTGCCCATGCTGTCATGGTTCAACATGTTCTGTCTCTTTCTCCTCTAGATTATATGGCTTCACACACTTGGCTGGAGTCCACATATTTCCTCACAGAAATCAGTGGGAAAGCAGATTCTTTGAAATTTTGTTTTACTATTGACTAAGAATTATAATTCCATGAGAATTACATTCCTGTGGTTCACCCTCAAGTTTTAAAAAGAAAATTAATTAATTTTAATTAATTAAATAATCCTAATGATCCCAGAACTAATAATTTTGTTCTGTAGGTACTTATTCTTTCAGGGAAATGTCCCAATACTTTGTCACAGTGCCATAGCTCTGATAAACAGGTAGGTGGGACATGAATGCTTTTAACTCTGTGTTTTGGTAAACACTTTTGTTGAAATCCAAGAAAGTGTTAAAAATGCGTATCGGCTTTACTGTGACGATGAAGTCATCTCCTCTTCCAGGCACAGGGGAAAGATCTCTTCCCATTCCCTACCACCCTCAGCCCCTGGGGCAATGCTGAGCATCCCTGTCCCTATGCTCATTTGTGGCTGGGTGCACCACACCAATGGCCATCTCTGAACCCAGGGCACCTGCGCCAAAATGCAGGGTCATCATCCCAAGAGAAGCCCATGCCTCTGGATTTCATTCCCCTCCACTGGATCAAAACAGAACTCTTAATTTATGCACCAAAGCTTCTGTAGCCAGAAGCTGCTTTATTAGCTCCGGCAGGTAAATTCGGATATTTGAATTATGGGGATTTGGGTCCAGTTTCTACTGCATCCTTTGTCTTTTGGGCAACATTAGGTCAGTTATAAAATTGTTATATAACCAAAGGGCTTTACAGGATGAAAATGTCAGTCTTGTTTGTAAGGTTCTCTAAACTCTGTTTTTATTTTAAAAGTCTCATTTCATATCATCTATTATCTACATGTAAGAATCATTACTGAGTCATCATGCTGTCAGGATTAAGGCAAGGAAGTTGAGCTGTAAAAGAAAAATGGTGTGAGGTTTTCAACATCTCAACCTTCTGACAGAGCAGAAGTCTTTAATTTCAGACTGACATGATCTGAAACACTAGGGAAGTAGGAGAAAAAAATTGAAAGAAAAATGCAACCCAAAGGAATTGTTATCAGAGTTGGCCAGCCAGCCCATGCAGGCAGTTTTGTAGGTTATACGTCTCTAAACAATTTTGTGGTAATCTCCTCATCCTGCCAATGTCAATGTCAAAGCCTACAGCCTTTGCTGGAGTTAGAATTACATCCTGGTTTATAATTAAATTTGTTCATGCCACATTCACAATTAAATAATAAATGAATTAAAATGCCAGTAAAGTTTATCTTCAGCAGGTGCTCAGAAATTGTCTTATTTCTCCCTTGCTGACTCACTGTCTGTATATGACCATCACTGGCACTATTGGAAAATGGCTTCTTCATAAAAAATGGAACAAAATTGTTTACAGCTGAAATTACTGTTTCAAAGAATTTATATATTTACGCAAAAATATTAGTGAAGTCCAGTCTGGCTCTTGTGCTCAGAAGTGCACAATAAAGTATATAAATAAAAGCAGTAAAAACTTTCAAAATCCCCAGGCAGTTTTGGTGAACAAGTGCCTGTTCTTTCTTAAGCAAAATGTTTGAAAATACTGGCCCTATCATCTGACAAGGAGTGACAGATAATTTCTAGGAAAACCTGTATGCATACTATATATTTCTCATTACATTTTGAGTCATTTATCCTGTTTTTCAGCTACACAGACAGTGACAGCAGTATTTCTATTCACCTGTGTTGGAGACAGGCTCTCCAAAGATTCTGGACTTGAACAAAATTCATTCACGAGCTTAAGCCCAGAAGGGAACATGAGATCATTTTCTATGACCTTCCATACACAGACTATTAAATGTCACTGAGTTACCAAACTACAACAACAACAACATTCAAATTCATGGGTCATATGCCCTATCTTAGAACTCCCGGTATTTCAGACAGCTGAAAAAAGTCAACCTTGTCATCCTTGGAGACTAATTTATATCCCTGGTGAGTAACTATTGATACTGATATTTTTCTCTCCATCTCCGGTTCCCTGCCTACTGTGAAGTTTGCCCCTACTCCAGGGAGGCCAGATGCACATCAATTCCCAAGAAAAAAAAGCAAAGCTCCTGTATACCTTTCAAACCAGATGTATGGAGTACTTTGAAGAAATATTTTAAAGAATGAGGCAAGCAGTTAGATTCCTTGGTGCTACTGATTTGGAATTGGGGTACTTCTCAAAAGGAAGTCTGGTCAATGAGGCATATAGAATAAGCTGGTCAAACAAGCAGTTACTCATCATACTGGCTGTCTACAGGGCACCTGGCTCATATGCATATGCCTATACTAAAATGTCTTAACCAAGGAGTCTTCATCCTGGGCTGAGTCACACTCCCGAGCTCTTTCAGTAGCTGCCTAATGTGCAATTCATCTTCTCCTTAAAGAGGTTAGGGGACTCGCACTATTATTGAATATTTTCACATCATTCTCATAATCAGATGCAATACACATGCCCAGGAAAATAACTTTCCAGTTTTCTAGACTAATGTGAGAGAGAGTTAAAGGTAACTGCAGAAAATACAATTATTTTAGCAATCATATATTCAGTCAAAACTAGAATTTAAAGTAATTTTGTTGCCAGAAATATAAGTGAAAGAGCTCTATAATTCTTCAGACTCTTACAAAAGCTTTTGAAGAGTACTATCAAATGTCTCCAAAGTCCATAGCAAATGTTATCTTAGTTTAGTACTGAGATGTCCGACTCATTTGGCTGCAATGAACGTCCTTCTCTAAACTCAAACTCGGTACATGCTGTTGGAAGATGCAGTAAAACAAACTATATTTCCCTGGAGCAGGCCCATTAAGGACTGGCAGATCATTTACTGCAGTTACTCAGGACAAAGCACCATCTTTCGATGACTGTCCATGTACTAGGCAAATGACCAAAGAATCACAGCAGTGTAAACATACAGGTTCCAGTATACTGCAGTAATGGAGGCCTCAGTAAATAGTGGTGAAAAGATTAAAACTATCCTTGAATTTATAAAATAAATGAAGCCTGTGAAGTTTTGTTGTTTGGGTTTTTTTTAAGATACAAAATATGGGCAATTTAAGTTTTTCTTGACTTCGCTTGTCTTTTAAGCTTTTTTTTTCTATACAAACCAACACTGTCCTGCAGTATTTTTACTCTATTATGGAGTATAACAACAAAAGATTATTTTAAATTCTTGGAGCACAAAATCTATTTCCTCTGTAAAATCAATTTTTATCTGAATCAGACATAGCCCACTGCTGCAGGACAGCCACTGGAGCAGAGGAGATCACTGTTCTTGTTGTGAACTGTTGTACTGCAATTTCTACAGGTTCTCGGATCTTCTGAACAAGCTGTGACAAAAATGTGAAATGCTTTAAATCTGGACTTGGAAAAATATAGTACAAGATCTTTATCTGACACACTGCTCCCTGTCTGGCATTCACATATCCCATGAAAAACAGTCCAGTGTTGTGGCTGGATTGGTATCAGCAGCTTCTTTCTCAAGAACAGCTCAATCAAATCTGAGGTCACTTCACAAACTAACTCCTGGGGAAGTGTTATAAATGATCTTCCAGAGATTTATATGCTTGAAATCTATGTGTCTTAGATAGACATATGTTGGAAAAAAACCCAAACAAACATACAAACAATAAATCAAACCTTTTTCTAAAAAAAAACAAAACCAACCCAACAAAAAAACCCCCCAAAAGAATAGATAAATCCCACAAATCAAAACTTCTTGCGGGTTTAAATTTTCTATCCTATTTTCTATATCCCCTTTTTTTTTAGCATCTATTTTCATTTTTGCTTTATTTCATTTGGGGAATAGCATCACATAGCCATACAAAGTAATAGTATTATGTGCTAAGTTACAGTGTCACAAGAATTACATGGCACAGTTTTCTGGTAAACAAGGATATTGAACTCCATCAGGCAGTTTCTACCCATTGCATGCTCAATATCAGCTCTTGTTGTTTTATTGGCCTCATTGATAATTTAATTTCATTTTTTATCTTTTTACATCTGCAAATAGCTGCAGAGTAATACAGAGAAAAATGTCGAATTTAGCTTAAGTGACTTAAAAGTACTATCTGAATGATTTTGGCTAGGAATGGACATAGACTGTCTTAGTAACATGACCTTTAATCTTCTGTTTTCAATAGCGGACTTCTTTCCTGCCTAGAAGATCAAGGAAAAAACACCAAGAAACACTGTTAAAAATCATTAGTCTCAAAGCAGGGTATGAAGGACTAACTCTGAGGTTGATGAGTCTTACAGAGATATTGTCAGTGGGTGAGTTTGCACCAGCATCAGCTTTTTCATCTCTTAAATCCAAGCAAATTGCAGGCTAAGAACCATGGGCTCTATCGGGGAAGACGGCATCTTTAACAAGAACTTGTTAATTACTGAGAAATTCTTTTCTATAACACAGATCATGCCATCTCTGAAGTATCTTTCTCAGGTCTGGAAATCATTTTTTATCTTTGGGGAAAAAACAAGGAAACAAAAAACTACCAAGTCCTTGATCACAAAGACAAGATCATTATTACCTGTCTGTGCAGCCAGCCTTCACTTTCATCTTCATGTTTCTAAAACAGAAAAAGATCATTAATACCATACTTCTCATGCATTACGTTCTGCTTTTCAGTGCAGGAAGCAGTTGGATTGAATGTGAAAAGTTCTTCAGAAATACAAAGAAACTGTTTTAAGTTTGTGCTTCAGGAATGTAATCCAATGGCTGCTCTCCTTGTCTCTCTTCCCTCATGAATAAGCATTCTCATTCAAGAAAGCATTTTAATCAGACAGACAAAACACATAAATCCACAAGATAAATTATACCCCAAAGAAATAAAAAAAG